>JAHHFK020000883.1:175000-431604 GCA_024533555.2 Aedes koreicus | reverse complement strand
GATAATTTTGTGCCCTGCTGGGGATTTTTATCTTCTCAAACTATTCCTCAAAGGTCCATGAACAATTTGTATGGGTTAAGATTGAATGTACCTCAACGTATCTGAACTTTATTTAGAAGACATGGTTGGTTTTCTGTGATAAATTAATTTTTTTCTGATTATTTTCATAAATACGTAGCTACGTGATAGTTTTGTGCCCTGCTGGGGATTTTATCTTCTCAAACTATTCCTCAAAGGTCCATGAACAATTTGTATGGGTTAAGATTGAATGTACCTCAACGTATCTGAACTTTATTTAGAAGACATGGTTGGTTTTCTATGATAAATTAATTTTTTTCTGATTATTTTCATAAATACGTAGCTACGTGATAATTTTGTGCCCTGCTGGGGATTTTATCTTCTCAAACTATTCCTCAAAGGTCCATGAACAATTTGTATGGGTTAAGATTGAATGTACCTCAACGTATCTGAACTTTATTTAGAAGACATGGTTGGTTTTCTGTGATAAATTAATTTTTTTCTGATTATTTTCATAAATACGTAGCTACGTGATAATTTTGTGCCCTGCTGGGGATTTTATCTTCTCAAACTATTCCTCAAAGGTCCATGAACAATTTGTATGGGTTAAGATTGAATGTACCTCAACGTATCTGAACTTTATTTAGAAGACATGGTTGGTTTTCTGTGATAAATTAATTTTTTTCTGATTATTTTCATAAATACGTAGCTACGTGATAATTTTGTGCCCTGCTGGGGATTTTATCTTCTCAAACTATTCCTCAAAGGTCCATGAACAATTTGTATGGGTTAAGATTGAATGTACCTCAACGTATCTGAACTTTATTTAGAAGACATGGTTGGTTTTCTGTGATAAATTAATTTTTTTCTGATTATTTTCATAAATACGTAGCTACGTGATAGTTTTGTGCCCTGCTGGGGATTTTATCTTCTCAAACTATTCCTCAAAGGTCCATGAACAATTTGTATGGGTTAAGATTGAATGTACCTCAACGTATCTGAACTTTATTTAGAAGACATGGTTGGTTTTCTGTGATAAATTAATTTTTTTCTGATTATTTTCATAAATACGTAGCTACGTGATAGTTTTGTGCCCTGCTGGGGATTTTATCTTCTCAAACTATTCCTCAAAGGTCCATGAACAATTTGTATGGGTTAAGATTGAATGTACCTCAACGTATCTGAACTTTATTTAGAAGACATGGTTGGTTTTCTATGATAAATTAATTTTTTTCTGATTATTTTCATAAATACGTAGCTACGTGATAGTTTTGTGCCCTGCTGGGGATTTTATCTTCTCAAACTATTCCTCAAAGGTCCATGAACAATTTGTATGGGTTAAGATTGAATGTACCTCAACGTATCTGAACTTTATTTAGAAGACATGGTTGGTTTTCTGTGATAAATTAATTTTTTTCTGATTATTTTCATAAATACGTAGCTACGTGATAATTTTGTGCCCTGCTGGGGATTTTATCTTCTCAAACTATTCCTCAAAGGTCCATGAACAATTTGTATGGGTTAAGATTGAATGTACCTCAACGTATCTGAACTTTATTTAGAAGACATGGTTGGTTTTCTGTGATAAATTAATTTTTTTCTGATTATTTTCATAAATACGTAGCTACGTGATAATTTTGTGCCCTGCTGGGGATTTTATCTTCTCAAACTAGATTACTAGATACTAGATTCCGAAACTGCATTCGTGTCGTAAGTCGATGACCGTTTGTAGTTATTTTTTGGTTACCGATTCAAAAAGAATTATTCGATATTTTGAGCAAAAAACATCGAGTAACTCTTTTTATTGATGTAACGGGCTCCATTGTACGAGCTCCGTTAAAAAATATTGATGGATCTTTGCCATCTATATATATTTACAACATTGTAATGTGCGTTGATGGAATGAAAAGTATTCCCGTAGGACATTTCATTTCATCCAGGCATACTGCATTCCAAATTTCTTATTGTCTTGGAGTTTGGCTTCAAGATTTTCACATTCCGGCGGAAATTACAATTGATTTTTCGCCTGCCTTGCTAGCAGCTGTTGTTGAAAGATTTTCATCCTTCAAAACACGTATTGATTATATCGATGCGTGCTTTAAATTTATCTCAGGACAATCAAAAGAGCTTCCAAAATGTTTTATTCGCATTGACGTGGCTCATTTTGTTGCTATTTTACATCGCAATAAGCATTTTAAAAAGCTGGATCCTCGAAGTCGAAAATTTTATCTAAATGTTTTTGGTCTGTTGATAAATACAACAGATTTTGAGGTTGCCAAAGATATAATCAAATCAATGGTTACTTTGGCAACTAGTCCATTTGAGAAGGATGGCTCGGACACCCAAATTAGGAAAGAGTTCCTTATTCGTTCCATCCATACACATTGTGTTGACCAACTCATCGACTCAGAAGAATCTGACAATGAGAATTTTGAATATTTTGAGCTTGATGATCAAGAAGAATTTCGACAGAACAATGTGCTGGAGGAAATTTACAGCAAAGTCAATATTTGTGAAGACGGAAGGGATAATTTGTATTTTGCTCATTCTTGTATAAAAGAATTAAAAAAATTGTTGTCCAGCTTGCCGTTGTGGTCCGGTATTATGGTTGATGCTTTCAAATCTCCTAGACGATGCGCTTCGTCAGCTGGGGTGGAAAACTCTTTTAAAGAGATGAAGCAAAGTATTTTCGAAGGAAAAAGTCACCTACGTGCTGACTTTTTTGTTCAAAAATATTGCGCTTCCTTGTCCACGTCTTTGAGATACATAAAAGCATCCACCAAATGTACTGAAAGTGATAATAAATTTAATATCACACCTCCATCTCAAAATGCCGTTGAAATTCCTGATGGTCAAGTGACAGGCGAAGTCTCAGATGTTTTTTCTCTCAATGGACCAGATGCCACATCTGGAAAATCTCTCTACGACATAGAGATGAATTCTATTGAGAATTGGGGAGGGCTTGCTGAACGTGATGAGAAACGTCGGAGACGTTGTGCGTTCAGCATTTTAGAGCCTCAGAATGATCACGATGGCCCTCAAAAAGTTGTTGGACTTCCATTTCTTACAAATGGAGCAAAAACAACTAACGGAGATTCGGTGATCATAACGTCAAATACATGTGCATTTGATTCTATTCTACAAATTTTTTTATCACTTGTAATAGATTATAAAATGGAAATCAATGACAAAATTCTTCCATCGTTTCACAGCTTACTAATTGATTTAAAAAATAAGGGCTTTAAATTTTCTGCCAAGAAAAAGAGGAACAGCGTCCTTGCAGATTTGTTTGATGAGCAAATTGAAAGTCATAATTTCTTGAAACAAATTTCTTGTAATGTTAATGTTGCATATTTGCTTGAGAAAGTCTTAACTTCAAATTCAATTGAAATTAAATTAACGTGTTGTTCTTCAAGGTTGATTTCGTTAAAGTTTCTGCCTATAAATATTCATGTATTTGACGATGATGATTGCCTCAGTAATATAAGCAATTATATAACAATCCCTGAGAGGTCATGTGATGATTGTGAGGCTAGAATGTGTTGTGATTTTTCCACGAACGACATAGTCTATGTGGACTGCCAAAAAATGGATTCGTCAACTGCATATTCTAATATAACTGTTGATAAAATTCAAGTGCAGTTTACATTGTCGAATAAGATTTACGTATTGAAAGGAGTAATCAATTTCAATCTTCCCATTACACGAGATGGTATGGGACACTATACATCTTTATTACATCGACCAAACGGTAAGTGGGAAGTATTTGATGATCTTCTAAGCAAACCTTGCAATGTTACCAAAAATATCAATCCTGTAATTTTGGTGTACAGTTGTGCAGATTAATTTGAATTCTCAGTTAGCTTATAGTTAAATATAAGGTAAACATAGCTGTTCGCTTATAAGCTATATGTGCTAAGCATAATATCCAAGCCAATGGAATTTTTATTATATAGTATACGATAGTCAATAGATTTAAGGTGTGTTGTATAGTGTTAAAATAAATAATAACATAATAAAATAAAATAATAACTATAAATAATGATAACATATCATAATTTTATTTGAATATTTTAAAACACATGTATGTTGTTAAAGGAACATCGAGCAGTATTAAAAAAAATATTTGTATAGTTGGAAGTTCTATCTTGTAAAAAAATTGACTGGGATCGGCATTCCACATCTGCTAGCATTTTCTGTTGGAAAATGGAAAATATATTAAAATAAGTTTTGAACATCAAAACGTTGATATGCTGATATTTTCTAAAATTATTACACAATTTAATTGTTAATTTCACCCCCTTAGGGAAACCAGTAAAAACAAATAAAAAATACAATTTATCTTCATTATGAGAAAATTTGATGATACCTTTCATGTAAAATAACGTAAAATGATCGACGTACGTTCTTAATTTGAAAAGCACAAATCACCGCTCATAGCTTTTTTTGTAGATTTAATAACAATTTAATTCAGTTTTACAAGTTTATATTCCTGCTTAGTTTAATGTTTCATAAAGCGTCTTAAAACATTTTGAGAAAATTCCTGAGCTTAACAATTAAATTAAATTAACTTGGAAAGCTTGATGATGTCACCTCCCAAGATCAACAACAAGGGATATTTTTTTTTTATTTTACTAACATTCTCGCCAAATACTGGCTTTTAAGACAACGAATCATAACAACTTTGTCCCAAAAGCTTCTCATGTCACTGTTCCATTGCCGAAGTTTTTTTTCATGTAACATTTGTCAGTTTGTGAAACTCCTTGTACAGCTCAGAATGATAATCCTAGTTGTTGGTTTTGGTAGGCACCCACACTCCCATTCCCACCCCCACCCCCCACACACACACACACACACACACACACACACACACACACACACACACACACACACACACACACACACACACACACACACACACACACACACACACACACACACACACACACACACACACACACACACACACACACACACACACACACACACACACCTTACTAGAGGAGGCTCAGCTGCCAGCCATCGGGCGGGTCCACGGGTCGCGGATAGTGGGACGGCCTGAAAAGGTTAGTTGCGAATAACCAATAAGCAACCCTGGACGAGCAGCGGGGGCTAGCCTAGGATGTGGCAGGATTGGACAGTGGGCTCTGTCAAATTTCTATTAAATACCACAATATCCGAAAGCAGTTCCGACAAGCGAGATAGTGCCGCTTTAAGCACTTCAGCCCACCACCCTTAGGAGTGCCCACCACCCATACCCGCCACATGAGGATTAACGCCAGAAAGATCCTAATTACGGCATACCGGTCACGGCATGAATCAGCGGACATGGCACGGTAAAACGGAGGAAGTTTAAGCTATAGGGCTGGTAATCGCACTATTCTACTCCTTGAGAAGTAAATATCGTTAGATAGGTTATGATAGCATAGCAGCAACCGCAGCATCAACAGCAGCAGCAACCACAGCCATTAAAAAAAAAATGTCGAAAAAACACAAATTAGATATATTTAGAATTAGCAGGGCACACAATTCTCAAGTACTTACGTATTTATGAAAATAATCAGAAAAAATAGATCCTCCTTAGAAAATCACCCATATCTTCTAAATAAAGTTCAGATACGTTGAGGTACATTCAATCTTAACCCATACAAATTGTTCATGGACCTTTGAGGAATAGTTTGAGAAGATAAAATCCCCAGCAGGGCACAAAATTATCACGTAGCTACGTATTTATGAAAATAATCAGAAAAAAATTAATTTATCACAGAAAACCAACCATGTCTTCTAAATAAAGTTCAGATACGTTGAGGTACATTCAATCTTAACCCATACAAATTGTTCATGGACCTTTGAGGAATAGTTTGAGAAGATAAAATCCCCAGCAGGGCACAAAACTATCACGTAGCTACGTATTTATGAAAATAATCAGAAAAAAATTAATTTATCACAGAAAACCAACCATGTCTTCTAAATAAAGTTCAGATACGTTGAGGTACATTCAATCTTAACCCATACAAATTGTTCATGGACCTTTGAGGAATAGTTTGAGAAGATAAAATCCCCAGCAGGGCACAAAACTATCACGTAGCTACGTATTTATGAAAATAATCAGAAAAAAATTAATTTATCACAGAAAACCAACCATGTCTTCTAAATAAAGTTCAGATACGTTGAGGTACATTCAATCTTAACCCATACAAATTGTTCATGGACCTTTGAGGAATAGTTTGAGAAGATAAAATCCCCAGCAGGGCACAAAATTATCACGTAGCTACGTATTTATGAAAATAATCAGAAAAAAATTAATTTATCACAGAAAACCAACCATGTCTTCTAAATAAAGTTCAGATACGTTGAGGTACATTCAATCTTAACCCATACAAATTGTTCATGGACCTTTGAGGAATAGTTTGAGAAGATAAAATCCCCAGCAGGGCACAAAATTATCACGTAGCTACGTATTTATGAAAATAATCAGAAAAAAATTAATTTATCACAGAAAACCAACCATGTCTTCTAAATAAAGTTCAGATACGTTGAGGTACATTCAATCTTAACCCATACAAATTGTTCATGGACCTTTGAGGAATAGTTTGAGAAGATAAAATCCCCAGCAGGGCACAAAACTATCACGTAGCTACGTATTTATGAAAATAATCAGAAAAAAATTAATTTATCACAGAAAACCAACCATGTCTTCTAAATAAAGTTCAGATACGTTGAGGTACATTCAATCTTAACCCATACAAATTGTTCATGGACCTTTGAGGAATAGTTTGAGAAGATAAAATCCCCAGCAGGGCACAAAACTATCACGTAGCTACGTATTTATGAAAATAATCAGAAAAAAATTAATTTATCACAGAAAACCAACCATGTCTTCTAAATAAAGTTCAGATACGTTGAGGTACATTCAATCTTAACCCATACAAATTGTTCATGGACCTTTGAGGAATAGTTTGAGAAGATAAAATCCCCAGCAGGGCACAAAATTATCACGTAGCTACGTATTTATGAAAATAATCAGAAAAAAATTAATTTATCACAGAAAACCAACCATGTCTTCTAAATAAAGTTCAGATACGTTGAGGTACATTCAATCTTAACCCATACAAATTGTTCATGGACCTTTGAGGAATAGTTTGAGAAGATAAAATCCCCAGCAGGGCACAAAATTATCACGTAGCTACGTATTTATGAAAATAATCAGAAAAAAATTAATTTATCACAGAAAACCAACCATGTCTTCTAAATAAAGTTCAGATACGTTGAGGTACATTCAATCTTAACCCATACAAATTGTTCATGGACCTTTGAGGAATAGTTTGAGAAGATAAAATCCCCAGCAGGGCACAAAACTATCACGTAGCTACGTATTTATGAAAATAATCAGAAAAAAATTAATTTATCACAGAAAACCAACCATGTCTTCTAAATAAAGTTCAGATACGTTGAGGTACATTCAATCTTAACCCATACAAATTGTTCATGGACCTTTGAGGAATAGTTTGAGAAGATAAAATCCCCAGCAGGGCACAAAATTATCACGTAGCTACGTATTTATGAAAATAATCAGAAAAAAATTAATTTATCACAGAAAACCAACCATGTCTTCTAAATAAAGTTCAGATACGTTGAGGTACATTCAATCTTAACCCATACAAATTGTTCATGGACCTTTGAGGAATAGTTTGAGAAGATAAAATCCCCAGCAGGGCACAAAACTATCACGTAGCTACGTATTTATGAAAATAATCAGAAAAAAATTAATTTATCACAGAAAACCAACCATGTCTTCTAAATAAAGTTCAGATACGTTGAGGTACATTCAATCTTAACCCATACAAATTGTTCATGGACCTTTGAGGAATAGTTTGAGAAGATAAAATCCCCAGCAGGGCACAAAATTATCACGTAGCTACGTATTTATGAAAATAATCAGAAAAAAATTAATTTATCACAGAAAACCAACCATGTCTTCTAAATAAAGTTCAGATACGTTGAGGTACATTCAATCTTAACCCATACAAATTGTTCATGGACCTTTGAGGAATAGTTTGAGAAGATAAAATCCCCAGCAGGGCACAAAACTATCACGTAGCTACGTATTTATGAAAATAATCAGAAAAAAATTAATTTATCACAGAAAACCAACCATGTCTTCTAAATAAAGTTCAGATACGTTGAGGTACATTCAATCTTAACCCATACAAATTGTTCATGGACCTTTGAGGAATAGTTTGAGAAGATAAAATCCCCAGCAGGGCACAAAATTATCACGTAGCTACGTATTTATGAAAATAATCAGAAAAAAATTAATTTATCACAGAAAACCAACCATGTCTTCTAAATAAAGTTCAGATACGTTGAGGTACATTCAATCTTAACCCATACAAATTGTTCATGGACCTTTGAGGAATAGTTTGAGAAGATAAAATCCCCAGCAGGGCACAAAACTATCACGTAGCTACGTATTTATGAAAATAATCAGAAAAAAATTAATTTATCACAGAAAACCAACCATGTCTTCTAAATAAAGTTCAGATACGTTGAGGTACATTCAATCTTAACCCATACAAATTGTTCATGGACCTTTGAGGAATAGTTTGAGAAGATAAAATCCCCAGCAGGGCACAAAATTATCACGTAGCTACGTATTTATGAAAATAATCAGAAAAAAATTAATTTATCACAGAAAACCAACCATGTCTTCTAAATAAAGTTCAGATACGTTGAGGTACATTCAATCTTAACCCATACAAATTGTTCATGGACCTTTGAGGAATAGTTTGAGAAGATAAAATCCCCAGCAGGGCACAAAATTATCACGTAGCTACGTATTTATGAAAATAATCAGAAAAAAATTAATTTATCACAGAAAACCAACCATGTCTTCTAAATAAAGTTCAGATACGTTGAGGTACATTCAATCTTAACCCATACAAATTGTTCATGGACCTTTGAGGAATAGTTTGAGAAGATAAAATCCCCAGCAGGGCACAAAATTATCACGTAGCTACGTATTTATGAAAATAATCAGAAAAAAATTAATTTATCACAGAAAACCAACCATGTCTTCTAAATAAAGTTCAGATACGTTGAGGTACATTCAATCTTAACCCATACAAATTGTTCATGGACCTTTGAGGAATAGTTTGAGAAGATAAAATCCCCAGCAGGGCACAAAATTATCACGTAGCTACGTATTTATGAAAATAATCAGAAAAAAATTAATTTATCACAGAAAACCAACCATGTCTTCTAAATAAAGTTCAGATACGTTGAGGTACATTCAATCTTAACCCATACAAATTGTTCATGGACCTTTGAGGAATAGTTTGAGAAGATAAAATCCCCAGCAGGGCACAAAATTATCACGTAGCTACGTATTTATGAAAATAATCAGAAAAAAATTAATTTATCACAGAAAACCAACCATGTCTTCTAAATAAAGTTCAGATACGTTGAGGTACATTCAATCTTAACCCATACAAATTGTTCATGGACCTTTGAGGAATAGTTTGAGAAGATAAAATCCCCAGCAGGGCACAAAACTATCACGTAGCTACGTATTTATGAAAATAATCAGAAAAAAATTAATTTATCATAGAAAATCAACCATGTCTTCCCAATAACGTATGTTCAACCTATACCTTTACAGATTGTCTCTTTATGATTAAAACATGCTGTATAGTGATCTCTAACATGCCTGCCCTTTATCTATATTAAGGGGTATCGAAATGCTTAGCAGGAAGTAGCCATTCAAGAGTGTTTCCTTAAACGTATTATTAAAAATACATTTTTGACTATAAAGTAGCGTAGAATGTACTTAAGTAGTATGTTTTATAGGTCATTTAGGGCTAGAATTTCCTCAGAAATCTGAATCCGAGGTCAGATTTTACATATAATATATTTTAAAAAGTTTTATATGAGTAAGTATGGAAATTTTTGAGGTACGTTTAAATCAAACATCAGATTCGGAAGGTACGTTATTGGTACATTACTTTGGTGTAATTTTTATAGCGTTTTATGAAGAATTTCGCAAAATCGACCGTCTATTCAGCAGGGCACCCAAAAACAAGGAATTTGACAGGTACGTTCAAAATCCTTAAAGGTACGCTATGGTACGCTGTTGGTACACTACAAAAAACATGCTATTTTTAAATTTTGTGAAAAGTGCCCTGCTGGATGGATTGACATATCAGTTCACACAACAATATAAACTATTTACCATCTAAAAAAAAAAGAAGCACTAAATTTTATCAACAGTGTATAACTCGTGACAACAAACGTAACCAAAAGAATGAAAGTTCGAAAAAAAATCATCATAAGAGATGATATTCAGATTTCGTCAAATGAAAATCATGCTTACCGATTGATAATCAAAACAACAGTGACAGCAGATTTTCTACCCGCACTTAGAGTCGACTTTATTCATTGCAGCAATGAAAATTCAGTTGGCATAGAAATCACAGCGGTAACCATGAAAACCGAGAAAGTTAACATCACCATTACAATGGAATAAAATCGCTTTCACTTCTCATGGATATTTTATAAAAATCCAAGGCACTGGTTTTAATGTGTTCATCATAGCATGGTGTGCGTTTGACTGTCCTCTTTCGTTTGTTTACACGTATGCACGGTTTAAATTCTTTGTTTTTCAAAATGTCGCGCATTGAAAGAGACGTGAAAATTAAGGTTTCTACACAAAAAAAGAGGAAATAAACAACAATCTACGAAGCGTTTTGAAACCCCCCCCACGAGTGCACACCCTCCCACACCCCAATTTCAGGAAAATTTTACTTTAAATAACCCCCCGGGGGGGGGGGAAAAAACGCGCCTCCCCCCCCCCCCAAACCCAAAAAAAAGCTGCTCCCCAAACACAAAAAAAAAAAAAAATCTTAACATGATTTGCCAATTAAACCGGGAACTAGCGTCGAAATGATTCAACGTATCAAGAAACGGAACAACCTGAAGATCAACAAGAAGGATCCCAAGTAACAATTTTAGTTTTATTCCAGCCGTATAGCACTCCTCCCGGCTTTGTTGTTAAATTACATTCAAAACTGTTTTGTTTACCAACACTTCCTCTATGCATCTTTACAGCCGAAATTTGTACAAAATGGCCCACTCTATAGACGGTTGTGAAAACCAGTTAATAAAACCTTTATAAGAACATAAATATTTTGAAAATGTTCTAGTGAAAGATGTTATGACCACTTGAGAACCTTCATAAAACCTATTGGCTGCCATGAAAACCAGAATGTGGCCAAATGGCCACAGCTGTCAAACTTCACTGTGAAATCGAGGTTGTTTTTTTTTGTTGTTCTGCTTTGTTCGATTCTCTGCTCTTCTGATTCATTTAGCAGTAAAAAAGAGGTCTAGTATTGCGGGAAATTTCGTTTGATAGCAAAATATCCAGAACAAATTGAGTTTTCTACAGCGTATTATGCTCCAAATTATATGCGCATTTATTTTTATGGTGAATATTGGCACGATAAGAGCCAAAAATTAATGCACCTCGGAAATTATGCGAATTTTCAACAACATAAATCAAATTAAAACAAATATATTCCATAAATTAAACTTGAATTTCCTGAAAAGTGCTTGGAATAGGATGAGATTATCTAAAAAAATTCCGAAATCAGTCTCCGATCCATAATTTATTTGCATACCATTGAAAATTTGATGCATTTATTTTCCACATTTCATTTATTTCTTATATTTCAATATGGCGGTTGGAAAAAGGCACAGTTTTGCCATAAAACCAATTTTTCTTCGCAATGACTATTATAAAACTATTTGGTCTTATGGTGACTTCCTTCAATGCCAATTTGCCGTTTAATGCATTTATAGGAGGCAAAGGGTTTTAAATTGCTTTTTCAACTGACCATAATAAGATAATATCAATGAGTATTTTACGAGTTCACAAAGTCAAAATAAAACCTTTGATAGGAGTAAAAGTAATTTGAGAAACAAGGTTTTAAGATCGTGGTAAACAAGCTGCGTAGGTTCTCATAAACCTGACTAAAATATGAAACCTATTGGCACCTCTTGGTGCCATAATAAAACCAAACTGATTTCAAGTGGCTTTCATAGAACTTTAATAAAACTTAATTAAGCAGGATGGTGTTAGCAATGTTACTTGGGATTTTAGTTTGAAATAATTATTTAAGAGAATACATAGCTGACTATGGGGTCAATTATAGAAGTCGAGTCAAGCAACTTGACTCAACACTTGTCACTGTCGGGTCGAGCAAAATTGGTCATTCAGATTCAGCCGACTGAATCTGATCGAGTCGGCAACCGAACTCGACTGTTTACTGAAGTGTTGAAATATTTCATATATAATTGAAATATTACAACATGCAATAATTCCAGATATGCATCAATTAAGCTGTTATTTTTGGCAGTCGAAGATTAAGTATTTACATTTCTTACTTTTGTTTTGTGAATTACACGAATGATTTTGTTATTTAGAAAACCTCATTGGGACGCTGTTGCAAAGCTGCGATTTGAAGTATTTTTTGAGGGAGCTATAAACTAACATGGGGACAAGTTTCGATATTTATTTCAAAGATAATTAAGAAGAGGAGTAATTATCTAGTTATCATAACATTGACAGCATTATTTTTTCAAACATTCAACAGATGGTGGCCGAGTGACTTACCCCCTGGGATTCTTTGGAAAAATATCGAAAACTGCTTTGATATATTGACAAACTCCTTCGATCAAATATATCAAACGAAGTGAGATGGAAACTAAGGAATTATTATTCCTAAATGAGTTTGTGTCTTATCTCATAGTACGATGCGAACGGTTGGGAAGATGTGAATATCATTATGGTCATATGAATGCTTTTGTATAGACTGTTTCTTCGTTTCGTCAGTGATTATCTCTTGAATTTAAAAGAAACTCTCTTCTGATTACTTCTTTGCTGAAGTTCTGGTGAGTTTCTTATTGAACTATTGGCAAATTTCTTCATTATCTTCTTGAGTGTCACTCTTGATTTTCTTGGATATTAACAACCAAAACAAACCTTTCAGAAACGTTAGGTAAGTTTTTACCTGAACTTAGTTACTTTCTACACTTCTGATAAGTCCCATCCTGAACTGCGAGGGAAATTTCTCCAAAACTTTGGGAAAATTCGCTCCAGAATTTCTTGAAAAAACTTTTTATATATTATGAAAGTTCTGAAAAGCCATCTCCTGAAATTTAGAGAAGTTTTCTCCTAAACTTCAGGACAGTTCGTTCGTGAATTTTTGAAAAATCTTGCTTGAACTACTAGGAAGTACTCCCTTTACTTCTGGAAAATGTATTCTTATTCTTCTGAAAAGTATCTACCTGTACTTTTGGTCTCGAATTCATGAACTCAGGAGAGCTCTATAGAGCTTCTGGGTAGTTCCAACTAAACTTTTGGAAATGTTCCTTCGGAACTTCTAGAAAGTTATCTCCTGAGCTTCAGAGAAGTTCTTTCCTGAATTGTTTGAGAATTTTTTTTCTTCAATTTGATGGTAGTGCCCTCTCTGGTAAGTTTCTTGTTGAATTTCGGGGAAGTTTTTTCCTGAGCTTATTTTTTCTAAACTTTTGAGTCCCATCCTGAACTTCGAGGAAAATTTTACCGAAACTTTGGGAAAGTCCTCTCCAGAATTCCTAGGAAAATTCCCGTTAATTTGTCGGAAGTTTCTTCATGATCTTCTGAGAAGTCTTCTTCTCAGATTCCTCTGAGATGTTTTCTCCTGAACTTCAGGGCAGTTTGTTCCTGTAAATTGATGCTCAAACTACCGCCTATACTTCTGGAATGTTTCTTTCTATTATTTGAAGAGGTTTCTTCCTAAGCTTGGAGAAAACCTAATTATGACTCATTATGACTGAAATGTTCTCTTCTGAACTTCGAGAAAGCTCTCCAGCACTTCTGGAAGGTTCCACCGAACTTTTGGGAAGTTTCGTCCGCAACTTTTGGGAAATCCTTTCCTAAATATCAAAGTGGTTCTTTCCAGAACTTCTAGGACGTATCGTCCTAAGCTTTGTGGAAGTTTCTTCCTGATTTTTTGAGCAACTATTGGTAGTGCTCTCCCTGGTGAATTTCTTCCTGAACTTCGGGGAAGTTATTACCTGAACTTCTGGGAAATTCCATCTCAAATTTCTGGGAAGAACTCCAGAAGTTCTCTCCAGAACTTCTAGGACGAATCGTCCTAAGCTTTGTGGAAGTTTCTTTCTGTTCTTTTGAGCAATTGTTGGTTGTGCTCTCCCTGGCAAGTACTGCAGAAATGTCGCGAATACAACGTGCCCACACATCATCTTTTCATCGACTTCAAATCAGCGTATGATACAATCGATCGAGACCAGCTATGGCAAATCATGCACGAATATGGATTTCCGGAAAAACTGACGCGGTTGATCAAAGCAACGATGGATCGAGTGATGTGTGTCGTCCGAGTATCAGGGACGCTCTCGAATCTCTTCGAATCTCGAATAGGGTTACGGCATGGTGATGGATTGTCGTGTTTGTTGTTTAACGATTAATGTTAACGTTTAACGAGGAGGCGATTGAACCACGAATTGCACCAGTTGCTGGAAGAACCTCCCATCGTACACATCGCAAAAATCGGTCGACTACGATGGGCTGGGCATGTCGTAAGAATGTCGGACGACAGCTCTGTAAAAATGGTTCTCGAAAACGAACCGACAGGTACAAGAAGAAAAGGCGCGCAACGAGCAAGGTGGATTGATCAAGTAGAAGGCGACCTGCGGACCCTCCGCAGACAGCGAGGCTGGCAAGGTACAGCCATGGACCGATTACAATGGAAACAACTTCTGTGTATAGCAGAGGCCACACCGGCCTTAGTCTGATTGGTAAGGTAAGGTAAGCTCACCCTTGTAAATTTCTTCCTGAACCTCAGAGAAGTTTTTACCTGAACTTCTGGGAAATTCCAAGCTTCTGGAAAGAACTCCAGAGGTTCTCTCCAGAACTTCTAGGACGTATCGTCTTATGCTTTGTGGAAGTTTTTTTTCCTGATTTTTGAGCAATTATTAGTAGTGCTCTCCCTGGTTAGTTTCTTCCTAATCATCGGGAAAGTTTTACCAGTACTTCTGGGAAATTCCATCTCAAATTTCTGGGAAGAACTCCACAGCTAATATGATTTGTTTGGCTTTCAGTATTTGTGGATAATGAAAAACATACGATTTTCTATTTTTCGACGTTTCGGCGTATTAATCCTTAGAAGAAGGCGAAATATAATACGCCGAAACGTCGGAAAATTGAAAATCGTCTATTTTTCATTATCCACAAAGACTGAAAGCCAAACAAATCATCTTAGTTCTACCAAGTCACAGCCGATAATCAGTCACGAACTCCAGAACCTCTGGAAACTTCTAAAATCCTCTTCCCTAAACTTCTTCCTGAAGCTCTGAGAAGTCTTCTCTTGATTTTCGGGGAAGTTCTCATAGGGACCTTTGAGAATGTTTGGTTTTGAACTACTAAGAAAAGCTCCTTTTACTTCTGAGAAGTTGTTGCCTGACCTTCGAAAAAGTTTTTATTCTATTTAGTCTCTTCCTGGACTTCAAAGTATCTTTCTGAAGCTCTGGGAAGTCTCCTTCTGAACTCTCCGGAATGTGACCTTAATGGACCTTAACACGAGGATAAATTTTCAAATCCCAAGTGCAAATGTACTGAAATGATGCGTTTAGAAGTATTTAAGAAAAATAAACAGAGTTCTCTGATTAATTTCAAAAGCTCATCACTGTTAGTGTTACTGTTGTTCTGAGCCTCCGTGCGGCGACCGACTGGGCTTGACAACAAATGTTAGTATGACCATCGATTAAATAAAATTTACTTTTTGTTGTTTTGACCCAATGAGCATTGGTGGAATTAATCGACCCCTTCTTAAATTTCCTACTTCTTCCCCGAGTCAAAACAAACTCTTACTCGACAAAATGTGACAGATCATATTAGTGGGATCGATTGACGCGATAAAATTTCATCGATCTCGACACATGTAATAGCAAAATAGACCTGTCGAGCAAAGTGACAGTCGATTCGACTTTTATAATTGGGCCCTATGTTGCGTATAACGTTTTGTTTCGACTCAGATCTTAACATGGGCTTTTTGCTCTATGAATACCCTGTTTGGAAACCGTTTTATTAGTCATTATTTTCTTGTCAAAATCGATAAACAAACGACGAAATTTAATTGCACGGCCGGAAAAGCTGTTCATACTTCTTTGAAAACTATTAAAACAAACCCCACCGAAAATGGGACAGCCCCGACAGATTTACTCCTGAACCATCAACCACATCCTGATGCTAGACCGGCAAATAATCGCCGATTCCGATTGAATTTCCCAATCAGCTTGTCAGTTCCGATTATTTCACTCAAGTGAACCTAAGTATGCGCAAACAAAAATTCCACACCCAATTATTTGAAATTTATTTTCAAGCCGAGTTGACCGGGAAGTTTCCCGGAAAGTTTTCCAATCGAATTGGGGAAAACTTCCGCTGTGTATGAAATAAATTTGAAAAAAAAGTAGGCTCATATCTCAACCCGCAGAAAGTCGCATCACGTCAAATTTTCCTTTATTTTTTTTTCAGTTTGATCGAGAGTTGGTCCAACATTTCCAGCACATTAACTTCATTGATTGTTTCCCCTTTCCTTCTTTTGCGAATGGCTCCCAGCCTAGATACTACTTCAACATTGGAAAACTTTTCCAAAAGTGTGTCTGCAGCCAAGGTGAAACCGGATTCGCGTTTTTTTTCCGCTTCTTCTTTTTCTTGCTGTTCCGTTCGTTTTCCCCTTTCATTATTTTATATTGTGCTTGAGTGCCTCCATCAATCATTCTCAGGCTTGTTGTAACCGAACTAAAAGTATTAGCCGGAGTAGTGGGTGGGGCCGGGAGGTCAAGCTTCGTCTCTTCCCTGAGAAGTCCTTCGGAGTAACTCAGCAGAACGCTATCAATTTTAATAAGACCGGATCAAAAGTTACAAGTTACGAAATAAAATTGAGTTTCTCCTCTACGACCGAGTTGGGAACCGGTGCGAAACTGAGTTTGGCAGAAGCGACGGGTGGTGGTGGGTCCTGGTCTATGCCGCGATGAAAAAAAGAAAGCAGCTTAATCCGCAATCCATTATGAGTTCGTTCTTTTTTTTTTCTTGTCCACGAATAGCCGGACAGCGAGGGCTACAAAACTGTCAAACTGTTATTTAAAGTTTTGACATTGTACTCTCTCGCCTTCGTCGTCGTCGTCGTCGTCGACGACGAAGACTTCCCCGCCGGTCAGTTGTCTCCGTTGGGTTCGGGTTGGTTTTTAGCGAAATTAAAAACTTCTGACTTTCGGGGTCGCCGCCAGCATTGGCAACCCAGTTTTTCCAGGATTCGCGTGACTTAATAAGTGAGCGAGCACTTGATCCTTGCCACTTCGCCTCCCCCGTGGGACATGAGTTTGCGAAGGTTAACTGTGTCGCCGGAGGGCTTTCGTGTGTTGTCTTATTGTTTTGTTTTGGCGGCGGCGACAACGACGACGGCGGTGGATTGTGAAAGTTAGATTAAGAAACAACGGTCTGTGGGAGGGTTAAAAAGGGCTCAATTTAACATCGTGATAGTAGGAGTAGGAGAAAATGAAAAAGCTTAGAAGTGAGAGTGGAGAGTAGTCAGGTTTTGATGAGGGGCAGAAATTATTTATTTGACAGGGACAAGATATCCAATTAGAGCGAACATGGGGGGAAGGGATCCAAACGGTAGCATTAGGATGATTGGAAGCAATGAGAAACTCGTTACATTTTTTATCCGTCGGTATGACATTTTGATTGGAGGTTGCTGAAGATAGCTTTTGCACTAACCTAGAGCATCTCCAACGTTTATTAATTTATTTATTTATTTATTTATTTATTTATTTATTTATTTATTTATTTATTTATTTATTTATTTATTTATTTATTTATTTATTTATTTATTTATTTATTTATTTATTTATTTATTTATTTTTTTATTTATTTATTTATTTATTTATTTATTTATTTATTTATTTATTTATTTATTTATTTATTTATTTATTTATTTATTTATTTATTTATTTATTTATTTATTTATTTATTTATTTATTTATTTATTTATTTATTTATTTATTTATTTATTTATTTATTTATTTATTTATTTATTTATTTATTTATTTATTTTTATTTATTTATTTATTTATTTATTTATTTATTTATTTATTTATTTATTTATTTATTTATTTATTTATTTATTTATTTATTTATTTATTTATTTATTTATTTATTTATTTATTTATTTATTTATTTATTTATTTATTTATTTATTTATTTATTTATTTATTTATTTATTTATTTATTTATTTATTTATTTATTTATTTATTTATTTATTTATTTATTTATTTATTTATTTATTTATTTATTTATTTATTTATTTATTTATTTATTTATTTATTTATTTATTTATTTTATTTATTTATTTATTTATTTATTTATTTATTTATTTATTTATTTATTTATTTATTTATTTATTTATTTATTTATTTATTTATTTATTTATTTATTTATTTATTTATTTATTTATTTATTTATTTATTTATTTATTTATTTATTTATTTATTTATTTATTTATTTATTTATTTATTTATTTATTTATTTATTTATTTATTTATTTATTTATTTATTTATTTATTTATTTATTTTTTGTCAATGGTCAAAGAAATGGTCATCAGTGCTGTAAATAGTGATTTCGACTCAGAAAGATTCTTAAAACCTTCAATAGAACCACCTGCAACTCGAAGCAACATTCCACCTCCTACCTCTACACAGAAAAAAAAATCATGTTAACAAACGCGTAAAATTTCCCTTCGCTTAATTCTAAGCCAAAGGAGACGTACACAACGAAATTGTTTGCAATCTTTCATGCAATTTTTGCAATTTTACATAGACCAGGCTAGATTCAGGCGTTATCTGGCTTAAATTTACATGAAATATTCCAATATTTTATGCCAAATTTAGCGATCCCTTTATGTGCATAAGATAACGCAGAAAATTCAATGTTTATTTTTATCTGTGCAGTTGGAATGATGAGTATGTGATGAATGACACATGTATTTTAAGTTTTTTCATTTGGGATTAACCAATTACGAGCGATCTGTTCTCTTGTATAATTTTTGCATGCATTCGATGAAACACAAACAACCTTTTATAATTTGAATCTTGCTTATCTATTTTAATATCCAAAACAAATTCTAATTAAATTATCATTTTCTTCTTTCCAGGTCAGTATTGAGCGCCTACGATTCCTAAATCGGAAATGAATTAAGGTACGACTTCTAATATTTCGGGTCAACAAACGTACTGACAGTAAAGCAGCTTCCCAGTGAGTCGGTGGTGTGGATCACTATTGATTAGGTAATTTATTATGATCCATATACATTGAGAAATTTTTGATTTTACACGAGACGTAATTAATCTTTGTTAAAAGCCGTGGAACGTAAACAAAGATTTCGTGTAAAATTATGTCTTCTGAAACTGAAACATACGCAAGTTGACACAAGACGTTATCATTCCAGGGAATATATCATATGCGCATGTATATATTGGCACGATAAGAGCCGAAAGTAATGCACCTCGGAAATTACGCGAGTTTACAACAACAGAAACAAATATATTAGATAAATTAATCATGAATTTCCTGAAAATTGATGGAAATCAATAAATTTGTCTCCGATCTTTTGTTCATTTGCATTACATTTAAAATTTGGTGCACTTATTTTTCCACTTTTCAATTATTTCTTACATTACAATATGACGATTGGAAAAAATCACAGTTTTGCCACTAAGCCAATTTATCTTCGCAATGACTACTATAAAACTATTTGATAATTATTATGTTTGAAAATTGGAAATATCATTCCCATCAACATGCAACCCGAGGAGTGGGCAACAATTTCTGCTACAACCAAAGATGTGAAGAGATATTATTGGATCTATCAAGAGCACGGCAGGTTGTGAAATTGAATAGAAGTTGTTGAAATTGAACGTAGGGCATGTTTGGAAGGCGGTATCTGATCGAGCAGACAGACTTTTACCTAGCTACCACAATGCATGGTAGGCAAGGGGGAAAGGGAGCCCCCTTGACAGGCAAAAGTTTGCCGGCTCGATCATGCTCAACGTGAATTTCACAATGTGATGCCTAAATTATTTACAAATATATATTATCTATATAGAAAATTGAACATACCATCTAAAAATTGAATGCTACGACATACCGTTATGTGTTCTTTGAAATTCTTCAACATACAATTTAAAGGTTTTGGCAGGCAATTCCTGAACTTTTGCTGCCGACCTAAATCCGTTTTCCGCTTCTTGTTGAAATTTAGATCTAAAAGTAATTTATAAATTAAGCAAATTATTAGAAAAATAAGGAAACAAAAAAATTACCACGCCAGTGACCATACAGTCGACTAATCTCCTTCTAAATATGGTATTTTCTTTTTAAAAAACAAACATCGAGACACATTACTTTGTTCACCGTTGCATTTAAACTTTCGCTGACGGAAAGCTTTAGCATTTTCCGCTGATGGAAGAACACCTGAAGCACCTCTTTGTTACTCGGAATCCTTGTTGGAACAAAATCCGCTTTCACAGATCCAACGAAAAATATTTCGCGATGGGAGCGAAGGGGCTTGGGAATATCGCAGTCCATTTTGTTTTCCATTTGACACCTTTTATAAACAAATTTTCCTCGGCATGCTAGGTGAGTTTTCCGTCAGAGAGTGTTGCCAAAAATAAGAATAAAACATCATACCTAAAGTTTGTATTTTATGTTTTGTTGAATAACTATTTTTGTATAAAATTTACATGTCAGGTATCTTCGGCATTTTGATAGTTGACAACTTACACTATATGAATCTATATTAGATTTGGTTTAAGGACAAAATATCAAGATTTTAGGGATCTGGAAATGTAAGTTTGAAATTCTTCATACTAATTCCCATACAAACTTTGAATAGCGTGTGCAAAGCCAAATTAAAACCAAATGTGTTCAAATTTTTTGGGGACTATCAGGACCCAAATTGGCGTCGATTAAGCTTAGGGGAGTAAACATTTCGAAATTTGCATCAGCCTAATGCTCATATACCGCCAAATGGCTCGGAGCAGTTCTAACGATGTGAAATCTCTGTTTACACTCATCAAAGGCTACATGTGACAGAAATTAATTTCCAATCAGAGGTATTTTTATGACGCAACTACTAAAGTTTTCGGATGTGTTTCTCTCATCGTTATTTACTTAAACAACCTCAGAGAGAAACCCGATAACGTGTTGTAAAGGGAGAACACGAAATTATTGCGACACCGAAAATGTCATGCCAATTTTCTTATAATGTTTGGAATCAAACCAAAATTTTAGGGTAGTTTTATACATATATTTACTTCAAAAATTCAAAGAAAAGTTAATCGATGGAGCCTTGAGTGTAAAATTGAACGCATTTTATCTTGATGCCCTCCATCAAAGTCTTTACAGTGTCATCCGGTACCAGTTTCTCAGTTTTTTTTTTCATTTTCTTAACATGTCCTTCTCGTCTTTGACTGTCTTCTTGCTCTTCTGAAGTTCCCGCTTTATCATTGCGCAGTACTGCTCCACCGGGCGCAGCTCCGGACAGTTTGGCGGATTCATGTCCTTTGGAACAAAATGGACAGAATTGGACTCATACCACTCCAGGACACTTTTAGAATAGTGGCATGATGCCAAATCTAGCCAAAATAGCGGAGCTTCGTCGTGCTGCTGCAAGAACGGCAAAAGGCGCTTCTCGAGGCACTCAGATTTGTAGATCTCGCCATTTACTGTACCCTTTGTCACGAAAGGCTCACTCCTCGGTCCGCAAGAGCAGATGGCCTGCCAAATGAGATATTTGGAGGCGAACTTCGACATTTTCTTCTTCTTAAATTTGTCGTCCACATAGAACTTGCTCTTGCCGGTGAAAAACTCCAACCCCGGAATTTTCTTAAAATCGGCTTTTATATACGTTTCGTCGTCCATCACCCAGCAGCCATATTTTGTCAGCATCTTCTCGTAGAGCTTCGATTGTTGCCGCTCATCGCGGTTTGGGAAGTTCTGTACCTTGTATGTATGTAGTCCAGCTCTCTTCTTTGCATTCTGGACGTAGCTCTGCGACATGCCGATCTTTTTACCCAAATCACGGCTTGAGACGTTGGGATTTGCTTTAATCATCCGCTTCACCTTTCTCTCCGTCTTTTTGTTCTCCGGTCCTGGTTTTCTTCCAGCTCCTTTGCCGTGGTCCAACGTCAACTGCTCCTGGAACCGCTTCAACACTCTGGAGACGGTTGAATGGTGAATGTTCAACATTTTTCCCAACTGCCGGTGCGACAGGTCAGGAAATTCCAGGTGTTTGGAAAGAATTTGTTCTCTCGACTCGCGTTGGTTCACCTCCATTTTCGTTGAATCGAAAAACACGACTTCGAGTTTGACAGCATGTAAACAATACACATCAATGAGAAAGTGTGCAAAATTTGGTTGATTTTTACTCAATGGTAAAAAAGTTATGCCCTGTTGAATGTTTCGCAATAATTTCGTGTTCGCCCTTTATAGGCAGATCCTCTTACAACAGTATGTATTGATGGTTTCCCATCATAGAATTCAAATACATTTAAACTAATCATGTTATTTGTTGTTGCACGAAGCACGTAATTAATAATAATGTTTGAAAATTGGAAATATCTTTTTCATCATACTCATTTATCATGCATCTTCTCACAAGTCACCATGGCCTAGTGAGATCAACCACTATCAGCGCTTTCTTAAAATACAGGATCGAATCCCATGGCAGTAACATTTAAAAAAAAGTGCTGGACAACACCACGTGGTTGCGCTTTTTGTTTCAATTACATTTCGAGTCGATATAGTACATCTGTCTGTCATTTTTGCAACCACCAGAAAAACGTTTCTTTTTCATTTGTAACAAAATATTCGTAGCTTTTTTTATTGTTTTCGTCCAATGCACGAATGTTCTTTCGGTGCCAACAAATGCTTCCTGCTTTTGACAGTTGCAAGTGTGCCATTAATTATGAAGGTAGCTACATAAATACCCAAGTAACAAATTCAATTTTAAGGTACACTTGAAGAAGTTCTCAAGACTCAGTTGATGAAACCACGCATAAAACTGGATATTCTACATAACATCGATAAAACAGCCATAAAATCCTCATAAGTTCAAAAAGGCCCACACTACAGGAGATTCTCCAGAATATTTTTCAAGGTTCGATTAAAACTTGATAGTTTTATCGGCACAAACTTGTAATGACATTCAAAACATGCTTAAAACTATGATAAAACTACCACAAGTTTTGGTAGTTTTATGATTTTCCTCTTTAAGAACACTTCCAGTCCGTCACAAATATGTTTCGAAGATTCCATTTTGGGATTCGTTCTGCTGAATGGGGACTTTTTTTGTTTATAGTTGACTGGAAGCTATTAAAGAAAAGAAAAAACATCGATAGACATTCTCGAGTACATTTTCAAACAGACGTATCTGATTTTGTAAACAAAGAGGGGAAGTAAAATTCAAACTTTAATTTTTCAAACTCTCATCACCCTCACGAAAAGTAGCATCATCATCATGTTAGGGCAATATTATTCCTTGTGTTGGTGGCCCTAGTTTGCATGAAAGTGCTAAGGGTTTCAAGAATATAACGATTGAATCTTACTTCCCCTCTTTGGTTACAAAATCAGATACGTCTGTTTGAAAAAGTACTCGAGAGATGTTTCTTTTCCAAACTGGATACGTATGTAAATTAGTTGTATAATTGACCAGAAATGCATGAGTTTTTTGCCTGTAATTCATAAATGTTTCATGCAACGTTCCGTTTATTGGTGTTTTGTAACATAAAAGTTCCAACATTTTCATGCGCCACGGAATTATTGCTAGAACATTGATTCATTTGAAAAATAAAAAATACTTGAAAATTCAACAATTAGGTGAAAAGCTGATAAATTGTTAGATCTTGAATAAATTGTGTCAACAATCTATTTTTAGTTTCAAAATGTATTTTAAACAGCAGAAATTGTCCGTAGCATTGGAAAAACGAGAGTTTTTTTTTGCATACATATGTACTACCATTTCGAGGGAATCTAGAATAGATAAGCTCGCCATTTTTTCAATGGTTTTATCTGAAACTACCAGAAAACGCAAATAAAACTAATATGTCTTGCACAAGACTAACAAGATTTTTTAAGATAGCCATAAAATCAGTGTGGAGAAGGCACATCATAAACAAAGAAAATGTGAACGTTCAAATCAAAAGGGCCTATGCATAATTGTTGTTCTTAGTCATAATTTATTGTTTTCACTCATCAGCGTAAGTCGATAAGAACAAAAAAAAACTTTATCTTGAATTTGCTACCAATGGTTTTGGGAAGAAGAACAGTTAATAATATTGCGTCGACGGCTGAAACATCAGTTGAGCGAAAAATGATTTTTTTTCTTGATCCTATACGCTATACCTAACGTCAGAATAAGTGCGCTGTGTAGTGGATCACTGAGAGATTCCAGCGCACTACTTCCGACTTTAGATTTAACGTTTAGATCATGAGAAAAATCGATTTTCGCTCAGATATTTCAGACTATTTCGTTTACTTTTAGCATGCCAGTGACTGAGAATCCAATGGAATCCTGCGATGGCCAAAAAAAATTGTAGCTGGTGGCTGAGATGAAGGAGTATTCAATATATTGGATAGGTTTTCATTGAATTTCCGCTTGGACGCTCCACTAGTTTTTAATTTCTTCCACCTGTGGGCGTCCATTGTGACAGTTTGTTTATTTTTCACATAATGTTCTTTCTCTAGAGTATGTGCGCTTATTTAAAATCAAATGGTTCTAAGAGAGTTTTATGGCAGCATTTCTAAGATACATTCATCTTAAAGAAGAATGTAATAAAACTTTTATCAGGTTTTATGCAAGTTGCGAAACGATGTCTTGAGAGGGGGATCAAGTATCTTATAAAATTACTTATAAGGTGAATTACACTTATAAATGATGTAGTTTTATGGAAGTTTCTTCATGTGTTCTTCAATCACTATTAGGAACTGTTAATGAATTAAAGCCATCTTAAATTGGTAAATGCCCTGATAAAACCGGATGAACTCCATAATGCTTTGATAAAACTACAATAAAACATGAATAAAACCAATTTGCATTTGAATTGCTACTTGTGTAGTACAAATCAGTTTCCTTGCAGAAAACAACGAATAGATTTGTTAGTTCTACCTTCGATTTCGTAATATAAACTAAAATTAATTTTCATTTTGGGTTGTGAACGATAGAACATGAGACGTAACACATTCCGCAATTTTCTGGCCATCTAAATCAATGAACGGGCTATTTTTTTTTTTTTTTGCTGCTACATGAAGTATGAAAATTGATTTTCACTGCGCATTTAAAGTACATTGTGAGATATTCTTGTACTAACCGCTCGAAGGTTAAAATGATGTTTAAGAATCGATTTATAAATCCTAATCAATCTAAATTAAAAGTAGGCAAAGCAAGGCATTTAAAATTACATGAATGATAGGATAGAAAATCTAATTGTGTGTATCATTACTTACATTTACGTCATGGCATGTAGACTTTCAATTTAGTTTTTACAGTCATGTGATGTTCAGAACAGACGTAAATTTAGGTTCAATGGGCCGCTCCCTTTATGTGCATCCAAATAGACTTAAATTTACATGGCCTTTTCTAAGTGTGAAGATAATACGAATGAGTCCACAAACGGCATTACTCATTCACTGGGATCGCGCAAAATTGAAAACATGTGTCAGAAAAGTATCCCATTTGAATGCATGGGAATCAATGTTCATCGTCACAACTGAGCAGCCGCTGATGAGTAAAAATGATGCCCCAATTTCACCATCCCTTTTAAACTTGACGACAAGAAAAATAAATTGATTCCTTCTAAAGGGGAGTACAGCACAAAATGCACTGGTGGGGTAGAATGATCCACTCAATAAATATGGTCAAATCTTCAAAACTATAGCTTTAATGGAATGATACTATATCAGTTTTTACATCAAACAGCATAACTCATAATTGTGTAGTACAATAAGGCACTAAACACACCATTATATGATCAAAATTAAAGAAATGGTCTTGCCTGTACCTCACATGTAAAAAATAATGTTATTAAAATAAGTTTTTACCATGCGTTAATATCCATACACACTTAGAAATTATGAATTTTACACGAGGCGTAATTCATGTTTGTAAAAAGTCAGTGAACGTAAAGAAAGATTAAGTGTAAAATTATGTCTCTTGAAACTGACAAACACGCAAATCGACGAAAGATGTATTTGATTGAATTTATTTTCTCACCTCCTTGAACTCATTCTTATGTGCTAACGGACGCTTGCATGTGTCGGTCTCAGGAGACAGAAATTTACATGACATTTTGATAGTGTGTAGTTTACACCGTGTCCAATATATTCTCATACAAAATAAAACTCTATTTATTTCAAATCGATTATCCAGATTTTATTTATTAAATTTACCCATTATATTGCAACATAATACTGATCAACTACAGCATATGTTTTGCAATAACACCGCCTTTAACCATCTTGACCAGCTCCAGACGTTTTTCGAAACCGTCACCGATTTCGTCCCAAATTCGTTTGATTACGGTTTTGAATTGGTTCATATTAGACGCCTTGTGGTCATTTACCTTCGCCAGCATGTATGACCATACGAAATAATCCAAGGGATTCAGATTTGGTGAACTGGGAGGCCATTCATTCTTGTCCAAAAAGTCGGTCAAATTTTCTCGGCACCAGCGCTGAACGAGATTTGCAGTATGCGATGGCGCTCCGTCCTGCTGAAACACATAATGATCATCTTCAAACACCTCTTGTACATGTGGCTTGACAACTTTCTCCAAAACTTCCGTTTTATAATATACGGCATTCACTTTAACGCCTTTTTCGATGAAAACCAGTGGAAATTAGCCTCGCTTGCAAATTCCTCCCCAAACCATCACTGACGCAGCACTTTGGAACCGTGGAATATTCCTATCACTCTCTGGAACAGTTTTCGAAGAGAGAGCCCAAAATCTGTCGTTCTGGACATTGTGGGATTGTTGCAAGACGAATAACTTTTCATCGGAAAAGACAAATTCTTCCCCACCGTGCCGCGACAAAAGCAGACTTGCTCTTTTGAGTCGTTTCTGCTTGGAAGATTCCGAAACTCTGTGATCCTTACGTTTCTTGAAAGCTTGGAATCCGAGGTCATTTTGCTGTATATTGTGCATTGTGCATAAATAAACAAATAAATAAATTCGTTTCCACACTCAGGGTTTCCTTGTAGCTTTTTGAGCACTCGACAAACTCTTGTTTTGGGCATCTTCAGCACTTTAGCCAGCTTGGAACCGGACCACTCCGGATTTTCCAGGTGTTTGTGCAAAATATTTGTTCTTCTTTCGAGTTCAATTTAACGTTATTTCTGAACGCGATTGACTACTTTGATCAAACTTGCACCAGTTGTTCTCTATAGAAGTGTCAACAAACCACTGTCAAATATTTTCGATTCCCAACACTAGACGCATGCTAGCGGCGCGCGAGGGCCGTACAAATTTACTTTTAAACAGCCTCTACTGAAGCAAGTTGCTCCTTGTGTGCAAAGTTCAGTTATATATCAGATGAAAACAACGTTAAATACTCGTTCGTTTCTTTACTTTCTTTTACTTTCTTTACTTTTCGGAAACTAAACTGCATATTTGATAGCAGGTTGTTTGATTTAACCCAACGGATCATTTTTCCTTATAATTTCATCAAACATGATAGCAACGAGATCGGACGGTAAGAATTGTAATCAGACATTGGACGGTAAGAATTGTAATCAGTAATGGTTTCCCAGGATTTGACGAATGGTTTTTACTTTATCCTGTTTCGATGTGGGTGGAACTTTTTTCAACTTCATGAGTGTATTATACATGTTAAGTAACCGTCTTTTAGCGATATTGGAGAGATTGGAGTTGATTTTAATCGTATCGCTTCCTGAAACAAGGTTATTGGATGAAAGGAGTGCCATTGAAAATTCCAGCAATATGAATGGGTCATCCAGAGAGCCGCTACTTTGGGTAGTATCCCGTAAATTCGGTTGTGTTGGGACAGAGTCTGGACAAACCTTTTTAGTGAAGTCGAGTATCCACTGCATGGAGTATTCTTCACTCTCATTGGAGGATGAGTGGTTTCGCATGTAGTGAGCCTTTCTCCAAAGCGTTGTCATCGAAGTTTCTCTAGATAGTCCTTCTATAAACGAACGGCAGTAATTGCGTTTCTTTGCTTTGAGCTCAGATGTTTCATGTCTACGATAATCTTTAAATGTATCCGATTTCTCAAGATACAACCTAGTGCATTCGTAGGGATCAATTACAGCGACACTTGTCACTGTCAAGTTGAACAAAATTACACATTACAGATGCCGACTTAATCTGATCGAGACGGCAACGAAGAAAAACTGGAGATGGAAAAAAAGTGTAACTGAACGCCAAAGTTTACAGCGGTTTATTGATGTCCTCGGGAGGAACTAGACAGAAGCTATGCAAAGATCTTTATTCTTTACATTTATTTGACAAGCGACGATTTCAACGTCTGAGATTAAAGGAGGGGAAGCACTTTTTGATCCCCAAACGTACGCTACCATATGAATCATCTCAGTATAGACGAATAATGTTACAATGCAGTAATTAATGCAATAGATGAGGACACCCGGAGTTACACATGCAGAATGATTCACTTCTCCCTAGTTACATTCTCTAGTTCTCTGTGCAACTTCTGCTAACTTCGATTAATCACCAAGTAGCAAACCACGGGTGGTTAATATGCTCATGCTTAAAATGAAGCCAACAGCCGTATGCTCTGAGCTTCTTCCAAATGACTTACTAACTCATGATAAAAAAAATGAACAACTATTGTTAAACAAATCGATAAAGATTTCAATTCTGGTTTATTTCCATCAACATTCCACGAAGTACACGCGAAATTAATTTTTCATGAAGAAAAGCTTCCATAAAATTCCTTGCGCTCTCCCTCGTCGTTGCGTCGGTCGGTCGATCGTTTCGCTAGAAAAGAAACAGCTTGCCTTCCATCCACCAGCCAGTCGTGCAACTGTGACGACGCTAAACCCACAAAACCGACAGAAAATTACAAAGTCAAATAAAATATCTACAGCGGAGTCCTTGACGACTCTTTCACACACTGGAAGCAATAACGAAACAGAGACTGAATCTCACAAAGAAACTCCCAGCAAAAAAAAAACCCCCCGACACAAAAGCCACCAGCGGCGACGGCAGCAACAACCGACAAAAGTCGCTCCGCAAGAAAATGGATGACTTTCGCCAGAAAATTTCACTATTTCCTGTTTGCCCTGCCACCAGAGCGGGTTTCCTCTCAGTGCCACGTTGAAATAGTATCCGGTCGTCATTCCCGCGCAGAAGGAAAAGCGGCACCAAGTCGCGCTAGGACGAGTAAAACCGCAAGCATATTTCCTTCCCTATGTTCGGTTCCTCAAAAGCTCAAAGGTGAGAATAGAGAGCAACCTCCAACTACTACGCAGCATACTGTTCCGAAACTAACGAGTCCGTCCGGATCGCATAGTGCCGAGCCCAACCTTCGTCGTGTGGGGGATTAAAATAAAACATTTTAGCAGTAAATTAGTGAAAGCAGCTCGAAAAACGAGAGTCATTCAGGATAATAGCTTTTACCCCGCCGGTCCCCCCCTTCCTGGGTTTCGTTCCGGTGGTAGTCAAAATTCGTGACCATTAGGCCCTTCAACGATTGCGCTTGCTATTTGTATGCTTGGGATTCCTGCATGAAGCGAAGCTGCTGAGTCAGATGGCCTTCCCTTCCGAACTGCCCTCGTCGGATGGGACAGGAAAAGCCAGGAAGCAGCAGCCAAGTCATTGCGGTGGCCACACAAAAAAACAACGGTCTGCTTGCCTCGGAATGAATAAGATCCAAGAAGCTCGCTTGCTAGCCGTACCAGGCAGTTGAGCTCGGCATTTTTTCGTACCTTTTGCCGACATCGGCAAAGCCGAGCGCACGGCAATTGAAATTTACTGACGTCAGCGAAACAAATAGTTTGTTTACAGCAGTACCATAGAGTACCGCTGATATCGAATGTCAATTTTGCTGAGATTTCAGCAAACAATTCTTAATCGAGATCGTTTTGGAACTTTCCATCGTTCTGGAACTTTCCATGTTCTGGACCTTTCCATCGTTATGGAACTTTCCATGTTCTGGAACTTTCCATTGTTCTGGAACTTCTAGCAGTAGCGGCACAATATAAAAACGGCACCGCAGTGGCGGTCATTATATCAATTCTAAGGTGTTAAGATCAAAAGGAAAAAGCAATAAAGGATAAGTGAATAGAAGCAGTAGTTTTTCTATCAATATCTTCTGGATCCATTATCCGGTGCAACAGCCCAGTGTTATACAGTGTTGAATACAGTCCACCCTACGACTAGAGTGTTTGCTGTCAACGGCCTTGGAACCCAACCCGGCCTTTTCAGAGTAAGAAGAGTTGAATTTTCCACCCATGAGCCAAGACAGAGCACTCGTTTTACCCGACAGTTGCTAGTTTGAGCGACACCTATTTCCTTTCCTACCGTGTTAGGACACGTTTGAGTTCTGTCGCAAGAGAGCTAGCAAGCTACTTCAAGTACCCTACGGATCCGGTGTTTGGCTCCGACACCTACCATACCTAACACGCTAACTTGAAAGTACCCATTAATGAGTCGAAAAGTACGCATTTTGAAGAAAAGTGGCTTAACTCATTATTAGGAGTATATTTTCCTCATTAATTGAGTATTTGTTACCCATTAATGATTAATTGATACTCATAAATGAGTAAGCAATACTCAGAAATGAGGAAAGTATACTCTTAATAATGAGTTAAGCCACTTTTCTTCAAAATGCGTACTTTTCGACTCATTAATGGGTACTTTTCAAGTTAGAGTAATTACTATTCGACCGTTCATGAATGACAGCTGCAGCTCATTCAGTGTGCGTCAGTGAATAAAGTCCAGTGTTTATTGGTGAAAAATTGGTTCGCGCAGTTAGTGTATTTTGGAAAATGAATCGTGGAGAACTTTTTAATACGCTGTACAATGCGTATGTAAAGGCTTGCCCGGATAAGAAGAAAAGGGAGTGCCAATTGGATGCTACTAATTTCTGGAATGAACGGAAGGGCAATGACAACACCGCACTTGAAGAGCAAGTCAATAACAAAATAAAAGAGCTTCATGCCTTGCAGCTAAAGAAAAAAGGTAAACTTCTTCAACTATGGGGAAAGTCTCTGAGTGCTCTAAGGAATCAGCGCCGACAGTGAAACCCGCGCAACCCATCAAGGAAATTGAGTATATGGCTCAGCCGTCATCATCAAATAAACGCCCTGCACCAGTACAGGAACAACTTAAAGCTGAGCTAAATAATCTGAACTCTGAGGTAGTGCTTCTGATTGACAAGAAGTCTGCTGGACGATTGACGGATGATGATCAGTCGAGACTCGAAGGGCTAAAAATTAAAAAGATCAAACTTGAAAAGAATCTCAAAATCAAGGAAGACGAGCAAGAGCGGCAGCAGAAGCATCGTGAGAAAATGAAGCAGGCTTAACAACTGTTAATTCGGGACATCCCAGAGGCTGGTAAATATGATATATTAACTAGTTTGTTTGCACAGTAGATATAAATATCAAATTTCAGGAAATTATCTTTCATTCCGAAATTCTCCTGGCCGCCCTCGTGTTGAAGAGCAGCAACCGGAGCTGCTCAAGGCAATATGCGATATCGCACTTCATGGATCTGCGGCCCACCGAAAAGCGCAGTGATGAGAGCGTCAGAAGCGTTAAAACTTTAGATGAGTTGACTTCTGCAATACAAGGCAAGGGATTCAATATCAAAAGAACAGCAACATATCTGCGGTTAATCCCAAAACGAGCCAATTCCAATCAAGGTAAATGCCACGTAAATACTGTACCAGTGAAGTTGATGCGCGCAAGTAATGCAAAACACAACGATCATCCCGATGGCCGATTCTGTACAGCGCTCCATAAGATCATTGGAAGAACTGGCATCTCCCCTCGGGCCCAATGAAGTAGGATTTATCAGTCAGGATGATAAGGCGAGAGTAGAAATAGGCCCCGCGGCTGCCAATAAGCAGTCTCCCATGCTTATGCATGTGGAGTACAAAATCACGCTTCCTGACCACGATTGGATAGTTGCAAATAAGCATAAACTAATTCCGTCCGTGTACGCTGGAATCGAAATCAAACCGAATGGTCTTGGCAAACCGGAGGCTGTTGGTTTTCGGGCCCCACTTACATTGCAATTCGGTCAGGCAAACACGCTTCGTCAACGGCGTTTTCTCATGCGTTAGACATCAAGCGGCTACTAACTCTTGAATCGTTTGATAGTATTTTTAAGTTTGATGGATTGGTCAAACCAGTCCTAATCTTTACCGTCGACGGTGGACCTGATGAAAATCCGAGATAATATCGCAAGGTAATACAGATAGCAATACACCATTTTAAAGAGTACAACCTTGACACGCTGTTCATTGCAACGAACGCTCCGGGAAGGAGTGCTTTCAATAGAGTGGAGCGACGTATGTCACCCTTGAGTAAGGAGCTTTCTGGATTGATAATACCACACGACCAGTTTGGTAGTCATCTGGATTCCCAATTGCGTACAACTGATTCAGCTTTGGAGAAGCAAAATTTCCAGTACGCTGGTGAAGTTTTGGCAGAAGTCTGGAATGATGTGGTCATCGACGGTCATCCGACGTTGGCTGGCCCAGATATATCGATCCTGATGCTTCTGAAATAGATCCGAAGTCAATTCGTGACTATGACCAACACTGGTTTGGAACTCATGATCCAATAAGACAATATTTACTCCAGATACGGAAATGCACAGATAGGTAAAATTTTGAGATGCATTTGATGGTCAAATAATTGTTATATGTGCATAAATTTATATTTTTACAGGAAATGCTGCTCACCACTGCGAAGTAGCATCGATCACGTTATCTGCAATGGATTTTTGCCTCCACCAATCTCTCTGACGCAAACATCTCGAGGATTGATTGGGTCATCGAAGGACGAACCGCCGGCATTTCCCATCAATGTTCGTATTGAACTCATTACAAGCTCAACAGATTCTACCTAAATCGATGTCCGGATATGGAACGATTCCGTATGATCTTTACTGTCCTTCATTGAACGAACGAGTGTGTTCCAGCTGTGGCCTATACTTTGCATCTTTAGTCATGCTTCGCGAGAGCACATAAAGATGCACAAGCACCTGTATCCGTTCAATTTCAGAGAAAATTGCGTCCGTTTAAAGTTGTGGCAAAACGTAAACAGGAATGTATGGTTGTAACCAACAAAGACAACTTCGATTGCGAATGGATAGATGACGAAGAACTTGATCTGACTGATGTGGCAGAAACCATTACGAGTGCTTCAGCGGACACTTGAATATCTTCCCGATCATCAATGCTGACCAACATCTGCAAAACCCTTGGACTGAGGATTGAATCTATTTTTGAATGGTATTATTTGAGAATGCAATTTGATATAATATGAGGAAATTTGAATTTGTTTCTGTATGAAATAAAAATGATTTTTTGTGACTAATATTGGCTATTTGAATAAAAAGTTTTGAGTGGGGAGGGGGTTTAACAAAAACGTGACATAATTGCCTGGGGGGGGGGGTTACAAAAATTGTGACAATTTGTGACATGGGGGGCAAGAGGGGGGGGTTAATTTTCGGCCAGATTTGCGTGACATAATTAATGAATGCTGCCTAACATTAAAATCGGTAAAAATTAAACTAAATAAAGAGAGGTTTAATAGGCTGCGTCTAGAAGCGCCAAATTATGAAATTGCTAAGGGAAGGTCCATTAATGAATCCATACAAAAAAATTTGGTCTGTACACAAAACGTGTACAAAGGGGGTGGGGGGGGGGGGGAAAATGGTATTATAAAAAGTCATTTTTTGCGTGGCATAATTAATGGACGTTCCCTAATAAGATTGTTTAACACTCACTCATTTATCAATCACCGGAATTAAGCACAAGTGAGAAGGTGTTACTCACTTTAGGGTTACATATCAATCTGTCAAATTACTTTCATTTTTTTTTTTTTTAAACACTGTTTAACCCTTAAAAGTGCAGGACGGACTTTTAATTTTGGAAACACTTTTGTATACTCAATGATGCCTTAACCTTTCCAGCTGAAACTTTCACTAAAATCAAGTAATCCTAAATTTTGAATATATAAACTCAACAATACGATTTTTACACTTCCTGCTCATCCAAGTCTTCACAATCTGTGCAAAAAATATGAGTTTTTTATGGAACAATTGAGGCACACAAATTGATCACAAAAACAACATTTCGTATTCGTTTCGAAACTCTGAAACTTCTTTTTGAGCATTTTTTCCACCGTTTACTGATCGCCAGATCGTCTTGAGATCCGCTTGAAAATTACGATTTGATCTTTAGATTCGCAAATTCGACAGCACACTATTTCACGTTCTTTTTGACGTATGATTTTGACAGCTGCAATTATGATATTTCCAACAGTAAACACCAGTTGGTTGGCCACAAGAAAAACAAATACCTTCGTTTTCAAACTTTCCTATAAAGCCTTTCATGTCTGCAGAGAGCTCCTGACTAAGGTGGCGTATAGCTTCTTTGAGTCTGCTTGAGTATGCTGCGTCGCTAAGGACAATAGCCCAGTCATGGTTGATCTAGTAGATCATTTGACGTGAACTTCAGGACAATTTGGGGAGACTTGAACGACTGATATGAATGGAGATGGATGACAGATAATAATTTCACTCTTCTTGAAGTGATTCTTGCTCAGATGTCATAGCAACATAGTCCATGATCAACATTTCAAGAGAGTTTGGACGACCTAGAACATCCTTAAAAATATGTATACACCCTTTTGTATCCTTTTCATGTGCCATTTTTGTTAAAAACTAAAAACTAACCATAAAACCGTTTGTAACAAAAGTGAAAAACAAGAACAATTTCAATATAATATTGAAAAATACCCTCAAAGCCACCTAGTTTTAGCCACGAAAAGAAGGGGCGATGGGTTGGAGAGAAGTACATATATTCAAAATTTAGAACTACTATTTTCCTTGATTTGAGTGAAAGTTTCTATTAAGGCATCATTGAGATATAGCGTTTTCTAAATTAAAAGTCCGTCCTTCACTTTAAAAAAAAACTTTTTTGAGCGTATTAGTAAAACGATTGTGATTGGGAAACTAGGAGAATTTAAAATTAACACTTCATTTTATCACTAGTAAACGCGAGCAAATTCCTTTAAATTCCACTAAAGAAAGCTTATCTTTTGACAGATAGGCCTATTTCGTCTGCGACTAACAGACTTCTTCAGTGTCGAGTGCTCGACTTGAAGGGAACATCACGGTAGGTCTAGTAGTTATAGTAGGTTTGTTGGTACCTAAATGTATGAGGTGGGGGGGTGGTACCTGAACGTGTTAATGTTTGTTTTGTAACCTAAAAGTTTGTTTGTTGCTCTCAGATTTTTTCTGTGAGCACGAATAATTGATGAAAATTGGATTTTGAGTTCGCTGACTGACTGACTTGACTGACTGACTGACTGATCCATTATTCAATGATGACTGACTGACTCACTGACTGACTGACTGACTGACTGACTGACTGACTGACTGACTGACTGACTGACTGACTGACTGACTGACTGACTGACTGACTGACTGACTGACTGACTGACTGACTGACTGACTGACTGACTGACTGACGACGGCGGCGACGGACGCCGGCGGCGGCGGCGGCTGCGGCGGCGGCGGCGACGGCGGCGGCGACGACGGCGGCGGCGAACGGACTGACTGACTGACGCGGCGGCGGCGACGACGGCGGCGGCGGCGGCGGCGGCTGACTGACGGCGGCGGCTGCGGCGCGACTGACTGACTGACTGACTGACTGACTGACTGACTGACTGACTGACTGACTGACTGAGGCGGAGGAGGCGGCGGCTGACTGACTGACTGACTGACTGACTGACTGACTGACTGACTGACTGACTGACTGACTGACTGACTGACTGACTGACTGACTGACTGACTGACTGACTGACTGACTGACTGACTGACTGACTGACTGACTGACTGACTGACTGACTGACTGACTGACTGACTGACTGACTGACTGACTGACTGACTGACTGACTGACTGACTGACTGACTGACTGACTGAAAAAAAGTATGAGCACCAATATACGTGTTTTGGTGAATTTAAAACTCGTTTTTTTCTCAAAAACTGGACGTCTTGCAATTTTTGAGCTCATATTAAGAACGAATGAGGCAAAATCTTTGAAATAAGCCTCAATCAGAAATACCAATGCGAGCGAAAAAGTTTCTATTTTGCCGACAAGTGTAATTCATTTATTATGTTCCTGTTTGCTTGAAATCACGTTCTGTTCCTAGTTGGCGAATTTAAAATTTTGAAATTCAAGAGAACTGCTCGTGATTGAAAGAAGGAAAAATCTCTCATAGTAGTTCATTGCTTCAATACAGGGTGCGGCAGAAAATAATGCGAAAATGTTCAAACTTGAGTATTGGGTTAATTCGTGTAGCTAGTGACTAATTTCTGTCGAAAGTGTATTTGTTTATGTTTACTTTCAAGTGCTGCATCCAAACATTCTATTTGTTTTATTGCAAATTCGTCAAAATGTTCGCGAAAGAAGTGATCACCAGTTTGTTGCTCGCCCAGAAGAAGCCGAAAGAGATTGCCAAGGTGGTAGGGTGCCATTTGGCAACAGTTTACCGCATAAAAAAGTCCCTGCAGGATGGTCCTAAGCAGCGGAAGCCGGGAAGCGGACGTCCGCGCTTTGCACGCACGCCGAACGTGATCAAATCGGTCCGTGCAAAAATTGCTCGCAACCCGGTGCGTTCCATAAGAAAACTTGCAAAGGAAGCCAATATTTCGGAGAAATCCATGCGGAGAATCATCAAAGAAGACCTGCATGCATCTTCCAGAGCCAGAGTGAAACGCCACTTGATTACGGACCGGGTCAAGGAACTACGAGTGACTCGTTCCAAGAGATTGCTTTCCTTGTTGAAGAAGGAAAAAATGATAATCCTGTTCTCCGACGAAAAGCTTTTCAGCATCGATGCTGTGGCCAACAGCCGCACGGACCGGTTCATTTCACCGCAGAAAATGGAGAACGTTCCGGAAAAAGTGAAATTCAAATTTCAAACCAAACATCCGGCTGGTGTCATGATGTTTGGCTTGGTGGCGTCCAACGGTTTGAAAATGCCGCCTGTTTTCATTGATGCTGGAGTTAAAATCAATACCGAAGTGTATATCGGTATTTTAAAGGACCAAGTGCTTCCCTGGGTGAAGGCCAACTTCTCCGAGGACCAAAACGTTGTCCTACAGCAGGATGGAGCGCCGTGTCACACGTCCAATCGAACCCAACAATGGTTGAACGATAACATGAAGTTTTGGCCGAAGGATTTGTGGCCCCCTAGCAGTCCAGATCTTAATCCGTTGGATTATTCGATTTGGGCATATGTTGAAGCACGAGCCTGCAAAACATCACACCCTAGTGTGAAAACCCTGAAGTCAACCATAACACGCACATGGCAGTCAATGTCGGAGGACTACGTCCGAAAGGCATGCTCTGGCTTCCGGCGTCGGCTCGAGGATGTTATTAATAAAAATGGAGGACACATTGAATAAATTTGTTTAAAAGGACTTTATAAAGATAACTGCACTCGAAAATGTTGATATTATTGCTTGAATTAGTTGAAAATGGGATTTGAAAGAAATAGAACAAATTTTCGCATTATTTTCTGCCGCACCCTGTAATGATGATGATGATGATGATTATGTAATACTACCATCTATTGTAGCATGTTAACTTTCCATAGCAGTGGAATAATTTGAAAAACGATTTGATCAGGATTCTATTATTGTTTGTGATCATCAAGCTCCTGTATGCAGGGCCAAAAATGTTTGGGCGGACCCGTAAGCAGAGACACGTACACAAAACCCGCGAATATAAGGAATCTCCTTCCAAAAGCAAGTTCAGACTCACAACACAAGAATCGAGCCCTCGATCGACAGAATAAACCCAATAGATTAGGTCGAAGAGCCTGCCTCGTTCCGCGAAATGTTAATACACAGGGGAGGAGGCAGCCCCATGTTCTGTATCCAAATCATTTCACTTGGGTGCCCTGATGGTCCCTTCCTTTCCCCGTTATATGTTATTTAATATTTAGTTAGTTCTTTTTAGTTCCTTTATTATCGAGATGTTCAGCCCTGGGCTGATTCTTCTCTCGTCGTATTCACTCAAATACCTTTTGGGTATTTTTCGTAACTTGTCCAGGGATGAGATTCAAACTCGTGACTGTGGCGTGAGCAGTATGGATGTTAACAACTACGCCGGGGTCACCCCCATTAATTATTTAATATAATTTGTACACAAAAAATGGAGATATCATAAAAACAAAAATGCTAAATTTCAAACTTGAATGATGTACATGGAATTACAAATTACACATCACACAAATTAAATAACTTGACCCTATAAAAAGCGGCAACAGTAACTCAAAACGAGAACATAATATTAAAGGGCGATACGGTCAAAATTTGGTCAATATCAACTTGACGTATTTCTTCCAATTTTGCATTTAAAAAACCTGAACACCCCTCATTTTGAAGGTGTGTGTGTGTGTAGAATGTTGCTCCTATTTTGATTTTGGAATTCACTCTTCAGTTGTCAAAATGCCGTCCAAGCAAGAAGAGCAGCGTATCAAAATTTTGCTCGCGCATCGCGAAAATCCGAGCTACTCGCACGCAAAGTTGGCAAAATCGCTAAAAGATACCAAATCAACCGTTACAAATGTAATTAAAGTGTTTGGGGAACGTTTGTCGACAGCCAGGAAGTCTGGATCGGGGGGGAAATCGAAAACCGGAAGCCGCTGAGACGACAAAGAGAGTTGCCGGTAGTTTCCCGGTAAAACCTAACCTATCTCTCCGAGATGCCGCAAATAAGCTGGGTGTATCGTCTACAACCGTGCATCGAGAGCCAAAAAACGAGCCGGACTATCGACTTACAAGAAGGTAGTGACTCCAAATCGCGATGATAAACAAAATACGACGGCCAAAGCGCGATCCCGGAGGCTGTACACGACGATGCTGACGAAGTTTGACTGCGTGGTAATGGACGACGAAACCTACGTCAAAGCCGACTACAAGCAGCTTCCGGGACAGGAGTTTTTATACAGCAAAAAGAAAGGGAAAGGTAGCAGATATTTTCAAGCACACGAAACTGTCAAAGTTCGCAAAGAAATATCTGGTTTGGCAAGCCATCTGTACCTGTGGCTTGAAAAGCAGCATTTTCATAGCTTCCGGGACTGTCAACCAAGAAATTTACGTGAAAGAGTGTTTGAATAAACGTCTGCTGCCTTTCCTGAAGAAACACGGTTGTTCCGTACTGTTTTGGCCAGTTTGGCATCTTGCCATTACGGTAAAAAGGCCATGGAGTGGTACGCCGCCAACAACGTGCAGGTGGTTCCCAAGGACAAGAACCCTCCCAACACGCCAGAGCTCCGCCCAATTGAGAAATACTGGGCTATTGTCCAAGCGGAACCTAAAGAAGACCAAAAAACTGCTAAGGACGAGCAGCAGTTCAAGGCAAACTGGCTTTCTGCGGCGAAGAAGGTGGACAAGGTGGCTGTACAAAATCTGATGGCAGGGGTCAAGCGTAAGGCCCGGCAATTCGGATTTGGAAAAGCGGAAGCCTAACTGAATATTTTTCCTGAATTTTATACTAATTGAACTTGAAAAAGAAATTTAATTTGATTTTTTAAATAAACGATTTCACCGATTTACACGCGTTTTCCCTTGACCAAATTTTGACCGTATCACCCTTTATTCAATAAAAAATAAGAATTTTTTCATTTTTCAAAAAAAAATTTTTTTTTGTTTTCAACGAATTTAGTATTTCTTTATTAAAAACATAACGTTTATTCTTCAAAACAACGTCAATGAATATTGCAGAAGCGACCCCGGTCAGCCGTACAACGCAACGCTGGGCCGCGATGTTCATTGAGTCGAGCGCTGGACGGCACCGACGTCCATCTTCCGGATACAATTCCGGATCCTCGTGGTCAACTGCTTCGTATCCTTGGCCTGCTAACTATTTTTGTACACTAGGGCACTGTGCGATCTAAAAAACTTCCACCGGACGGCACTGGGGCAAGTTGGAATTGGGTTCCTTTCTTTCGGCACGTACGGTATCGTTTTCTGCTCATGCTACTCCAGCGTCTTCTTGACGTAATGGGAAGACACCTTGTCCGGCTAGAAGACGTACTTCCCATCCGCATGATGCTCCTCTAAGAACGGCAGAGAAATGTTTTCACAACACTCCTCCTGATACACTTGTTGATTGATGGCCAGACCGCTCGGCTTGAACCACAGCTTTGAAATCCCTCTGACCCACCCGGCGATGTTCAGCATAATTTTTTTTTCAAATTTATGCTTAAACTAATGTTTTACTTGGGGGGGGGGGGGGGTAAAAAAAAAAAAAAAAAAAAAAAAAAAAAAAAAAAAAAAAAAAAAAAAAAAAAAAAAAAAAAAAAAAAAAAAAAAAAAAAAAAAAAAAAAAAAAAAGGGAGGGAGGAAAAAAAGAAGGTATATGCTCGTTCGTGTACTTTCGGACCGAGTCTTCTTCCGACAGATGTTGTCCTCCATCTTGAGGGTTCGGTGAATCATAGTATGGAAGCAGCGATATTTTCAGCCGGCGTCACGCAAACTCGTTCCGTCCTAGTTGTCGAACAGCTTTTTCAACGCTTTCTTCTTCTTCTTCGTCATTATCTTCACTGGACGGGTCGCTACCGGCCTTCCACTCCACGCGCTCAGGGATGCCAGGATCCGGTAAACTGTACTAACGGGCACGTTTTCGTCTCGAAAGTGGTCTTCCGTCAAAATTTTTTTTTTTTTTTTTTTTTATTCGTAAAACCGTACAACACGCTCGCGGAGTGCTTGCTGATTCGACGCCACCTTCGATTGAACTGACAGCACCCGGGCGAAAAGAAACATGCCACCCATTTCTAGTCCAGAGAGCAATTCTCTTGGATAGAAAAAAAATGTACACTCTTTACTTTAATTACAGAAAGGTATTGAACTCATTCTCATTTTTTATTGAACACCCGTTATTCACGTTTTTTATTTTCACTTTTTTTTTACCATTTACCACTTTTTGCATATTTCTCCCATTACTGCTGATTTTCTTTTGAAATTTTTTATAAGTTTACCATTTTGCCAGTATTGCCTGAGTTTGAAACATTGAGGATGTATGTTAGTCCCAAACATCATCTGTTGGTTCTCTGTGTTATAGCAACTGAACTGGATCTAACGGAATAGCAACCTGGGGCCGTCAATCATTTTGCTCTTTCATTATAATTTTTTTTTGAGGATTTTCGTATGTATGTATGTATGTATGGTAGCCACCATCCCTTCATGCCCTTGGCTTGGATGCAGCTCCACTTAATAGCAAGATCAAATTGAGCCACCGATCTGAATTCACAATATCGCTGTATGAAGGGCCAAAAACGGAGGGGTGGACCCGTAAGCAGAGACACTCACGCGAAATCCACGGGAAATTAAGAATCTCCTTCCAACGATACGATCCAACAATTCGAATAACCCAATTCGCAATACTTATTAAGCTTTCTACAGGATGGCTTGTTAAGAAGGGCGCGTCACTCTCACTGAAACTGTTGGAGTAGAATTCGCAGGATCGCAATCGAATCGGTAGGATAAAGAAAATGATAATGCTCGTTCCCTCCTAGACTCAGGCAGTCAATCAAACCATCGTCCAATTTCAGCTTGAATGATACCCTGATGCTCCTTCCCAACCCAGTATTTATTATATATAATGTACATAATATGTCATAATATGCAATAAATGTAGTATGTAATAGAGCAATGAAATATACTATAATATTTAATTAAAATATGCCATGGTTGGAATTCGTCATCCTGTAATTTAAATATGGTTATAAATAAAATAATATGATGAAATAGTTAAAATTGTAATAATAGGCATATGATAATCATATGCAGCTTGGTGCATCTTTACAGCTCAATCAGTGGCAGATGAATATAACTCTGGAATGTGAAGGTCTTATTGCAACTAAATAAAATATAAACCATTTAATTATACATGAATCAAAAAAATATGTATTTATTCATGACATATAGATATACATAATCAGCAGAATTGAAGAGCATTTATTAATTTTAATAATATTCAATGATTTAAATTCATAGAAAAACACCTTTACATACAATGAAATAAAATATCTGTACATACTATCTGGAATCAATTTCCTTGTAAACTTGAAGCAAATGAAATTTAATTATTATTATTAATCTTTTAGTAAATATTTTCAATATGATATACTAATATATATAATGATGATATGATGAAAACAATACGATGTTGTAATAGTATACACATAAAAATTAAATGCACCTATTTGTCTTTTCTGCTGTGATGTTAGATGATTGAAACTCTGAAATGGCGAAAATTTCCAAAGTGATATAATGAAAGAAAGTTGATCACCGGGCAGCCAAGCAGAATAGCAAAGAAAATTTAAGCAAACAATTAGCCGAAATAACTTTCATATGATTATGATTACTGCCCAAAAACGGAAGCTTAATAAATCCACAAAAAAGAAAAAAAAACAGAGAGAAAAAGAAAAATGAAATTTGAATTCTCCGATAACTCTTGCTTTCTACTGGGCCCATAAATAATTCTTTATATCTGTGCAATAGAAAATGAGAGATCATAAACAATTTTAGTTTTTGAATTATTAAACTTTTCTTGAAATTTTATTTAGTAGAATTTGTCGTATGATCCTTTCTAAACAAAAACGTCAAAAACCATCCTATCTTTTCAAATACATATCGTGGGTTAGGTCGGCTAAAACTTACGACGATGCATAAATGCGAACCTGAAAATAGCTTTAAAAATATTGTGAAGGGATGTTATAATATAAAATGATAGTAACAATTATATTTGTACTGTCTGCATGTCTGTAGACTGATGTCCAGCTGCAATTGTAGACGTACTTGCATTATCATTGCCACGAAGGAAACAAAAAAATTAAAATTATTAAACAACACTTGGGAATTCCATAGATGATCTGAAATTATACACCGTATAAAGAATACTTCCATTTTTTGTGGTAGGGTAAGATTTCAGCATGCCACCTTCCTACATCGCGTTGGTGGAACTGCTTCCTAAGGTATAGCTGACGCGATACAGCGTTTATTACTCAACCGCTGGATGCCAGGAGCTGTTTGAGCTGCACCTCCTTGGTGGACAGACGCTCGGAACGCACCTCCTCAATCTAGCTGAAGTCAGAAGGACAACAGTGCCCAGGCTGCACTACCAGCTAAGTACGCAACCCTTAGCTGGCGGTCTTTGTCATCTCTTGACCCGTGGAAGCATGAGGTAGGAACTTGTGAGGACCAGTGCTATGTTGCGGGGACGTACGCTCCATCCCAGTTGTCTACTCACCATTTTGCAGCCCACGTGTAAGCCCCCCCTCCCCTCCTCCCCCATCTGGTTGATATGACTGTCCTGGAGGAGGAAGAGCTTTTCATCCGAAAATAAAATCTCGCAGTCACCGTGCCGAACCAAAAGATTTCTGCTTCTTTGGACCCTGGCTTGCTTTTGACGCTCCGTCAACCCGTGAACCCGTTGTTTCTTGTACTGCTTGCATTCCAGATCATAACTGAGGAACCTGTTCATTGAAGCAAGGGACATTTGAAATCGTTTACTCAATTTACGGCCAGATACGGCCGAATGACGTCTTATTCGCTCCCTCACACATTTGATCTTTTTCTTCGTTCGGCAGTTCGTCCGGCACCTCCTTTGTGTTAAAAGTGGATATTTTCAGCTTCCTTGAACCGTTTTAAGGTATGAAAAACAAAACGCGTATTCACTCCGAACTGCTTAAGGCTATTGAATATCTGAGACGGTCTAAGCTTTTGCAAATGTGATTTTAAAACATGCTCCCGTATGGCTTCCATGGTAGCTGATAAATATAAACAAACGGAATCGCTTATTTATCTTCAGCGATAAGCTGTCAACAGAATACTCTGAAACGGGTATAATCAATTCTGCTGTTAAAATTACCCAGCTGAAATAAACCAAGACTGATAAAAAGTGACACCAATTGTGAGACACATTTGATACGGCTCTTTGTTTGAAACTGATTCAGAAGCCATTTTCATGCTGCTAATAATTTTCAAAGTTTGTAATTAGTTTCAAGCTATTACCTATACTTCCGATCACTTGATAAGTTGATAATATTGATTTTTACCACCAGTTCTCAAAAGCCATCACCTAAAATTCACTTCTTTCATCAAACATGATAACCTCGACTCGACCAAACTCCAATCATGTAAATTGTCCATACAACACGTGAACACCTGCCGTTGTGGAGTAAAATAAATCAACATGTAAAGAAAAAAAAAGTTCGTCTCGTTAATGTCGAGCGTTGGTGGCTCATTTTCTATTCCATTACCACCGCAGTAAACGGGCGGCATCCTGAAGGTTGCATTTGGAAGGTTACCCGGAACCGGGTGTTATTTATTGACCTATTATGCGTGATTGGCGTTGTCGCTTCTAGCGCTGCTGTTGTTATCCGAGACTCGCCATAAAGGAAACGTAAAACGAAGAACACGCATTGCAAGTCGTTTGCGGGGTTTTCCGGGAAAAATTCTTTTTAATTCATTTCGTCGCTCAACCTTGCTCGGTTGCTTCAATTTTGACGGTCTCAATTCACGGATGAAACCGAAAGTTTTGTGCGGCTTCTTTCCAACATGCAATCTACTTTCCTGCGGATGAAAGCGAAATTGGATCGGGAATCAATAAAAAGAGCACGTGCACGCACCGGTCGGCGGAACTCGGTGAAGCGTGGGCCTAGCCCAAAAAAAAAATCAACCCTCGACACTTCCAATTTCCAACCCCCGAAAGCAATTTAAATGTCATTTTTATAAATGTTACCCCACTAACGAATTAATGTTTCATTTCGATTTATGTGGCTGTTTGCTGTTGAGTTGGTTCAGGGGGGAGAGGGAGAGGAGTGTCAAAAAAAGTCCAGAGTCCGGAACGTATGCCTGGATGGAGGGAAAGAAGGAAAACAGAACTTAAGGGGGTTGCTAACCTGGTTGATTTGCAGCACTGGTCCCGTGACAAGGGGACAAAACTGGATCACAAATTGCATGAGCAACCACAAACGATTGTGAATTATGGCTGTGGCTGGCCTTAGATCGGACTCAGTCCCCTACAAGAACTTTCTGATTTCTTACTCTTTCCTACAGTGCCTAAACAAACGACTATTTTAGCCTAGAAAAATGGATGGATCAAGAATTTGAGATTGCCGAACTTCTTAAACATAGACACTATATTGATGCAAATTTTAAAATTTTCTATCTTTTGTTCCAAATCGATTTCAAATAAGTTCCATATTAGCTTCACAAAATTTGAAGGCATTTAGTTAGGCACTGACTGTGAACACACCAGTTAAAATCTGTATGTGTGATAATTAAAATTAATTAGATAAACACTCGTTGTTGGGTCCTCCCTTAGCTCAGTCGCACAAAGCAATACCTTGCTGTAGGTGACTGGGTTCGATTCCCGTTCTGATTTAGGTTCGCGTATGTGTGTGTGCACAATCTAACACCCATTGGCCAGCATTGGAACTATGAAAGAAACTGTTTGCAACAATCCTTTAACTGACCATTGAAAGCAGTTTAGTAATCCATTTCAGATTGTCTGGAGAGTCACGTGCATTCGAGGTTACTTTGACGTACAACAGGTGTCGCATGTAAACGTTTCCAATAACATTTGTATAAGCGTACTGCAACACACATCCAGATTTGGACATGTAAAATTTCCAAACCAGGCACGTATTTAGTATTATTTGAAAAAAGGTTTTTGTTTTATATTTATAATCAGATTGATCTCACTAACAACCGCCTGCAAAATAGCACTAATTTGTTCATTCGTAAAAATTGAAAATTTTCAACGTTGGTTCGTAAATAATTTCATGCACTCACGACAAAATAAGCACGAAAATTAAAGTTGGTAAGCCACCCGTTAGAAATCCAACCAGCATAACAAAACTCTGTATGTTACTTGAATCATGTGCCATAATGACAAGCTTTATTCGTGTGGCACTTAATCACCACATCTTCTTTTATTTTTTCAAATGCAACAGCTTATGCATCCTCAGTAGAGTGAACAACATAGACATAGTCTGTTGCCATGATTGACGGCCCACGTAGTATAAGAAGAAGTTGGATCTTGATGTGAAGTATCAGGCTTTTTGTCCATTAAGATATGATTTTCTTAACCAGGGGTTATATATACCGAAATAAAAATTTTCTTCACGAGAGATTTAAATCCTTAAGAAGATTTAAGACGCCACCCTTTAAGAAAATTTAAGATGCCATTTTACATATTCATGTAAAAGATAAAGTTCTGTTATAAAATCCGTCGGAAAAGTGTGATGAAAGCTTCTGCTTTCATGGAACTGATGACGCACCGTGATCGGAAAAGCCTTGTTTTCAGAGCGAAATTAATAACTCCTAAGGGCTACGTTTCCGAATCATGGAGACTTCTACACAATTGTACATAAACAAGTTTTCTGTCTTGTGGTGACAGTTCCGTAGTTTTAAATTTTACCGCCAGAGCGGCGTTGTGGCTAACTTTTGAACGAAACACAATAGAAGGGTGATGACAAAGGCAAGTTTGTAGGGAATATAATTTCAAGACACCATTTTTCTAGCTCTTCATTCAACCATGAAAGAGCAATTACTCTGCTTTCAATCTTTTAATTCTGTGTTTCTCTGAAAAAATAAGGTTTTTTACAATAAATTTTTTGTTTCTCATTTTGACAAAAAGTGATCTTCAAACAATATTTAGAGAACCTAATAGCGCACACAGAATTGAAAAACTAATTTTTTAGAAACACCTAAATTTAAACCAACAAAAAACTCCGACAAAAGCAGTCACTGTAATTTCGGAGAAGTTCCAAGAACCTCAAAAAAGTTCCAAGAGCTTCAGAGAAGTTCCGAGAACTTCAAAAAAGTTCCGAGAACTTAAGCAAAGTCTTCGATACTTCACAGAAGTCCTCGCAATGTTAAAGAGGTCCTCGAAACGTTGAAGAAGTCCTCGAAACTTCAGAAAAGTTCACGGAATTTCTGAGAAATCATTTAAACATCAGAGGAGAAAAGCACACGCAACTATAGCGACGTTCACAGAACTTCAGAGAAGTATACGGCTCTTCATAAAAGTCGTTGAAACTTAATAGACCTCCTAGGAACTAAAGTGCATAAAATGTCAGGAGCGGGCCGAGAATAACATGCAAATCCCAATATCTTAAGTGAAGTTATAAGGGATGTCCGTTGAATTAAAGTGATGTTAATAGAACTTCAATGAAGTCTTTAGAACTTTAGAAAAGTCCAGAGAATTTTAATTAAAGAATTAATTTAAATCTCCATAATTTCAGAGACTTTTTAAAACTTCAGAGAACTCCCTAGAATTTCAGAGATGTTCCAAGAAATTCAGAGAAGTTCCAAAAACTTAAGAGAAGTTCCGAAGCTGAAAGTTTCCGAAAGTTTCGAAAACTTCAAAAAACTTCAGAAATGTCCACGAAACTTCAGAGAAGGCTTCGAAAATAAAGAGAAATCCTCAAAAATTCAGAGAAGTTCACGAAACTTCAAAGAAGTCCTTAAAACTTTAGATTACATAACAGAACTTTAGAAATGTCCCCGGAACTTAAGAAAAAAAACACCAGAGAGGTTCAAGGAACTTCAGAATAGTCCTCTAATTTTTTAGAAGTCCTAAGAATTTTAGAGACGTCCTCAACACTTTAGATAAGTTCACGCAACTTCAGAAAAGTCATCGGAAAAGATTAAAAGATAAACTTAAGAGAAATTCAAGGAACTTTAGAGAAACCCTTGGAACTTCAGAACTTTGAAGAACTCCTTAGATCTTACGAGACAATTTTTAGAGAAATCGAGGAGCTTCAGATAAGTTGACGGATATTAAGAGAAGTACACGACACTTTAGAGAAGTACTCGGAACTTCAGAGAAAATCAAAGAGGGGTTCATGGAACTTAAAAAAATTGACGGAATTTCAAAGAAGCTCACGTTTATAAAAAAAAATTGACGGTACTATAGAAAAGATCACAGAATTTGATATAAATCCTCAGAACTTCAGAAACGTTCTCGAAACATCAGAGCAGTTTACGAAACTTCAAAGGAGAACTTCAGAGAAGTTCACGGAATTTCAGAGAAATCCTTGAAACTTCACAGAAGATTACGAAGAAAAGCTAACGAAACTTTGGGGAACTAAAGATATATTTTTAAGGAACTTACGAGAGATTTTGAGAAAAATTCGCAGAACTTCAGAAAAACTCGCTAATATTCAGAGAAATACACGAAACTTAAGAGAAGTCCAAAAAAACTTCAGAGAAGTTCATAGAACTTTAAAGAAGTTCAAGTTTATTTAGAGAAATCAGGTACTATAGAGAACTTCACAGAACTTCAAAGAAGTTCACGAAATTTCAGAAAAATGCTCGAAACTTCCAGGACAGGAACACTACCTCGCCACCTCTAAGTTGGCCGTTCCGGAGAGTGTACGGAAGAAGAAACTGTCGAAATTCGCCAAAAAATTCCTTGTCTGGCAAGCGATCTGCGGATGTGGCAAAATGAGTCAGCCCTTCATCACCTCTGGGACCGTCAACGGACAAATCTACAAGGACGAATGCCTCCAAAAACGGCTTCTGCCCTTCTTAAGATCTCACGATGGCCCGACACTGTTTTGGCCGGATTTGGCATCTTGCCACTATGCCCATCCCGTCTTAAACTGGTACAAAGATAATAATGTAGTTTTTGTACCAAAAGACGTCAACCCTCCAAACACTCCGGAACTTCGCCCAATAGAAAAATTTTGGGCAATTATGAAGGCAAAGCGTTCGTTAAAACTCCAAAACTGATAGAAAATGAACTTGAACTAAAGAAAGTATGGTTAAAAGTAAGTAAGCAAGTCGGTCCTATCATTGCCCAAAATTTGATGGAAGGGGTCAAGGCAAAGGTGCGGGCATTTGGGTTGGGAGAAAAGGTTCAATAAACCAATGATGTCAAAACTTAACCATTTAGTAGTACTTTATTTCCAAAAAGTTTGAAAAGAATCGGGCTCAAGGAAAATTTTTGGTGCCCTATTTTGTGTGTCCAAATTTCATCGAATACAGTCTTTAGTCACTCAAATACCCGTTTGGGTAGTTTTGTAACTTGTCCGGGGGTGGGATTTGAACTCGTGACTTTGGCGTGAGAGGTATGGATGTTAACCACTACGCCGGGGTCGCCCCAGATCTTTGACATACTTAAGCTCTATAAATTGCTGAGCAGTCATGAGACAATATCTGACAGGCGTGATTTGAATTGATAATTCATCATCATCTTCTTGGCTGTGTTACGTCTCTACTGGAACTTCAAGCCTGCCCTCAACTCAGTGTTTTAGATGCACTTCCTCAGTTATTAATTGAGAGCTTTCAATGCCAGGTACCATGTTTTCATTAGTATGATTTTGGGCCAAGTGCAAGCCACCTCCAGCATGGTGTTGCGTTGTAGCTGCGCATTTGCCAACTGAGCTAAGGAAGGACTTTGATAGTTAGAATACTGTACTGTAGAATACGCTGTTTATCCTGAAATCTTAAAAGAAGCGTAGGACTTTCCTAAAATCTTTGTCATTCTTCAAGACTTGGAAGTAACTTTTGAGCCTACTAGTATTTAAAAAATAGAACGTGCTTTAAACTGTTGATCAGCACAAAATAAACCTTCAAAATAATTCCTGACATCCTGAAGAACTTGAGAATAATTTCTAACCCACCTCGTATCATGAACAAAATATATCAGAGCCTGCCTTGAACGGTTAATAAGCACAAAATCTTCAGAATAATTCCTGATTACTGTGAAGTGGTAATAAAATATTCAAAGAACTTTCCTAGAATCTTTGATGCCTTGAAAGGTTACGGTGTTGATTCAGTAGAAAGCTGGAATTGCTTAACCATCAAAGTTCGATTATATGAACGAATATGGAAAGTATGGAAAGCGAGTAAACTCGAACTTCAGTAGATACCCGATCAAAAGGAAATAACAAAATTATTTCAAGTTTTGTTATTCAGTTACGCTATTTTTATAACAGAGCTTGTTAGAATTTAGATCGCAGATGTAGTTGAAATAACAGAAATTGTATCAAAAAATCTTCAAGAGGCAACAAAAATATAGCAAACTATGATATAAATATAACATAAACACAACAAACTTTGTAACAGTTTTGATACGATGAAGCAACATCATAGCAGCTAGTGTTAAAATTAATTTAGGTGGGTGGACTTTCTTCTGTTACCTGTTGGTGCTGTTGAAAATCCTTGGTTCGTGCTACAAATTGACTCATTAGAACCTTCGTTCATATTTATCATCTGTCATATTTCTGTCACGTTACCTGTTTACTGCGGTAGGTATGTGTGGTACAAGGTCGATGGAGCATCAGGTGCGCTGGCAGCTAACAGCTTGCCAACAATGGTGTTCCTGACTGAGCAGCTATTTGATAATTGCAATCGATTATCAATCTCTCAAATAATTACTATTTCATTTGACTTTTGATTGAAGTACAGTTAGACTGGAAAAAAAAGTTTTTATTCAGTATAAAAAAGATATGAGAGCATTTCAAAAGAAGCATTTTAGAAAATGCTAGACAACAACGAGTGAACAGTTTACTTTCTCCATAGTAACTTTTCATGCAAACTTCAAATGACATGAGCAACTATGCTCTAAGTTCAAAAGGCTATTCTGCACACGATTTGAATTTCTTTGAAAACAGGAGAGCAAAAACTTTAAATTCCCATCAATCCTATGGACACAATACTTTTCCCCACCCGAAAACCATCAGTTCTGCGATCAATGGCAGCTCATAAAAATGTGTACGTCCCCATTAATCGCTCACCATCGAAGCCGGTCTACTCCGGAGAAGGTGGCTCAATCGATTACTCTTTCGGCACCAACACGTCACTATCGAGCTCGTGTGTATGTGACTTTGTGAGTGTGTCGTGTATTGAAACCCCCCCCATGGGAAATAGGCAAAGAACGGAAACGAGGCTCAATTATTGTTCCTAAACATTATTCGATAGGTTATGAAATCCAGACAGCCCTGCTGCCGACGTCGTCGCCGTCGTCATCGTCGTCATAATCGTAACCGTTTAATGGAGAGTGAAAGCCATTCTCCTCGTAGACTGGTTATCGATGGGCGATAACGACGTAGAATAAATTTCTCCCTTCAATCAGTTTTCCGCCATTCCGGGGCTCAGGGTCGTTGGCAAATGATACAAGTGTACCTTTTTTGGTGGGACTCTCCAATTCACAACACTGTCCAAAAGGTTGTAGACTCCTGGGTCAAGCCACCCCATCCCGTAGTGTTGACCATAAATTATGCTGCATTTGTGTATAAAACAGAAGCCCGACGACGAAGCCGAAGAGGGTCTGCATAAATTTTACATCCGGAGTGTGCTTACAAAAGGTGAATAAATTATGGAGCTCTGAGGTTTTGACCAACCAACATTAATGCTGATACTCGTACAAGGTTGAAGGGTTGATTAAGGGCTGTCCGTTTTGATGTACGCTTTGTTCGGTAAATGCTGGGCGTAAAACAGTGACTATGACTCAACTGGTTTAAGCCAGACCGAGTGAATTATCGGATTTTTCGTAACGAAGGTCCGGGAAAGGTTGAGGTGTTTATGTGCGGGAGAGGATGGGCGATTGTGGATTGTCGGTTTCCATTTTCCAACTGTCACATGCGATGTACCTTCGTTGTTATTCGAAATGAGTAAGGAAAGTGACAGTAAATTGAAAATGGGCATCTAATGGAAATTAATTACTTTGTCCGTTTGAATTGGGCAAAAAGTCCGCAAACTTTGGGAAGTTATTCTGCTTATTCATGATTATTAACTGAGTTTTATTGAAGGATTATTGTTTTCATTTCAAGTGCACTATTGGTTGCAAAAAGACAGACTGCTTACAGTTTCTTCTTTCTTTATATTATTAGTGGGTTATAACACTTCTTAAAGATTTTTTCAAAACTGGATAACGTCCTAAATAATCAATTAGGAGCTTTCGATACCAAAAACAATGCATGAATATTATGTGGCACGCATAGACATGGCAAGTCAAGAAAAATTTCAATCCATCCAGGTTTGATTGATTTTAAGCAGCCGAAAATGATTTCAAGATTTGGGCTCAACTTACCATGTAGCTCAAAAAATGACAGCTCTTTTGCAATTACTTTTGAAAAATCATTCATTGCCGAATCAATCTGCGACGGGTTGGCATATTCTTATATAGCCGATTCCAGCTCTTCACGCATGCTCGATGGTGTCGATCCTGAATCGTCATGCATACAGGACAATCCAGCATTCAACTCGGCAGCATCATCATCGGTCTATCTTTGGCAGTCTTGCAACAATCGAACTCCCAGTTCCTTGATGAACTTAATCATTTCCGCTTACGATGAGTTTTCCAGTTCTGCTGGCATTTGCGTTGACAACAGAAGACCAGCCGCTCCTAACATGGAGAACAGACGCTGTTTTGAGCCGTCCCTAACATGGAGAACAGACGCTCAAATGGGTGAAGGCTAGGACTCAGAAACAGTCATTTATCTTAAAATACGAAACAAACAAAACATACATGTCAGTTTTGTTGTCGTTTGACATTTCTCGCATTTGTTTATTTCTTGAAATACGCAAAACTTGAGCTGTATATTTATTGAAAAAAAAAAACAACATGCAAAAAATACAAGCGGAGTGTTGGACACTATCATAGTAGTCGGTCAACAAGCAACTACAGTTACCGTGAACAGCCTGACAACGCGTAGCAACCGGACCTATAAAAGGCAGTCAACAAACTGCAAATAATTCCCGTCAGCTTCCGTTCATCATCGTTTCGCGGCAGCCGCCGCCGCCCCCAACCCGACTCCTCCTCCAGGCTGGGGCAATCCGAGTCGCAGTAGCTCCAGGGAATCACCCGTCGATGGACAGCTCTACGACTCGGAGCAAATGGTGGAGTTCGTGCAAGAACTCTATCGCCAACTACGTTCCTGCCGCTCCAAGGAGGAACAGCTCAAAGCCGCCACATCCGTGACGATGACATTCATTTTCAAGTATGGACCGTAAACGTACCACCAACATTCTTAATTGGAATGCTTGTTCCATCTGGAACAAAATTATTGAGCTCGATGACTTCCTTAACGGGAAAGACATCGACATCGCCATCATCACGGAAACGCACCTCAAGCCCGAACTTAGCGTCTCCATTCCTGGTTATCGGATTGTGCGACTTGATCGTAGCGGCTCTAGTGGAGGAGGAGTTGCGATCGCCCTGCGCTACAACATCAACTGCCATCTGCTTCCGAGCTTCCAGCTGCAGTCTATCGAAGCCATTGGAGTCGAGGTCGAAACTATCGTCGGCCCTATCACCATCATCGCGGTCTACTGTCCCAAGCAAGCCAGTACCAACAACGGAACAACAACGACCCTACGAAACGACATCCGTAAGCTAACTCGGAGGCAGGGGCAGTTCATCATCGCCGGCGACATGAATGCGAAACACGAAACCTGGGGGAACACCCAGCAGAATCGGAACGGAATAATTTTGCAGGAAGATCTGGAAGAGGGACATTACACCGTCCTGTGCCCGGATACTCCCACCCGGTTGAGCAGATCCGGGGTCCATTCAACAATCGACATCTTCCTCACCAACATGGGGAACAACATCGCCCAGCCGATCGTACACCAGGAGCTCAGCTCGGACCACTATCCGGTGGTGGCAGAAGTTGGCTCCTCGGTCAACCGGCATCGAATCACCAGACGAAACTACCATCGCGCCAGTTGGGAAAGGTTCCGACAACACGTTGACAACAACATCGATTTCGACATGCACCTTGATTCGGTTTATGACATCGAACGCCAGCTGCAGAGCATCGAGCAAGCGATCTCCCAGGCCCGGGAGCAACATGTACCGGTGATTGATCAGGTGAGCAACTCTGTACCCATTGATAGACCCACTAAAAAACTTATTCAATTGTACAACGCCATTCGAACAGCGAACTGGTTTGCCAACGCTAAAAAGTCACTGTAATCGAGTGACGAAAAGTATTAAGGCCAGAATGGTGGACCTTAAGAATAACAATTTTTCCGACAAGATCCGCTCCCTCCCAGATTGTGCAAAGCCGTTCTAGAAGATGACAAAAAATTTGAAAACCAAGCCAAGCTCCATTACACCGCTGATCCCACTAGACAACAATGGCACTAAGGATCGCTTGATAACTCCTGCAGAGAAGGCTGCTGAGATAAGTCAACACTTCATCAGCTCCCATAATCTCGGACAAAACATCGTCAGTCCACACGAAGCTGCCGTTAGCGCGCTTATTACTAACATCCATCTAAGTCCCATCGATTTCACAGAGGAGTTGGAGATCTCAGCTGATGAATTGTTGACTTATATCAAAGGCTCAAAGAACATGAAGGCCCCAGGTTTCGACAACATCATGAACTTGGAGCTCAAGCAATTGAGCCCCCAGTTCTATAACCATCTTGCGATGGTTTTCAACCAATGTCTCCGACTTAGCTACTTCCCCTCGTGTTGGAAGTCAGCCAAAGTCATACCCATTCAGAAACCTGGGAAAGATCCTTCGTGTTCCAAGAGCTATAGGCCCATCAGCCTTCTTTCAGGGTTATCCAAGCAGTTTGAAAAAACGATCTACCGCCGGCTTCTTTCATCTGCCGACGAGCTGAACATCTTGCTCGACGAACAATTTGGCTTCCGACGTGGTCGGTCGACAATTCAACAACTTAATCGAGTCATTAACATCCTCAGACGGAACAAGTCTGTTGCGAAATCATCTGCCATGGCACTTCTCGACATCGAGAAGGCCTTTGATAACGTGTGGCACGATGGCTTGGTGTACAAGCTGCATCGATACAATCTTCCCATCTTTCTGGTGAAAATAATTAAAAACTATCGGACGGACAGGACATTCCGTGTTTCGCTGCAAGGTGCAGTTTCCGATGCACAGGGGATCTCCACCGGTGTTCCGCAGAGAAGTATACTAGGTCCACTTCTGTTCAACCTATTCACCTCGGCTCCCTGAAAATAGATCTCTGTCGTTGTTTGCCGATGATACCGCAGTCGTCCACAATGGTAGGGTAACAAGAGCGCTTACAGCGAAACTGCAGCGAAGCTTGAATGTTCTGTCAGAATACTTCACCGAATGAAAGATCTGTATCAACGCGGCAAAGACCCAGGCCATCCTATTTCCACACTCCAACTCTCCCAAACTTGTTCCGCCTGAGGATTGTAAAATAAGCCTAAACAACACAGCGGTGGAATGGGCCAAATAAGCTCTCTATCTTGGCGTTACAATAGACAGCAAGCTTATTTTCAAGGAGCAGGTTGACAAAACTGTCACAAAGTGTAACGTTCTGTTGAAGCTATTGTACCCATTGATCAACAGAAGGTCTACATTATCCCTGAAAAACAAGCTTGCTGTCTACAAGCAAATCATACTTCCAGTCATCGAGTACGGCATGCCAATCTGGGAGAGTTGCGCAAAAACACATCACCAGAAACTCCAGCGTGTTCAAAATAAGTTCCTCAGGATGATCATGAACAGCCCTCCGAGGACAAGAATATATAAGGTTCACCGTCTGGCCGAGATAAAAATGCTCGACGATCGCTTTAGTGAGTCTATCAATTGGTACAGGGCACGCTGCCTGACATCGGATCACGAGGTCATCCCGAATGTGTTTCCCCACCCCTAAATTAGTTTATAGGACAAAGATTGGAAATAAAAACAAATTTAGTAGTTGTGCAAATAATTCATTCTGTATTAAGACTTCAAGCAATAAAGAACTATTTAAAAATTGGAGCAAGTTCAACACGGAGTAAACAAACATGTCCAAGCACATCTAACACATGTGAGACAAACCAATAAGTCTACTAAATGATCTAAAAATGAATTGGAATAACATGAACCGTACAGCACAACACATGAAAAATTTAGCTTTCATATTATTGTTTTCGGTACTACTTGAGAGGTTGATTTAGGAAGATTATGTCGCTAATCTAATATTCCTTCGATATTACCACTTGATCACAGAGTCTTTAAAAAACGGAACCATAACAAAGTACTAAATAAATAAATAAATAAATAAATAAATAAATAAACAATAAACTTGTTTATTGATAGTTGGTTTGAACTCCGACAGTTCCTCTGATGATTTATTGATCATGACATACTTTGTATTTTTGGTTCGATCAAAGTCAAAGCATCCGAAGAACTCATTTTTATAAATTTAATTATCCATTTATCAAACGAAATTCCTTCTACAGTGTTAGCCAACAGCCATTCAAGAAAAAAAAATTACAAGTAATAATCTCCATCCCCATCTTCCCTAATCGATTTTTAATTTCTTCAAAGGAAAATTCCTCGCCCCGAGCTTCTACAGCTTTCATTACAAATTCTTTTGAAGCTAACACTGTGCTGCGTTATCACCCGGTTCACTGGATATCTGCAATTTCATGCCCTCCATTTCCTCACTCTCCTACGCTCACCTAAAAAAAAAAGAAGAGGAATTCATTCATATGCAAGCAGCGCGCCGCTCCGATTTAGGATGAGCTTGAAAAATTACTCTTTCATCTATTTCATCAATTAAAACGCTTCGCATTCCACTTGGATAAGAGTTGAGCCCACGCCTGATCAACATGCCGCCGCGGGCTCCGCTGTAGACTCCAGCCTGTGATGACACTGGCAGACAGCCCGGTAAGCCTGTGTGATGACTTTGCACCTTGTTCAGGCGCACACACCCACAGCACGCCACTTTGTAACTTTTCAGAAAGCTCCTTAAATTGAATTTGATCGTTCTGAAGCGTGGCACCGTTGGTTGGTGTTTCGTGTGGGTTGAGGGCACACCCGTTTATCACACAGCAATTTCCACTTTGCGGCACATTAGAAAACTGCGGCCCGGTCGGTGGTGCTCCGCTCCGGAAATGGTTCCGAGAACGACGAAAAAAATGGTGAACACAAGACGGCAAGGACAAACGACGCAGTGGTCAGCGGCCATCTGCCACGTGGAGAGGGCGGACAATGTTTTGTTTGGGTTTTTTTTTCGCGTGTCTTCACCGCTGTCGAGATCTTTCAGCGCTGATAATGGCACGCTGGCCACAGCACAACAGTTCTTTCTTTATTTTAATTAATGACTTTCGGTGCGGTGCGGTGCGATGTTGCGGATAATGTTCGTTCCCTCTCAGTCGGTTTTTGCCTTTGGTCATCGTCATCGTCTGCCCGTGAATCGTAATAACGATTTTGGGTGACTTTCTTTGTTGCGCAATTGGGAGGGTGCATTCTCCGACGACAACGGCACACTCACACTTCAACCGAATTGCGGGAGGGACACTCAAGAAAAAAGCGAACGGTCGAGGTCATGTTCTGATTAATATTATATGCTGATTGCCGGGTGGCCCGTTTTGTTCTTGCTTTCGCCGGTCCTGGTGGGTAGGATGGGCTGTTTGTGCTGGGTTCTACGTGGTCACTGACCTTTTGCCTATAGGTGCCTTAAATTCAAACAGGAAATGAGAGTAAAAAGTGGCACGCAACCAATATGTTACAAACGATCCGTTCCCCCCTCGCTGAGAACTCGCGTTCGTAATAAATCAAGCGGTGAAATGTGCTGCCTCATTTGATTATAGGGGGCGCATTAATTATGCCTGCTCGGTACGCATGCATATGTTACAAGTAAATATGAATGCATTTTCGTGAAATGGCTGTAAAAGAAAACCCATTAGTGGTGAAAGAGAGAGAAAGTTGTGTAACCGACGTAAACAAATTAGTTTACGTTAACTGATTCGTCACGCTGGAGTCAGTCAAGCGGGAATCAGGTCTGAATGTTGAGCTCAAATACTGAAATACTGGAGTTTCAGAAGAAACTAGATATCAGGCAGATGTTTATGATTGAAATATATGTATGAACTCTATGATGAAAGAGCACAGAATTTTTTTTAAATAGAACCCAAATTTTCCAATTTTCTTACAAATTCATTTTGTCTCCTTCACAATAACACCCATTTGAAGCGACGCACATGTGCCAACGCTTGAACCAGTCATCCATTTAGATTTTTTATTGACAAATATTGAGGAAGATTTCTGTGTAGCTGAATCATTTTTTCTATTATGGAAAAATAAAGCTTTTCACACAGCAATTGAGTTTTCTTTATTTGTCCACGAATACAAAAGACCCAAAGACTTCGAATATGAAGAGGTCTTCCAATATAATTTAGCAAATAATGATATCATAAGACACAAACTTAACCGAATTGATTGGCTAACCATTTTTAAGAACGAAGCAAATATTGAGACTTCTGTTGAGGTTTTTTTTTATAAATTATTGTTTGAAATAATATTGAAACAAGAACCACTAAAAAAAATAAGGCGACAATGTAATTCAAATCAGCCAGTAAGGTATAGTAAACAGATGAAAAGTTTAAAAATCGGAAGCAAAAAGCACACATTTATTGAGCACAATTCAAAAAACTGAACTTGAAATTAAGTCTTGCCCAAAAAAAAACCTTCAATTAAAGGAAGGAACGTTCTTGGTCATAACTTGGTCGACTCAAATATGACGTAGGTTTTTTAATCGTGCACTTCAAAAACTTGAACACCCCTTATGGTGTATGCATACCGAATGTTGACTCTATTTTGTTTTTGCCATTTTCTATTCAGTTGTCAAAATGGCGTCGAAGCAAGAAGAGCAGCGTTTCAAAAATTTTGCACGCGCTTAAGCAAAATTCAAATTATTCCCACGCCGACTTGGCCAAATCACTTAATAAAGATTGGACTCGGAAAAATGCGACACTTGTGCAAAATTTTATCGCGATCTGTCAAGTAGTTTTCAAGATGCATTCGAAACAAGAAGAGCTACGCCAGCAAATCTTGGGCACGGTGATCGATAATCCTGGTCAGTCGCACAGATGGATCGGCAAAAGGCTTGGAATTCACCATTCCACTGTGTCCCGCGTTGTGAAGATGTTCCAGGAGACAGAGACCATCGAGCGGCGCGCTGGAAGCGGCCGAAAACCGAAAACGGAATACCCAGAGAAGGCGCGGAAGATAAGGCAGTACTTTAAGAACAACCCAAACCTTTCCACCCGAGACGTGCCCAAAAAGGTCAATTCGTCAAAGTGGTTCGTCCAGCAGACCATGAAGCGGGCTGGGCTACGTGTTTTTAAGGTCAGGAAGGCGCCAAACCGGACTGACAAGCAAAACACGGTGGCCAAATTGCGTGCGCGGAAGCTGTACCTAGAGTGGCTGGTGAAGCCAGGCTGTCTCGTCATGGACGACGAGACATACATCAAGGTGGACACCAAACAAATCCCCGGCCTCGAGTTTTTTGTCGGTACGTCCTGCATGGTGGTTCCGGAAAAGTTCCGGAAGAGAAAGATCGACAAATTCGCGAAGAAGTACCTGCTGTGGCAGGCGATCTGCGAGTGTGGACGATACAGCAAGCCGTTCGTTACAACCGGCACCATAATCGGGCAGATTTATCGAGAGGAATGCTTGCAGAAGCGCTTGCTGCCCTTCCTCCGCTCTCACCGTGGTCCCACGCTCTTCTGGCCGGATCTCGCTTCGTGCCATTACGCCAAGCCTGTAATGGATTGGTACGAAGCGAAGGGCGTTAATGTGGTCCCGAAGGAGGCGAACCCGCCAAATACACCAGAACTTCGTCCGATCGAAAAATTTTTGGGCGATAATGAAGAAGAAATTGAAGAAAAGCGGAAAAACATTCAAAACCGATGAAGCTTTGAAGAAAAACTGGGAGAAATTGTGTAAGGAAGATGGACAAAGCCTCGCCCCAGATCTTACGAGCAGTGTTAAGAGAAATGTACGAGCATTCAGCTTGGGGGAGAAAATTCAATAAATTATGCCAAAACATAGCTAATATATAGTTATTTAATCCCTGAAAATTCGAGAAGTATCCGATTTAAAATGAATTTTTGGAGATCATTTTACTGAGTCTCATTTTTTCGAGTCAAAGTTATAAAAGTGTTCGGAGAACGTCTGACGACTGCCAGGAAGCCGGGATCAGGAGGAAACAGACCTCAGAAAGCCGCATCGACCGGCAGAATAGTGGCCAGCATTTTCAAACGCAATCCCAACCTTTCATCTTCGAAACGAATTGGGAAAATCCCACACAACTGTGCAAAGAGCAAAAAAACCAGCTGGACTGTCAACATAGGTATAAGGTTACCGTGACACCAAATCAAGATGATAAGCAAACCACAACAGCCAAAGGAAGAGCGCGTAAGTTGTACACGAGTTTGTTGACCAAGTTCGATTGCGTCGTAATAGACGATGAAACATACGTCAAGGTTGATTTCAAGCAGCTCCCAGATCAAGAGTTTTATACGGCTACCGGAAAAGGAAAGGTACTTATCTTGAACAGATAGAGCTGCCGCACGGCAAATTTTGGTATAAATGCCTAACTGGTCCTTACTACAGATTTCCTCGGGGACGTTCCGGTGGTTCCGAGAGTGGTCAATGTATCCAACGGCCTTCTGAAGTTTATCAATATCATATTCATGAACAATTATGAAGATAGAGCTGCCGCACGACATTTTTTGGAGTAAAATCGATAATGACCTCTACTACAGATTTCCCGGGGACGTTCCGATAGTTCTAAGAGTGGCCAATGTTAACCCCTATCCAATGGCCTTCTGAAGTTCATCAATATCATATTTATGAAAAATCATGAAGATAGAGCTGCCGCACGGCATGTTTTGGAGTGAAATCGTTAATGACCTCTACTACAGGTTACCCGGGGGACGTTCCGGTGGTTCCGAGAGTGGCCAATGTAACCAATGGCCTTCTGAAGTTTATCAATATCATATTTATGAAAAATCATGAAGATAATGCTGCCGCACGGCATGTTTTGGGATAAATGCCTAACTGGTCCCTACTACAGGTTCCCCCGGGAACGTTCCGGTGGTTCCGGGGGTGGCCAATATGGTCAAGGATCCACTTTAGGTGTAAAATAAGGTTTTTGATGAAAAACCAAGAAGAAAGAGGTGTCCCATGGCATAATTTGAGTAAAATAAAGAGTTAACCGCATCCAGGACCCTTTATCAGAACCTGTTCCATGGAAATGGGCATATCTCGGTCACTTTAAGGCCGATTCTTGTAATCGACATTTCATTCGCTTGGTAAATTTTTTTTTCGTGTATTTGCTAAAAAAAAATTTGACGACGGCATATTGTACAAAATCTCATCACAAATTCAACATGTGAGATGGCCTCTCCGAAAACCCGGAACAACTCCGATGTCCGGTGGCCATTACCAATTATGTTACGAAGATATAAAATTGCATTAATTTGCCAGTCGAATGTTTTTGGAGCAATTAAATCGGAAAATATTTCATGAAGTAAGAGCACTTCAAAGTGATCAAAAATTTGCTTGTGCCGATCATTTTGTCTATCCCCTGTACCTCATTTATTTTCATCTAATTTAATGTTCAAGATATTAAGACAATCATAATATAATGGAATAAAAACAAAAATTTAGGCTGCACATTAGCTTAGTCACATCTTTAAAATTATAGAATAAAGTACTCTTGTGCGACAAATTTCGAAGTGTATCAATAGTAAATAATCCGTATGGCCACCTCCATTTCAGATAATTTCAAAAATGCGATTTGTCATCAAATCGGACAGCTTCTGCAGTGTTGCCATGTCAATTTTGGCTCAACAGTCTTAAGTTGCTCCATTTGCGAATAAGGCTTGTTCGCGAAAAAATCTGGACACCCCTAAATACGTATATCTCTGAAAAAACTTCATCAACGCGTGAAATATTTCGCAGGCTGATGAAAGTATGTGTGTTCATTGTGTAAAATCAATTTTTGGTGATACTACAAGCTTTTAGATCGAACATGGCGTCGAAAGAAGAGCAAGTGCGAAAAGCAATTGTGTGCGGTCGCAATGAAAATCCGGATCAGTCAGTAAGAATTCTTGCAAAAAAAACTTGGTTTTCCTGCAAGCAATGTCCATATCGTTTTTAAATCTTTCGATGCACGTTTGACAACAGCCAGTAAGGCTGGGAGCGGAACAAAAGCGGATCTCAGGAACCACCAGAAGGACGCGAAGGTGAAGCAAATTGTTCCGGTGAACAAATAAATTCTTCACTAATTTTGTAGTAGATGTATTGACGTTCAACTCAACTGAAATAAAGGATAGCTTAGATATTTCACCATGTATATAAATGATTCTACCTTAAAATTTTAGTGAATCTATTGTTTTTAGGTTAAGAATCTTCGTCCAACTCAGAAATTTAGCTCGCTGTAACATTTTCATTCATTATTCGTTTTAAATAATTATTTGATTCGCTCTTACCAGTTTACTCAATAATCCATCTATCCTACTTCGGCAAATGGTCTTCGAATATTTCGATCCTAGTTAAAGAAATAATATATATGCAAGTTTTAGCTTCATGCTATCCTTTGTTCCATACTTACTGGCTCAGTACTTAGGTAAAGCAATATATTAGAGTAAGCAATCTATTTTTAAGTAATCCTAGGCATAAGTTTACTTCTAGGTTTTTTAATATTATAAATATAAATTCAGTTTAATTTAATAAAATTTAGCAGTAAGTTTATAGAATACTATTTAAGCGATTCACTACACATTCGTTTCTTTTCAGTATTTCTTCGCTTGTGTCTCCTTCTTCCCTCGATATACTTTTACTTCTATCTATCATTTCATCTGTCATTTTCTACTGTCATTTCTTACTGTCCGCTGTCCCGCAGGGTTGTTACGACATGTATCGATGAAGCCAGCAGGGCGGCCAGAAATACTGGTGATCGCGGCAACATTCCCGCGACCCTCGTAACACAGCGGGTTTGACGCTCTTCTTTGACCCGAATAGTCTACATCTAGGATGGCGAAAGCTTGGAAACAGGTCTTCTCAGTTGGCCTGATGTCGTTTTAACAAAAGCCTGCCTCACCTGACCATCTGTGGCTGTTAGAATCCCTACTACTCGTCATCGCTGCAATTTGGTTTCGTTTTCTTGCATCGCAAAACTGAACTAAGTCACCTATACCAACCGGTCTAACATCAGTGAACCACATTAATCGACGGCTGATGGTAGGAAGATATTCTTTCAGCCATCGATGCCAGAATAAGCAAAAAAAATGGCGAGGCAAAATCTAGCTGCTCGAAAGTGCCTGCCGTGGGTTCACAAAACTTTCAATAGGCTGCTTGACTCAAAAAGAGCTACCAAGAAGAAGTGATTGGGTTATTCCGACAGTCACGTCACTAGGTGACTCTCGAGTCACTTATGTTTTGGTATTCCCAGATTCGGGGTAAGTGACAAACGTCACTTGGGATGAACTCAGTTCATTTGTCGGTATATTCTCACAGTCGCTTTTAAGTGAGAATTGTCGCATTGAAGTGACCGATTGAGTCGTGATCAGTTGTGTCCGTGACGCTTTTGTTTTTCTTGCGTAAAAAGTTTTTCGTTTGCTCCATTTGAGTAAATTCTTAAACACCGACAATAATGACCGACAACAAGTAAGTTTTGAAACATTTAATGCATAATTATCTTCAATTATTATTTTCATAATATTCAATTTCAGACAAAAAATTACAAACAAAAAACAGTTCGAGCTGTTGATTGGGATACTGGAGGAAAATCCATCGGTGGCCAAAGGACTGAAATATGCAGAATGCGCAAGTTTGGGGCGAGAGCAGTTTAACGACGTGTGGAAGGAAATCACTGCCACTTTAAACAGTGCTGGCCCACCTACAAGAAAAACACCGGAGTGGCAAAAGGTACGTCTTAGAGATAGACAACACGACAAATTATAAATTTACTGTTCGTTCATTTCAGGTATGGAGTGACCTGAAACTCAAAGTTAAACGGAAACTGCAGAAAAATAAAAAAGAAGTCAATGCCACTGGAGGAGGCCCAAATCGACTGCAAATCTTATCGACCTACGAGGAGGCAGTTGTTAACTTGCTTTCTCTCGATAAAACAACTGATCATGCAGGTAAACAATGAATGATGCCCTCAATAGTAATTTTATAGCAATATGTTTTTTTTTATATTTTTGAATAAATAGGTCCGTCTTTTGGGCTTGCTCCACAGCCATCTCCGACACCAATTACAACTGACTATAAAAACTGGTCAGATTCGGAGGATGAAGCTGGTATTGGAATGAATGGAGCTGAAACAATGGTGCCTCCAGTTGTAACTCCTGTAATGACAAGACGTCGAACAGCAAAGAATTACAGACAGAAGCTTCTCGAGGATCAAACTACTTACATGAAGGAGCTGGTGGAGAACAGCCGAGAGAGCTTGCAGCTTCAACGAGAAGCCCTTCAACTACAGAAAGAGAAGCTTCTGTTGAAGAAAGAATACATAGGAAGAATTGAGAAGCAGAGATCAGATGAGTTGAAGTTTCAACTTCAAGTGTTGGAGTACAAAAAGATGAAGCTGGAAATAACACGCTCGAATACTGAAATGTAAAGTTTCCATTCTGCTAATGTTACGTTATTTCAGTCAAATACATATCTAAATAATGCAAGTGTTACAAGTGTTTTTCTAAATATTAGCCTTCATACCTTTTGATCTACCAGCAAGCTCTGTGAATCACTCTGGTCTCTTGGAAATCATAAGAAGCGCAGTGAATTTTCCAAGAGCCTTGCTTAGCTAACCCTAATAAATTTCGTATGGTTATTTTTCTTAACGACCTATTTGGGGTATCATCCAAACCATTAAAGAAATGGTTGGAGGGTTTGTGATATCGTTCGTTTAAGGTAATTTTTTTTATCAGGGAAGTCAGCCAAAGCGTAGTTAAAAAGCAAAACCAAGCTGGGTTCGATTTCTAGTCTGGTCAAGGATTTTTTCGTTAAGGATATTACTCAACCGTATTCGAATCAAACGTGTTTATACATTCTATATGTTTAGAACCATACATGAAAAAATCATGTACAACAAATCAAGTCATTTGGATTTAATACGACTGAGTAAGTGTTGCACCCCATATTGTATGGGTCTTAATCATTTTGTAGTTGAGATCCTGTTGCTTTGCAGCAGTTCTTCCATACAAATTATCCCGGAGTTTTTACTAAAAAACTTTATTATACAAAATACTTTACCGAAGCCCAGACTTCATGTAGAATATCAAGATATAAACTACAAGATACTTTGGTATACTGAATAGATCAGAACTGAAGGATAGTTTGAATCACCGTAGGTAGAAAAAATCCGGAACGAATCGGTTAAATGAATTTGAAAGTAAATGATAACCTTAAGGTTATCTTTAAAACATTTATTGAATATGTTTGAATAAATATAAGCATTAAATGATGGAACCTGCGATTTCTTCTCTTATTCTATTTGCATTTCTTATTTCATCATCATACACAGTATCTGGTAACACAAAATCATCCTCATCGACCTCTAAATTGTATTCCTCCATCTTCATTTTATACTCAATCCTTTTGTTATGAAGTGCACAGCATACGTTTATAATTTTACTTGCTTTTTCGGGCTTATAGTATAAAAGGCGGGCTCCAAGAATACAGCGAAATGTATTTTTTAAAACACCTATGGTTCGTTCTACAGTGATCCAAGCTTTCGTGTGCACTTCATTAAATCTGGTGTGTAAGGAATTCTGGGAATTTGACCGGAAAGGAGTTATTAGGTATGGATTCAGAGGGTATCCTGAATCACCTAAAATGAAACTCATTAACGGAATTATTCGGTTTATCTTTGGTGCATGGTCATACCTAAAGGCCACGTTTTTCTCTTCCCGTTGATGTTGGTTGCAGTTAGATGTTGACTCAGACGACTGCCGTTGAAAACAAAAGAGTCGTGACACGATCCTGGATGATTTGCCTCAACAAATCTTATTTTTAAATTGTTATCACAAACCTAAAACAAGGTACTATTATTGTTTTGTTTTGTTTTTTTTTTAACAAATTTATTTATTTATTAATTTTGGGAACAACCATTAAGTACTTCACGCTTTTAGTGGGAGAGTTTTTGAAAGCTCCATACAAACTTGAACCATCCATACAGACGTGAACCATAATTATAACTTGAATTAAATCTGAGCTTAGCGTGTTTTTATGATATTTATGACCACCTTCAAGGTTGTTCCAGTGCATCTCAAGTTCAATTGAATGGTTTAGGGCTTTGTGGTTATCTCAATTTCATAATTATGGATCCAAAATTCAAAATTTAATCATTTTAGAACCATGTTTAACTAGTGCGAATTTATTTACCAAAAGCATCATTCCGGTACGCCTTGCTGGAACGTAACATGAAAAAAAAATCATCTTAAAATCATTCCAGTAGAAAGTTCGCCATAGTTATTGGACCATCCGTTCGCTTGCCTTTGGATTACCTAGTTTAGAGAAGGTATTCGTGGAGTCACGGATGGCCAGAAAATGATTTGAATTGATCCCCAGCAATACGGGGGTCAAGATTTTTGGGATCATTTCAGAAAAAAAAGTAGGAATCGCAAGACTAGTTTAACTTTTATGACTACTTTTCATCTGCATCGGGGCTCCATAAAATATTTAATAAAATTCTTGAGAAAAATTCAAACCTCATGGGAACCTACTCTAAACTGGTCACTACGAAGCCGAATGAACGGATGGTCCAATAACTATGGCAAACTTTCTTCTGGAACGATTCCAAGAATTTTGACACCCATATTGCTAGGGTTCAATTCAAATCATCTTCTGGCCGGGTACACATGGCTCTTTAACTTAATACCTAAACGTCATCAATTTCACATTCATTGTTGTTGCAGATTATCCGGAAGAGCTATGAGGGTTAATATCCCCTTCAAAAGTGCAAATGTATACAAATTATGCATTTAAAAGTACTTTAAAAACAAAAAAACTTTTGAGTTCTGATAGAAATTTCATTACTTGAACCATTTTACTTTTGTTCCAAATCATCCAGCACGTCACCAGATGGCCCTTAGTGTCAGTTTCTAGGTCACAATTACAAAAGTATCTATAAAATGAGAAGAATGATTAGTAATTTCCATTTAATTTCAACTACCTTTATTGCTTATCTTGACAGATACGCGTATTTCGTCTACAATGTGCAGACTTCTTCATTGTCGTGTACTAATACTCGAGTATTCGAGTTTCTTGGTAATAATTTCCAAAATATATCAATGATGTTTTAAAAAGTACTTTTAGAGTAAGACTCAAGGTTGAACAGGCAGAACATTGAGCAAATTGCAACGGACAACTTAATTCTAACAACCAGTAGATCAGTATGGACATTCTCATTTTTGAGAAAAGTTCCCACGAAAAGTTAACCACGTGACCACAAAGCCCACACATTTACAAAAAACCGCAGAGTTCGCATATTAATTTCATATATTAAACATTGTTACGGTTTTTGCAGATCATCCGGAAGGCCATCAGGTGGCCTTGTAAATTTCATGATTACTAAGAAAAATTTAAATTAAGAAAATTTAAATTAACGCTTCACTTGACAACTTATAAAAAATAAAAGAAAAACAGAAACACTTTTTCTAACCATCAAACTATTTCTTTAAATTCCACAAGTACAAGCTTATATTTTGACTGTTAGGCCTATTTCGAATGTAAGTCGCAGATAAAATAGACCTATCTGTCAGGATAAGCTTCGTGTAATGGAATTGGGAAAATAGTTAGGTAGTTTGAAAGTGTTTCAGTTTTTATTTTTTATTTTTTTGTAAAAAGTATTTAAGAAAATTGACAAATTTAAACTTGTTTAATAGAATAGTGATGAAAAACTACCCCTTAGGTAATACATAAATCAAAATTTAAATGCAATATTTTCAAAGTCATGAACGGAAAATTGTATGCATCTGTTATTGTCATGACTTTTATATACGGAATTTCATAAAACTAAAGATAATTATGGGTATAACAATAGTACAGTACTTTCTAAAGGAGGCTGCTTAAATCTTGTTCAATTACCCCTAAAGTTAAAAGTTGTTGTAAGTTTAAAAACTTGGTGCCGCACAGTAGTGTCTTTTTTTTTTAAATCAATTTTTGGATGATTTTCGGTTTTGCAAGCTGAAGGGTAGGCTTCTCAAACATGTACATATTTATGAAAGGTAGGGCAAGGTAGGGCTTTTCAAACATGTGCCCATGTATGGAGACTTCGTTAAACTAGTTGAATTATATTTGATAAAAACGCGTTTTTCTCCAAAAATATGCAGTTTCCCAACTTTCCACTCCTTTATGGTAAATGAACGAAAATAAATACCGCGCGTCGAAAGTGCCACTTGTTTTCTATGCATCCTCTGAGGCTTCAGACAAGTATTAGGCTTAATCGGTCGATATTTACTCACTAAAAGCCGATTTTCCTTGTTTTATGGCATCACAGTTTTGCAGCCAGGTGGTGTTAAGAGCACCTAAATCACCACAATGTAATATGTATTTTTTTATGAAAAGGATACGTCCAACTACCATACCGAAGATCAAACGACGATCTGAGTTGCTTGACAAGTTATTAGTAATTTTAGATAATCCTTTTTTTACACCTCGGATGAACTCAGTTTTCCAGCTTTCCAAATCGTAAAATGATCGATTAGGCTATGTTAGTACATATGCTAGTATTAACCAGAGAAACGTTTTTAAATAATAACTTCAAATTTTGAGGGTGTTTACCAGTCTTCGTAGATCACATAAAATATCAAGACATTTGATTGAATACAATTGAAATGAAGCTCCCAAAGATTTCATGTTCATAACTATGATTTTCTTTCATAGCGATAATTTTCTCCAGCAACAAAATTCACCACAAAACATTAGATTCCATTATTAAGACATTAAAAGACCTTTAAGACAGTCGTCATGCCGCTTCCCGGAAGTATGTTTGGGTGTCCGTTACTACACAAATCTCAAAAAAGGGTTACCAATAATTTCTGCCAGAAATATTGCCTACATCGTCTCTTCGTCTGCTTATTATATTTGCACAACAATACATATACAATCTATTAGCTACCAGCATAACATTCAAGCTATGGAAGCCCTTTCGGTTATAATAAAGATGCTGGTCGCTCGCTGAAGAAATAATCCTCACATGAGTTCCGTCCACGCAGCTAATAATTCCTGGAAAGCCCGTTTTGTCGTAGAACCCTCGTTTTATGACAAAGTAATCGCGGCAGGGCAAAGATTGTTTTCCAGTATCAATAACACCTCGCTCAATACCTTTGAAAAGGTGGGTTGGGACATTCCAACAAAAATGTCACACCTTTCTGATAGGTGCTTTCAGCAAAAAAACGGAGCGCTGCAGCAAGTTTGATGATTGGCAGGATCGATGCAGATCCTACGCATATGGCCAACTTGCTTTCTAATAATTGTAAGAGGTCCGTGAATAGGGGTTTTGTCACTCGAAAATATTTGATCAATCTGCAATGATTAAGTTAATTGAAAGTAAATGTCATCTAGGAAAAACTATAAAGCACAGGCAACATAACGGTAATAAATACTCACATGTCATTTGGGAGGGTTAAGGGATTGGACGAATCTCTTATACAACGGCGCTGAATTGTATATTCTGGGAGGTCCTCTTCACTCTCCGAATCGAACCACAATACGATGCTCATTTTCGAAGCAGGTTCTATAGCATAGCAAAACCATCCATTTGTTCCCAATGGTTGGCTGGCTAAATCTGAAAGATAACCGATAATAGTCATTTCTAGAACAAAGGATTTCATTTATATTACCTTGTTTCTGCACTAATTCGTAAATCTATTGCAAATCAACTACGAGAATAACGTCACTATTACTGATTAAACACGGTTTTCAATCTTGGGAAATCAAATTTATTTAATTTCAATGCTAGTTAAAAAGGTAAACAAGTGGATAGCAAGAAACGAATGGGCCTATGCAGACGGAAAAAAACATATTTCTCAAATTATGTATAATGCGAAGGTTTAATGTGTAAAATCTAATTAGAATTTTGTCTATGTAAATCTAAACTATGAATTGAATAACAATTTGAAGTTATAAATACTCCCAACTCATAAAAAAAAACAAATTCCAAATTTGGAGTTTGAAAATTATTTTGAACAACCATTGCATGCACCGGCCCCTTAGGAAAAATAAATTGTTCTGACGTTTATTTAGATGAACCCGTTCTCACTTATTGTTCATCTGTTCGTCACCATGGAATGAACGCGTCACTTCACCGTCACCCGACTCTCGGAATTGGGAAATACACATTTTGTGTTTTAGTTGCCTGGATAATTCTCATGTTTGGTTGAAATGTCTGTTTAAATTTGTATGAGAGTCCCCCTCCAGAGAGGGAAGGGGTCTCGAAAAAATTCCTGCCTCCAGAAACCCCCACATGCCTAATTTGGTTCGATTTGCTTGATTAGTTCTCGAGTTATGCAGAAATTTCTGATTCATTTGTATGGGAGCCTCCCGTTCCAGACGGGGAAGGAGTCTCGACCCAAGTAACCACAAGCATTATATTATTGCTCTTATTCAACACAAAATCAACATCATTAATGCGGGATCGCATCAATTCAACAGTTGTCAAGTAATGAAGCGTTAGATTAGCTTTAAGATTATAATGATGCATTACCAATGCAATCATGCATTACCAATGCAATAATGCTACTTTAGCAATGTCTTATGGCATTACAAAAGATATAGCACTAGTGCGATCTTAGTGGGGCCCTTTTCAGCTTTAATTCAACTTCAATGATGCACTAGACGTAATGCATATGCCCTATATATGCAAGCTATTATAGCCTCGTGGTTACTTGGGGAACCATCATAAGAACCTTCTCCGGCCCCAAAAATTCAGGCATACAAATTTCCATAACAGTAGAGATGATTCTCATGTTTGGTTAAAATTTGTGTTTCATTTGTACGAGAGCCATCCCTTCCCGATAAGAGAGGGGTCTCAAACTATCATGGGATAAATTTACCTTCAAAACCCCCACATTTGGTTCCATTTGCTTGATTAGTTCTCGATTTATGCAGAAATTTGTGTTTCATTTGTATGAGAGCACCCCCTTCCAGAAAAGGGAGGGGTCTCCTACTATCATAAGAACTTTCCCCGGCCCCAAAAACCCACGCTTTGGAGCCTTTTTCCTCGCAAAGCATAGGCCACCCACGCAAACCGAAACAAGTCTCATGTAGGGGGAAATTTCCCCTACACCATGATGCTGTAGGTTTGCGAGAAAAAGGGCTCAGAAGTGTTTGTTTACAAATGTTGATAGGCCCTATTATATTGTTAATCGAGAAATATGCATTAGTGGGGCAGAATTGATGATTTCTGTATTTATCGAAGAGCTAAACTTGTAAATAAACAAAGATTCAAATTAGCCTACTTAAGAACTTTTAAGCTGACGTAAGTAAATAAATTTGACTTGAAAGCATCCTAACATAAGCCACCATTTTCCTTCACTGCATTCTTTGAATTCCTTTCCAAAAGAAAAGGTGATGTTGACCGTTTCCATTAATCCCTGTCCGTCAGCCACTTACAGACAGACCCGTGAAATGTTCCATATAGATCGGCCAAATTGGACAGCCAGTGGGCCAGCTGAAAGATCGCTCTGATTTATCACATCAACAGCTGCCTGTTGGTTAATGTATTTGTTCGGATAAATACCTATCACAGCGAGATAGAGAGAGTAGGTCGGAAATGGAATCCCAAGAATGTTCAATTCACCTCTCGCTGACTGCAGCTACCCAATCTAATAAAAAATAGATCCCACATGTCGAACCCACAGTGATCTCCACCTCAACATTGACCCGTAAACACTCCGCAACAGGATCATCTGCTAATGCGAATTCCATTGCTTCTAGAATATAAAAACCAAAAAGCAAAACATGGACGGAAATCTGCCCCGCTTCTACAAATATGCGCAATTTGAAAATAGATCCATGCGGTGTACTTTTTTGTGTGTTCTCCTCTCGTTTCGTTTCAACGGTTTCAACAGTTGCAGGCAGTGCGAAAATTGATTGCCATCTGCGCTGGCGTCATATTTTTGCCCCCTTCAAAAAAAAAAAAAAAAAATCAAGATTGTATAAATGCAGAAAAAAGCGAAAACAAAACTGGCCCGAAAATATGTGGACATGGAGACATCTCTGTTCGACGCACGTCATTGCGTTTTTTTTTTGCGCATGAAATGAGAAAAACAAATCTGTTATTTAGTAAAAATCCGATGGCGCGGTTTATCGCTCCGAATCAACAAAATTCCAACGAGGTGCTATTTCTAGATCAGATGGAACTTCACAAACTATAACAACAGTAAATATAGTAAAACCAATCCTTTGCATTACTTGTGGCAGCATGGCCAAACGAGATTAATCATTGAATTTATTTTCGAATTCCGTGGTAAACAACGTAGGCGCGGCGAGACATGGCCTACTACGAACGCGTGAGCGTGGTTGGATTCATTCATAAAACAACACGCCTGTACCTGGCGATGCCTGCTGCTACTCCTCGCCTCCTCGGTGGTGGTAGTTTTTGAGGTAGTTGATAAATTATCCGTTAGGAGCGGAGAAGGAGGTTGGGAAGAGCATTTGTTGTAAACAGAACGTGATCGACGCCGGAAGGAAATCCGATCCTTATTGGGAAATTTCCCGATGCGATGAAATCATTAACTGAAATGAAAATGGTTTATTTCAATTCTGATGTGAGTCAGCCAGTGGGATGGTGTAATAATTCAAAAGAAAATAGCTGGCAAACAAATTGCAAGACAGTTTTTCAGACCGATAGAAACCTTCTAGCGTGGATCGGAAAATCATTTCAGGTTGGCTCGATTCTAAATCAAAACCTTACTTCTTTTTTAGCTTTTTGCATGACCGCTCTACCGCTCTACTATATTCAATATTGAGTCGTTTTTGACTCAATTTCGACTAAATTTTTTTTTGGGATTGACAAGTCGACAAAACAACATCAACGGCTTAAATCAGATGGATGTTGTTGAATTGTAGACTTTCCCAAAGCTGAATGGAATCCTTATACAAACCAATGACAAACTGACAATCTGACCAACTGACTGACAAACTGAATAGCGGCTTAGACGAAGGAGAGTAAACGCTAACAACTTTGCCACCTATTTTCAGGTACTTTTCAGCAAAACTGTGAAATTTAGCTTATAATGTTGAAAATTTAACGTGAGGTGTGAGGAGCGGAATCAACTACAAAAAGTTATACGAGTTAAAAGGTAGAAAAGATTGTCAATGCAAATTTATTCTGGCGTGCGATGTTTTAGATTTGCGGAATGCGATCTCACGAACTGAAAATTGTACTCGAAAAAATGCAACAGAAAAAATGATCATCAAAAATTCATTTTGAGTCGGACATTTTTGAAAGGAAATAAATAAACGCATATTAGGTATGGTTTTTGGTTTATTCAACCTCCTCTCCTAGGCTAAATGGCCGCACCTTGGACCTAACGCTACCCATCAAATCCTATGCTACATTTGCGCCATCTTTCTTACACATTTTCATCCACTCTTTCTTCAAATCCTTGTCGTTTTTGACGAACTTCCCTGTTTTCCGGAGCTTGCCCTTCATAATCGCCCAGAATGTTTCTAATGGGCGAAGTTCTGGTGAATTTGGCAGGTTTGCCTCCTTCGGCACAAAAACAACATCGTTGGCTTTGTACCACTCCATCACCGGTTTCGCGTAATGGCACGATGCCAGATCCGGCCAAAACAGAGTGTTACCTTCGTGGGACCGGAGGAAGGGCAGCAGGCGCTTTTGATGGTGCCGGTCGTTATGTACGGCTTGCTGAATTTGCGGCACCCAAAGATCACCTGCCACACCAAGTTCTTCTTGGCAAATTTGTCAACTGCTCCGGAACATCCAGGCGGGACTTGTGGACGAAAAATTCCAGGCCGGGGATCTGCTTGGCCTCCGCTTTAATGTACGTCTAGTCGTCCATTACGATGCATTTCGGCTGCACCAACCATTCACGGTACAGCTTTCTGGCGCGGGATTTGGCCACCGTATTCTGAAGTCCGGTCCGCTTTATTGTCTGCTGGACGAACCAGACGGAAGAATTGACCTTCTTGGCCACGTCCCGAATCGAATGGTTCGGAATGCGCTTGAAGTAATCCCTCACCTTCCTGGCGTTCACGGGGTCGGTCGTTAGCGCTTTTCTTCCGCTGCCAGCTCACCGTGGTTCCGTCTGGGTCTCCTTGAACGATTTTACCACACGGGACACGGTCGAATTGTCGATTTCCAACTGTTTCGCGATCCTCCTGTGGGACTGGCCTGGGTTTTCCAAGACCACGCCCATAATATTTTGTCGAAGCATTTCTTGCTTGGAAGCCGTCTCGATAACCACTTGACAGATGATGACGAAATTTTGCACATTATAAAACATAGTGATCCTCGTAGCAAGAGATATGCGGAAATTTGATTCAACGATTTGGCAACGGTGTTTATTTTATTCACAGAGGCTGATAACACTTGCCGCAGTGCAAAATTTGCACGATTGGCTCAGATTTGACATCTTTCGCTGCACGATTGGCTCAAAAATGACTGCTTCCGCATATCTCTTACTATGAGGATCACTAATAAAACAGTGTAAACATTACACTTTAAACTAGTTGTATCCAAAATTTCATCAATTCTTACCCCTGCAATAAAAAGTTATAGGCAAAATCCATAAAATCAGTGGAGTTTGCTGAGGCCTGATGAGCTGATATTCAGCAATTCAATACTGCAAGCGTTCCATTACACGCTATTTCTTAATTTGTATACTGAAACTGCCAAATACCTATTTATGTGTAAAAAAAACGTAGCCGTTTCGCAATAGAGTAGGTTACCTCATTACATGAGTAAAGCGTTTTCATCCATTAATGAGTAAAAGCCCTATACGTCAAAACATGGAATACTTTTTACCCATTTTCAAAACAAAGAATATATCATAAGCGGGAAAAAAGTACCCATTTTTTGGATTATTTTTCATTAGGATTAAATCTGACATGTAGTCTTTTTGAGTAGTATCAAAATAAATCAATCAAATAAATCTACACTGAACCCAAACATCATCCCAAGATCGTCTGAAAAGTAATTTGGTTGAGCCCTTTTACGAAAAGCATTCGGAAATCGGATGATTGTCTTATGGTTAGATCCGTATGACGATCATCCATTTTTCTTATGACAATCAACCAAATTTAACATGATGTTTGTATCAAAACTGTGTAGATCATTAGCGAAACAATTCAACGACAAAAATTAATTTCACATAACACTTCCTCAACCGTTGAGCAAAAATAGCAACAGGAGCACAGAAATTGAAGGAGTTACGGAATTATTTTCCCGTGACTCCGTAGGAAGCGAGCGGGTTTCGATCCTTTATTCGTGATGGTACCAGTTCTGATAGCGATTGATAGGTTTTTACCGAATGATGTAAAATGTAATGTTTGTCATCCTCATTTCAAATGATTTGAGTTATAGGGTTTTTCCAATGCAATGCGCATTCCACTTTGGGATGACGATTTTTCCTACAGCGTGCATTCGAATTTAAACGGGAGGTCAATTCACTTCGCGTATTATTAGTTGTTCAACATTAGAAGCATAATCATCTGATTTCTAGAAAATCGTCCTCCGCCTGCATCTATCATTCGAAAATGCGATTTCAATGTCTCGATATCAACCGACGGAGGATTCATTCGATAAAAGGAGGATGTTTGGGTTCAGTGTAGGAACTTTTTTCAACAGGGTGAATCTAACAATGAGAGATTCTCTCCTCTCTCGCTCTCTTTCATTTATTACAGCGCCATTATAAAACTTTCGAGGGATTCTTTAGTACAGATCGAAACACAACTGTGCTGGCTAGCATACTCTACAAATAGTAGAATGAAAAACGTGGGGGGGGGTGGGTGGAAGAAAAAAAAAAAAAAAAAAAAAAATCGCAAGGTTGGGTTCCCCCCAAACAAAAAAAACCCATAAATACATAAAAAAAAAGAAAAAAAAGTATTTATGTGTGTATGGAGTTGTTTTTTTTTAGTATAATCAAAAAAAAATATTTTTTTTATCTCACAATACTTACATAGAGAAAAAATAAATATTATATATGCCCACACACACTTTTCATTTGCCACATAAACTTCATACGTGTTTTTCTGTTTATGTGTGAACAAATGAATATTACACACATAAAAGAAATATTGTTTTAGTAAGAGTTTTGCATTTTACTTCTGAAAAGTGTTTATTTTTCATTAAATTAAAAGTAAAATTTTCTACTATGCAAGTTACGCGTTTAATTTGAAAGTGTATTTATTTTGGTTCTGTGTTTAAATTTAAACGTGTTTTCTTTTGCTATGAAAATTGTAGAACTGTCAAATTCACCAATTCAAAGCGAGTCGTCGTCCTCGTCACTTGGAATTTTTCACTTTTCTTGTCCGCGTCCACGTGTTCATTGATCCCGTCCGCTTCCGTACACGTTTTGTAAAAATATTTTCGTTTTCGCCTGTCAATTATTTTCGAAGTGTTTTCGAAGTGAATTTTGTGAAATTGAGTATTTTCCATCAGTTTCTATCGTCATTCAATTCTATCGTCCAGAATAGAAACGAAGTCTCAATTCGGTCATTTTTTTTTATTCACAGCTACCTACATATAAACCCTATGATTCAATAAAGATTTGTTTCCAACACGAGAAAAATTTTATATGTTATGTTATGTATGTTATTATACCTGACTTTCAAATTAACTGATTTTCAAACAAATGGCTTTCTCTTTGAAAGTTTTAAGATTTGTCTGAAAAAACCCTTTTATGTTAAAAATATATTTACTATATTTATTTCAATCCAAACAGAATACTTATTTTAAATTAACTGCACGACACATTCTGGTTGAAAGTTCATTTTTGATTCAAAACAATTTGCTTTCATTTTCAGCGATGCCACGGTTTCGATTTGACAGATCTACAAAAAAAGAATCAACACAACTTTTCACTTGTAGCAATGTTTTTTATTTTAATAATCATTATTCTTTGTGTTTATGTAGAATTTTGCATAGATTTTTGCCAATATATATGTGTGGATTTTTACCCATGTAGAAATGTTGACCTAATTTTGAAAATGGGTGTAAAAGTACCCATACTTGAAATTGACTTTTACACATCTTTTTGACATCTTAATACATTACCTAAAAATGGGTTACTTTTTCACCCATGAATGGTTTCTTGCCTGTTTCAGTGTATACAATATACACTGAAAAAAAGCTTGCAGTAAAAACTACCTTTTTACCTGACTATGACTATTTTCAAAACTACCATGAAATTTCATTCAAATTTACCATGTTTATGATACTGCCACAGGCAGACGCTTAAGCAAGAACAAAATTAATCTATAATCTATAACAAAATTAATCTATTAATTAATTAACAAATTAATTCTATAAGCAAGAACAAAATTTGTGTAGATTTTCAAATCGCTAGCAAGCGCTAGTGTTAGCAATCGCTTCTTCACTAGCGCCTTGTAGTTCACTTAGTCGAGGTTCCCACTATGTGGCGAAGTTGCGGCATCTGCTAGCATGTCAAAATATCACCCCGACGTTCGCCACACGCCACTCGATATTGACACGATGTTTTGACGTGCAATTAGATGCCACATAGAGGCAACAAAACTGACAAATCTGCTTTTTGACAGTTGCTTTTTGTCATTTGGCGATTCCTTTTAAATTGACGGTTGCGGAATTTTACACACGCTGAGGTTCAAGCTTGAATGGCTGTGATACAGATTTCAACATTTGTGGTATATTTGACAGACCTCATGGTAATATCAACCCCACCATGGTTGACTTCAATCGCAGGCATGGTAAAATCAAACGCATTTATAGGCAGGTGAAAATTGTTGGCGTTTGCGCGCAATTTAACCCTCGAAATGGTAGTTTCTACAGCGGATTTTTTGCGTGTATAAATATAGAGTTTTCAAAGACATTAGTGAATCCTGGAGAGTGTGAGCTTTTTAGTGGAATACCTGTTACTAGTAAATGAGAAGAAAGATACATAATTTCCATTTAATTCCAACTACCTTTATTGCTTATCTCGACAGATACGCGTATTTCGTCTACAATGTGCAGACTTCTTCAGTGGCGTGTACCAATACTCGACTGAAAGAAAGCCTTCGCCGCCTGCCGTATGATGATGATTTTGTACTACCATATATTGTAGCAAGGTTACTTTCCATAGCAGTGGAATAATCTGAAAAACGGTTTGATCAGGATCCTATTGTTGTTTGTGATCATCAAGCTCCTGTTTGAAGGGCCAAAAACGTTTGGGCAGGCCCGTAAGCAGAAACACTTACACGAAACCCGCGAATATAGGGAAGAGAATCTCCTTCCAAAAGCAAGTTCACACTCACAGCACTAGAATCGAGCCCTCGATTAACAGAATAAACCCAATAGATGGGGTCGAAGAGCCCGCCCTCGTACAAAATGTTAACAATAGGAAGGAGGCAGTCCCATGCTCCCTATCTAAATCGTTTCACTTGGGTGCCCTGATGGTCCCTCCCTTTCCCCGTTATGTAATTTAATGCTAAATTTCAAACTTGAATGATGTACATCGAATTACAAATTACACATTACACAAATTAAATTACTTGACCATGTAAAAAGCGGCTACAGTATGTCAATACGAGAACATAATATGCGTGTATACAAAATATATATGACATCCACTGGATTGCCACTGAGAAAAAAAAACTAGACATGTATTAATATCCTACTAGTCTTGGAAAAGCTAAAAACAGAAGAGATCATTCCAAATATCTAACATAAAACTTTAATAAAAGATATTATTTTATAAGACATGTTGTTAAAATTCTTCTTTATACCGTTCAAGTTACATTTCAAAGGGAGCAATTGCAGTGATCGAAGAGCCCGGTTTGATGATTTCTGAAATAAATGGCTTTTCTTACCATACTACCACTAAACACAATATTTAAATATAATCTTATACTGCTTATAAGCACATGCCAGTCTTTTATGAATATAGTAGTTGAAGTTCTGAATTGCAAATTAAATTAAATGTTATGCTGAAATCCTGAAACGAGCCTTTGATGCTTGTTACGTTGCTCCAGGCTCTTCAATGGTTTTGGAATGCAAAGATGATTTCAAAGCGTGCTGAAATTATTAATTAAATGAGAATGGAAAATAATATGATATGAATTACAGGTATGGATATACAACTTGATTGATAGGTGCTCGATCTTTAGTCGCACCCCCTCACTTTGCTATTGTCAAAATGACAACATTGCCCAGGCTACGCCAACAATGGACTCCATGTTTCAGCATGGCAGTTATTACTTTTGAGGACTAGTTTCAGAATATCAGATAACAACATTATCAACTGTGCAATAAACAATGAAAAATGGTACTCTGTTGTAGAACCCCTAGGTCACGAAGTATACCTCTGCAGATTTTTCACCTTGCAATCAAATCTAACGACATAACAGTACCTTCCGGTACTAGTATATTGGTTGTTGTTTTGACTTCACTAATCCGGCTTCAATTTGACACAACATTTGAGAATGTGTTGGTGTCAGATACGTTGTTCGTGGATGCGAATCATCCTGTGGATTATAGGGACACGATCTTCTGTCGCACCGCCACTTTGCTAATTTTCAAAATGACAACATTGCCCAGACTACGCCAATTAGCGTCTCCATGTTTCAGCTGGCAGTCTTTTGAGGACCAGAGGTCGGTCGCACCCTCCTTGAAAGTTGTCAACTCACTATTTGAAACCCACCTTCGCCGCCTGCCGTATATATACTATTTTCCAAATACAAACACTTGTACCTACAGCTAACATATTTTTTGCCTAACCTATCCTGAGTCAAAAACAAATATACTTAATATCTTAATATCTAATATAAAGAAAATGCGAGTACATATGTTTTTGACTCAGGATAGGTTAGGGGGAAAATATGTTAGCTGTAGGTACAAGTATTCGTATTTGGAAAATAGTATATATACGGCAGGCGGCGAAGGTTTTCTTTCAGTCGAGTATTAGTACACGAGACTGAAGAATTCTGCCTTTTGTAGACGAAGTACACGTATCTGTCAAGATAAGCAATAAAGGTAGTTGGCATTAAATGGAAATTACTAATCTTTCTTCTTATTTTTCAAGACATTAGTGGTTAAATGGAAGACAGCCTGAGTTGGTTGTTGCTGCCGTGCATACAGTTTGAGGAGTAGGAAACTATAAATATAAAACACGCTGCTCAGAATATGCCCAAATATCAAAACTTTAACCCAATTTTCTGAAACGTCAAACAATGAACTGCTCTATCAATAGAAGAATCCAACTTGAAAAAGAAGAAGACACCGAGTGGTGATAAATCTTACAGCTCCCATGTTAAAGTATAGGACGAACATTTTAAAATGCTTCTAGAAAATTCAAATGAAATTTTAATTAAAAGCGGTTTGTTATATGATGTAAGAAAAATCCAAAACTGCACTGTAGGGGCATTTTTTTAATTTTATTTTTATTTTGCTGAAAATGTCTTTATTGAGTAGTTTTGGATTTTTCTTACATCATACAACAAACCGCTTTAAATTAGAATTTCACTTGAATTTTCTAGAAGCATTTTAATATGTTCGTCCTATACTTTAACATGGGAGCTGTCAAATTTATCACCACTCGCTGTCTTCTTCTTTTTTCAACCTGGATTCGTCCATTTGATAAAGATTTTTCATTAGCGCCTAACAGAAAAAAGTAAACAATGGCTTTTTCTGCGAATATCTCGTCATTGAAAACTCGCCTAATCAATCCACCACGGTCATTCCGAAGAGGAAGAGTTCACCTATCCGATAGAATTGGAGGCTTACATGGTTTACCCTTATAAATTTCGAATGGTTATTTTTTTAACGACCTATTTGGGATATCATCCAAACCATTAAAGAAATTGTTGGAGGATTTGTGATATCGTTCGTTTAAGGTAATTTTTTATCAGGGTAGCCTTTGTGCCACGAGAAATTTTCGGAAGAAGCCATTTTTTACGTTTGTCAGTAAGACCCTAATGAAAAATCTTTGTCGCCATTTATTTAATATGTTATTTTTATAATTATTTCTTACATGTAATTATTTACAATATTTATCATGTTTGGGACAGGTAATTATTTTTACATGTCCCAAACATGATTTTTTGAAATGTAGTCAACAAATTATATATATTTGGAAGCACACATACTTACTACTAAACACTATGTGTGACGACACCTAGACAAATTTCACATTACACGCTATTTCTAAACAACCCAAATTTAAGTACGATTGACTCAAATTCGTCGGAAGTATGGCTACTCAAAAGTGAGTAAAGATGGTTTGGAGTAACACGTTGACAATTAGTAAACATTGATCGGATTCAAGTCGATTTTGACTGTTTGTCATCTTACCACCATGAACTACCTTTACTCACTTTTGAGGATCCATACTTCCGACGAATTTGAGTCACTCGTATTCAATTTTGGGTTGTTTAGAAATAGCGTGTACACAAATTAACACACATACTTTTGATTCGGCACATAAACTACGTAGGTGTTTCTCCGAGGGTTCTGTTTGCAAGTGAACACATGAATATTATGTTCAATTTACAATGAAACTTTGCCAATAAATAATGTAAACCATGTATTTTCAAATGGTTAGTTGACTGATAATCTGGCAACTAGGTACACTGAACCGGCTTTTGAATCATTTCCATTTCCGCTATTCTAAAACTACTCATTTTTGAGTCAAAAATCACTCAGTCTCACGGAATGAAAACTTACCTAGAAATAGGTAAACATATATTTACTCAGATTTGAGTAAAGTCATTTATGGAGGAAACTGAGTAAAGTTCACTCATATTTTGACACTAGTCAAATGGGTAAACTTTACTCATTTTGATTGAATGGAATATGATAGTGTGCGTGTATGTCTCAATCATTATTTATTTAAAAGGATGAATTTATAAAAACGTTTTTAAAACAGTTCTGTATTTATTAAACATAAAATAAACTAGAGGAGGTAAGCATAGGACTGCGGACTTTTTGCCCGAAGACTCGAAGGCACAGCACACGAGCACAGAATGTTATGTTTCTAATTTGAATGAATAGCAGCACATATGATGCGAGGTTCAACGTACGAGACATCATGGCGATCATTTATATCCTTAAATGAAATGGATTTTTGTATGGATCGAAAACAAAAGGCATGTATTACCTGTCCATTGAAGAATAGGTCCAACAATAAATTCCTCTGTAAGCATTGACTGACTTTAGTCTGTATCACTTGATGTGGCATTTTTAACACCATTCCGATGTAGCTTCGTGAACATTTGCAAAGCTCCTTTCACGTGTACTAACAAGAAATAGAATAGATTATGATTTTTAAATGCATTAATTAAGCATGCACATTTTTACCATCTTCCGATAAGCTGAATGTTCGTGGTGATAAAAGAAGCCTTCTTCTCAAAATTGATGATCACCCAGCCGTTTTGATATCAGAGGTTTCAGGCGATTGTTTGCGTCATGGATCTTTAATTGAATAAAGAAAGAAATCGGGGGGGTTTTTATTTTTGCAATAAAATATATTATAAAAACCACAAAAAAAAAAAAAAAATAATTTTTAAAAAAAATTATTTTAAAAAAAATTTTTTTTGGAGTGTACATGTTAGTTTGGCAGATCATCTGGCTTATTGGTATTCGTGAGATGTGGAAATGTAAAGTGGTGTTTGTGTTTCGTCTCAATGTTTACCTTTTTACACTGAACAGCTGATTATGGTGATGTCAAATTATCAGCTCACAGTATGAAATGTTATGGTGGTTTGACGTCATCACCCACGTGCTCAGCAATGTTTACAATATTTTTGCTTCCAACACTAGTAAACTGCTCGATGTGCCGGACCTAATCTGAACGACATTGACTTGCCACCAGGTGACGACTCCGCCGTACGCAGGGACCTGGCATTCCTATCCTATTTACTAGCGTTTGATAGTATGCAACATATCATGGGCCTCATTTGAATAAGGCCCGTCTGACGTTAGTTGCTACGGGTAGGAATGCCAGCATTGTTTACAAACAATGCATCTTTTGATGTTTGGTTGTTAAAGATGTTGGCTACAGGAAAATCGCTGTCCGCCAGGTCCCTGGCCGTACGTCACCAAATTAAAAAAAAAGCACACTCAAAAAAATCGACACGTTGTTTTCACGTAACTTCCACCTGAACACGTAACATAATCTTCTTCAGTAAAATCAGGTGAACATTACGTGTCCAGTGAATTGTACGGGAAAATCACGTATATTTTATGTGATTTTCACGTAGAATGTGAATTTACACGTAAATCACGCAGCTCTAACGTGAATTTCACGTGTTTATTACTGGTTTTGGCAGTGGACGAAAATTACGTGCGTTTCACGTGGAAGTAACGTGTCGATTTTTTTGAGTGCAAACCATGCGCGATAACTATACACTGTTAATAAAATTATAGCATTGTATTGACAGTTTATGATATCATAATACCATATAATGATATTATAATTTTATTATTTTCACTAATACTCATAGTATTAGCATTAAAATTAATGCAAGATTAAGTTGTCTCCCCCCTAGGAAATACTAGAAAATAATGAGCAAAATTATTCATACGAACCATATTGCCATCGCATGATGTTTAATGTGGAATTGGAAGAAAGCATACACCATCCCGTCACTTCACGTCACTGCGCAAAAATAACCTGCTTGCAGTTGTGCGTCACTTTGAACTCTATAAAATTTTCTATCATAATCATTTACCAAGGGGTGAGTCGCTTAGAACAGTGTGCCAGACACGCCGTAGTGCAAAATCTTACACCATTAATGGAACATATGTGGCACTTTGTTGGCACACTTTTGACAGATGTACTTTTCTATCATATAACCAAGCAAATTGGAAAATTGACTTTTTAAGTTTGTGGTGTTGTTTACGCAGGAAACTCGGATTAATCCCGGTTTCTAAGCGGAGATGTGATGTGCCTCCTGGATCTCGCCAAGATCATGTGCAGAAAAGGTATCTATTCCACAACCGTCACATCCAACATCATCGAGTTGTTCGACAAAGATGCTGAATAGCGCTCACGTATATTGTACAAGAAAATTATGCTGCATTTTGCTTTCAATAAAGTATACTTAACATTAATTCATAACTTTATCTCACTATCACTTTCTGTTACCAGAGATATTAACGGCTCAGCCTTTGACACCTTTTGTAAAAGTTGTCGAAGTTGTCGTTTTTGATGGCCGAGAAACGAAACTTTCACATTTACAGGCTGACCAGGCATAGCAATAATCTTCATTTTCGTATGCCAGAATGTTCTTAAAGGACATCAAGTGTAACTAGTCACCCTCCTGCTGCAGCACATTTCGTATGTCTCAGCAATGCAGACAGAAGAACATCTTTGGAAACTACTAATCAGAGTGGAGTTGCGTCAATTTATTCATAGTTTTCGTAGGTGGTACGTGGATTGCTGAGAAAGTGGATAAATCAATCACAAATGTGCAACAGCATATAGAAATTCTCATACTTACTTCCAGCGATTAGCTTCATCAGCTCCATTTGTCACCCAAACTTGCTGTCTCAACACAAGGGTATTAAAACGCGATTTTCAAAAACATTGACTGAGACCCTGCAAAAATTTGGCAAAGCAAAACAAAACAAAACATCATGGCGATCATTTATATCCTTAAGTGAAATGGATTTTTGTATGGATTGAAAACAAAAGGCATGTATTACCTATCCATTGAAGAATAGGTCCAACAATAAATTCCTCTGTAAGCATTGACTGACTTTGACCTGTACTAACAATAAATAGAATAGGTTATGTTTTTTAAATGCATTAATTAAGCATGCACATTTTTACCATCTTCCGATAAGCTAAAAGTTCCTGGTGATAAAAGAAGCCTTCTTCTCAAAATTGATGATCACCCAGCCGTTTTGATATCAGAGGTTTCAGGCGATTGTTTGCGTCATGGATCTTTAATTGAATAAAGAAAGAAATACTAGAAAATAATGAGCAAAATTATTCATACGATTCATATTGCCATCGCATGATGTTTAATGTGGAATTGGAAGAAAGCTCTCACCATCCCGTCACTTCACGTCACTGCGCAACAATAACCTGCTTGCAGTTGTGCGCCATTTTGAACTCTATGAAATTTTCTATCATAATCATTTACTCATAACTTGGGTAGATTCCACTCATCCGAGATAAACCAGTTTACTCATTTTTTGACAAAACTCCATACTACTTGCAAAAATGAGTGCAATCTACACAGTCACTGGGTAGTCCAAAAATAGCGTGCCCATGCAATTCTGTAGCTACTCATTTTTGAGTCGAAAATCACTCAGTCTGGCCAAAACAGAACTTACTCAGAAATGGGTAAACATATCTTTACTCAGATTTGAGTAAACAAACCTGTGGACGAAACTGACGAAGTTTACTAAGATTTTGACATTTGTCAAACGGGTAGTTTTGACTCGTTTTGATGAAATGGAATATGGTAGTGTGAGCACAGAGAACAGACGTTCATCTTCGGTCTGCTACTTGTGTAAAACTTTAAACCGACATTTCAAATGTATGTCGTTATTCTCCTGGTAGGCGGTGCTCCAGTTGTGTGATAACTGTCATGTCAATGATCGTCAATAAAAAGCCAAGCACATAACCTGAACATTTTGTTTGTTTTTCTCTACACTTGCTTCTTATACCGGCTGCCCCCCTATACTTTTACACACGTTTTTCAAGAAAAGGTATATGGACAACCATGTCTGTTTTCTGTGGTGTGAGTGAATGTCTCAATTATTATTACTCTAAGAAGATGAATTTAAAACAAAGTGCTTAAAACATTTCTGAGTTCATTCAACATAAAATTAAGTGAACGAGGAAAACAAAAGTTTTATTGAAATTTGTTCTGTTTGAATTACTTCTTTCGAACTTCATTCACACACTTTCGGGAATTGTTTAATATTGTTTGATCTTTGATATATATATATATTGCTGGTTGCAGTTGTGATTGGACTCTAGAAGTGCTTTTTGCGCATTTTAAAGTGTGATAAAAGTGCACGTTTACGTCAAATCGTTTTGTTGTCTTCGGTGCACTTATCTTTTATGCTGAAAGGCATAAGTTCACTGAAGACAGGAAAATATTTGAAAAAAAGGACCTTTTTTACACCTTTTTTTTTTTTTTCCCGGTGCCCTTTTTTAATAACAACAAATAAAAAAAAAAAAAAAAAGCTGGTGACTTTTTGTCCGAAAACTTATATGATGCTGATAAATTTGTTATTTCGCACCAATTTCAAACTTCAGACAGCCCGAAATGCGGCACTCAATGCCTAAAATATTAAACATATATACTGACGTGAAATATTAATAAAAACAACACGAAAAAACTTGCCAACAAGCTGCTGATAGCTTTCGCCGTCGAGGCATCTCCGTAGCTGCTACATTTTATTTATTTATTTATAAATTCACTTTAAGTCACTGCGCAAAAATAACTAGTTTGCAGTAGTGCGCCATTTTAAACTTTATAAAGATTTCTATCAGAATCATTTACCCAAATCTGGGTAGATTCCACTCATCCGAGATAAACCAGTTTACTCATTTTTTGACAACACCATACTGCTTAAAGAAATGAGTGCCCCCCCGTCCCAAAAACCCTTCTTTTTCCCCCCCTCCCACCTCCAAAAAAAGTGTTGAAGCAACGTCGTGCATCGTGTAATTTTTTCTTGTTTTGCATAAATCAGTCACCTTTTCGCTAGTAAAAATATCGTGCAACTAAAACTCGGTGCTACCCGATGCTGTAGATAGTGGAGAACGGTAGCGAATACTGAAATTGGTCCACTTTTCGGCGTTTATAATATCCCGCACCCAACAGGGTGTTTGGAAAATCAAAGATGGACGACAAACGCGATGGTAAGCACCGGCTGAGCGATTTGACTCGATTTTCTGTTATTTACTTAGTTGTGAGTTGTGCTGTCGGGCTGTGTTTATGTTTTAATTTACCTTGAAGAGTGATTAGATGGGTGATCGGTTTTTGTATTTCTAGGTAAAAAGAAGGACAAGAAGATACGTAAAACGCGTAGTCGTAGTCGGGATAAGCGGCGCACGCCATCCCGAAGTCCAAGCTATGGGCGAAGAAGACGAGAACGGAGTCGAAGTCGGGATCGCAACCGAAGACGGTCACCAAGTCCTCCGCCGATGAGAAGACGTGGCCGAGGACGTCGCAGTCCGAGTCCTCCGCCACCCCCGTCGATGCAGGTTCCGCCTCCACCGATGATCGGGAATCCAGCCGTGACAGCTGCCGCGGCATATATGGGAACAGGTCCACCGATGTACGATGCTTACGGTGGTTATGCTGCTCCGCCACCACCGGCTCCCGGTTATATGGGTGATATGGGTGACATGGGTGGCGGCTACGGAGGTTATGATTACGGAGCACCCACAGGGCCTCCTCCCGATGCTTACGGTGGAATGATGAATGCACCGGGCGGTATGATGATGGGGCAACCGGGACCTCCAGGGGAGGAATATGGTGCATCGGGATGGAATACAGCCCCACCACCGGTGATTCCTGAAACCGAAGAGGAAAAGCGCAAGCGTGAAGGTAAACTGACGATGTAAAATTTTGATAATTCCATTTACAAGTAAATTTCCTCTTTCAGCTGCCATTGCTCTTGAGGTACGAAATCAGCGGGCTTCGCTGAAGAAACAACGAGACGATTATAAACGCCGTGCGGGAGCCCTGAAACGGGAGTTGAAAACCCTCAAGCAGCAGAGATCCGATTTGTGCTCGGGGCGAGATCCGCCATCCCCGACGACAAACAGTTTCGTCAAGGAGAACGATAAGCTTCAGGTGAGTGCCAGTTGATCGGGACTAGCGCAACCGGTGGCCATGTTTGGTCCCTGAAAAAAAAAATCAAACCAACCGTTCAACGTTTATTTTTGAAGCAAAAAACCAAAAATTCGGAAGCTCTTCAAAGTCCCGGAAGAGCGTTCGCTTCATTTTGTTTCTTAGTTCCACACCCGTTATTTGTGTATTCTCTCTTTCAAACGCAACACTTTTCCCCGCAGCATTTGATTGTGTGCGTGACTTCCTACTTCACATTGATTCGAAAGCTCATTATTGCAAGCTGAAACCATCCGGGAGCAAACGAGGAATCCAGGGAACGGGTGTCATTTCTTCCTGGACTTTCGGTTTTTGGAGCGTCAAAATTTCGTTTCATGCGGGTTTTCGGTTGAAATAATCCCATCTCCAGATACTGCCGAGAAAGGGAAGAGATGTCCCCGTCAGATCTTTGGACCAATTTGGATCGCACGAGAGAAACAGTCGGGTGGACAACTTTGTTGGCACTGTTAGTAGAGAATGTATTGTACCGAATTATCTTTGTGTGTAGAATAATGGTTTTGTAAGAGCGTAATGCAAGCGATGGGTTTCGTCATTTCGGAATGGGATCCAAGCTTACATTTGCTCAGTTAGGGCCGCTTGTATCATTTAGTTTGTAAGCTTGCCGTTTGCCGAGGAACCGAATGAAGCTGGAATTGGAAGCACCCGGCTCGATCGAAAGCCGTTACCAACAATCCAAAAGAGACTTTCTATTCTAGGATCAAACAGCTGATTGAACTTGTCACAGTAGCTTATCTCACGAGAGCGTTAATCGCGCCAATCCTATAGAACGATGCAGAGAGGTTCCAAAATACGATACGATACCATGTAATTTGCACCTCGGACACCGGAAATTGACTAACGTTTCGTCTTTCTCTCTGATTCCTCACGCTTTTTCCTCCCGCAACCTTGCTTCCTTTCCGATGATCCCCGAACCACCCATATCTCCGTTTACAGTCCCAGATCATGAGCAAGATCAGTACGATTGAGAATGTGATCGACATGTTGGAAGGCATTATTGTGAAGGACAAGACGCCGACGCCACCACCGCCGCCCATCAGCAGTTCACCCAAGGAGCGGAAAAAATCGTCCAAGAGCCCGAGCAAGGAACGCAAACGGTCGGAATCCGGTTCGCCGGAGCGCCTGAAGAAAGAGGTGCTTCAAACGATGAAGCGCGGAAAGGAGTTGGATGTGAAGTGAGTATCTCAGTGGTGCAGTTGCTGGGCGAAGATCCAAAATAGTTATGTTCTTTTGTTATGATTGTAAAATGGTGTTTGACAAATCATAAAATTAAAGCATATTTCTGTTCCAGATCTGACGTGAAGCCTGAATCGAAAGATGCGGGGCGCCTGCGCAAACCGCAGTACAACTTCATTTACTTCGACCCGGAACTACACTGGTGCTCGGCGTGTAACATCTTTCCGAAAACGGCCAAGGACTACCTAAACCATCTGCATTCGGCGCAGCATCGGTCGAAGATGACCGGCGATGTAGGGCAGGACTTTCCCTGGCGCGAGAAGCAATCGTCGGAGGAGACGAAAACCGATCCGGACCTGCCGAGCAAACGGACTCCCATCCGTGGCCTGCAGTTCTTCGTACCGGCCACGGCCTGGTACTGCAAGATTTGCGACTACTGGATGGGCGACTTGCCCAGTGCTTCGTTGCATCTTAAATCCCAGAAACACAGCGATAACTACGAGGTAAGTTGAAACCACGTCGCTTATTTCCAACCAAATCAATTTTTGCGTTTTACCCCCAGGATTTCATCAATTCCCACGCCAACTTCGAGATCGATTGGATGTCCGACCGCCAAAAGGCTTACGAGAACATGCGCGATACCGATCGACAGCAGCAGTCGAGCGCAACCACCGGGGATAACGCAGTGGCACCAGCCAAGGTTCCATCGGGCGAGGGGGATGTAGATTTTCTAACCGGAAGTTCGTTACAGAAGGAATCCAGCGATGGCCACAAGAAGCGTAAGAAGAGCAAAGATGAGAAGAAGGATAAAAAGAAGAAGAAACGTTCCAAGAAGAAGAAGAAACGGGCGGCTTCGTCGAGCAGTTCAAGTTCCAGCTCGGATTCTGACTCGGACTCCGATCACAAGGCTGGCAAAGGGGACGGTTTCGATCCGGCTACATCGATTCGGGTCGCGATGCGGAATTTGCTACAGGCTCAGGAAGCGGCAAAGGATGCGCAGCATATGGGAGAATCGGCTGCTGGAAAGTGGACCGTTGTTCAGACTGCTTCATTAAACAAAGAACTGGCAGCTCCTCCGCCTCCGTTCATGACCGACGGTGCCGAAACTCGCGAGAAAAAGCGCGATGAATTGATGATTTCGCAGTGGGTTACTCCCGATCCGATCATATCCGAGTCTGAGAAGAAGATGCTGGAGCAGTTGAAAGGTAAGTTGAAGAACCGAGATGACGCACCTTCGGGTACAGGTCGCCATCAGGACGAGCGTTCGGGCGAAAATCGAGGTCGAGGTGGAAATAGGCGCAGCAAATCACCGACTCCCCCATGGCGACGAGGAAGCCGAAGTCCTGGACGACGTGGCAACAGCCGAAGTCCGATAAGACGTATGAGTCGAAGCCCGATGCGACGAGGTAATTTCGTGGGCAGGGATCGACGTAGTCCAATGAATCGGAGACGGGAGCGAGACTTTGATCGAGGACGTTTCGACAGAAGAAGGCGAAGTCGCTCCCGAGGTAGACGTAGCCCAAGCTACGGCCGTGGAAGGTTTCGTATGAGAAGATCCTTCTCGAGATCAAGATCCAGATCCAGGTCACGATCTCGCTCACATGGTCGACGGGTGATCGAAAAACCTGTGGTCAACTTCCCTCCGGAACCGAAACCCAAACCGGAAAAGAAGATGAAAGAAAAGAGGGACGACGACAAAAAAGAAAAGAAACATGTGTCTATGGCTATTGGCCAGAAGAAGTTGCCATTCATTGGCAGAATGCCAGTATTCAAAAAACAGCAGCAGGAAGCAAAGAAGGAGGAATTAATGCCTGCTGAAGAAGCTGTCGGACAAACCGCCATCAGTGTAGAGAATGGCACCAAGCAACAACCGGAAGAGTTCGTCGATATGATGCCTGATCCGTATCAGTATGTCGCCCTAATGGGTGCACCTCCTCCGCCACCAGCTCATCCGACTAAACCGGATGAGAGTATGCTTCCGCCGGGAATCGACGAAGCTGAAGCTGATCTTGTTCCGAAGCCAATCAGCGATGCTCCGATTCCTCGCAAAGGACCACTCCCGAAAGATTTCCAGGAAGCCCTAGATATCCTCTTCGACGGCGACAAGCCCAAACCGGCGGAAATGATTGCCCACGATACTAAACCTCAGGAAATAATCGCCCCTCCTCCAGTTCCGACTATCGATTCCGATCAACCGCAGATGATTGTGCCCGAAGCGATCGAAATCTATAATCAGCAGATAGCAGCCCAATACAGTACAGCAGTTGTTTCGGCACCAGCTGTATCGTACGATGACGAGTCGCAGAATCAACCTCTGGACATGGTGTCGTCGGTGGACCATTCGTCAGAGGCGGTGGACAATTCCCCACCGGATGACAACAATGACGATGGAAGTGCTGAAATGGAACCAATGCCGCCGGCTCCTCCACCACCGGAGATTGAAAATGTGGAAACCCGTAGGAAGCGCGCTGAGCTGGAGGAACTCGCGATGCTGGGGATCGACGCGGACGATATGGCGGCGCAAATTTTCTAATCATTACCCACTAGCATAGATTATCCTAACACATGGTTTGTAGGTTCCAGGTTCCTTTCGCTGCCATGTGGATTGTGGACGCACGGTTTTGCAGACAATGGCACTTTATCAGTACACCAAACTACCTACATAGATGTTTTGTAAGTTTTGCTTTTTATAACATTCAAAGAATACCCGATTAAGACATCAAAAAACAAAATGGTCCAAATAGACTGTTGAAGACAACTGCGTTCGAGTTTTTGTCCTTCCGAAACATCCGGCAACATTGAAGCTTATTTAACGTCTTTATTGAATTGGAAAGAATGTAAAAAACTGTCTGACGTGGAACGGATTGCGTCGATCAGGTTGACTCATGTTGTTCATTTGGTTGCTACCCAATTGAGGAATCCAAGTGTAAAGTGAGGTTAAACATCGTAGTATCTATAACTGAAATTGATAATAACTTTCTAACTATTTTTCCAACTGTATGGAATTTGGCAGTATCGTCATTATCGTCGATTTTCTTATTCTTTTTATCACAAATTACTTTGCTTAGACAGCTCGAAAACCCATTTTCAACGAACGCCACCTACGACGTGTAACCTAACTTTTGCGTTACCTGGATTCCTCCATAAGTTGACCATCTAGAAAACATGAAACAAATTTAATGGTCGCGAAGAACCAACGCATTCTCGAGCAAACGTTGGAGGCGGAAGAAAGGAAAATTTCCATGTGCCTTTAGCTATCGGTTTGTTTTTCGGAAAGCAAATTAGTTTTCTCAATCTCGAAAAGTGAAAGGAAGTCTTGAGTAGTTTGCAAAGAGCTCAAGAGCTTGTTTGTTTCTGATAAATTGAGAACGATTGAAATAACGAGCAAAGGCCGTCCGTGCCTCCCGACAAGGACGGCAAATCAGGAAGGAGCACGAAACAGTATCCGGTCTACGACTATAATCAAAATGACACGTATCCATATCGCGTAATCGTGCAAAGGGAGAACGATGCTGAAGGCAAAGCGCGAATGTTGTCGCATACAGAAACAACATAACCAACATGCGCCCTCTCGGCAGGAACAAGCTTCTGGTGTTCATGAAGTGTCATCAAGCAGCCAATCAACTACAACAGGATCCGCACCTGGAACCCAAAGGATACAGAGCCTACATCCCCCGCAGCTTCGTTGTAGTCTCTGGAGTAGTATCGGGAGTACCGGTGGACATGACAATCGACGAAATCAAGCAAGCGAATACCCAGTTCTGAGCTTCAACCGCCTGCGCAGGTACGAAGAAGCAAACAAAATCGAAACCGCTCGGATCAGGGTAACGTTCCGTGCCAGCGCACTGCCAAGAGAAGTTCGCCTTTTCTGCTGTGTAAATTCGGCGCGGCCGTTCATAAGCAAGCCAGTACTATGCCGCAACTGCTTGAGGTATAATCACAGGACCGAGAACTGCCGATCGAAGAAACGTTGTAGCAATTGCTCCCAGCAGCACGATGATATGGAGATGGGTGATTGTCAAAGCAAACGTAAGTGCCTGTACCACCACACCCACCACCACCAACACCCGAGCGCAGCCACACCCCACGCCCACACCGCCAACCCACCCACCCCCCCCCCCCCCCCCCCGCCCACACACGAAACCCACCCCCCCCCCCCCACAACCCCCGCAAAAGGCGACGACAACCCCATCAACAACACCAAACCCAACCCCCCCCCCACCCCCCCCCCCCCACCCCCCAGAGGGCCCGCCGCGCCCCAAAAAGAACCACCAGAATACCAAAGGAAACACCAGCGACAGGTTGCTCCGCTCCAGTGCGATGAGCTGGTCGCAAAATACAGAAGAAGACATGAATACGTAAGTAGAACTAGAAGTAGATTATGGACGAGAACAGCTTTCCCGGGAAGCTCACTAGACTGATTAAAGCTACGATGGACGGTGTGCGAAACTGCGTGAAGATTTCGGGCGAACATTCCAGCTCGTTTGAATCACGCCGGGGACTACGTCAAGGTGATGGACTTTCGTGCCTGTTGTTCAACATTGCGCTAGAAGGTGCCATGCGAAGAGCCGGGCTCAACAGCCGGGGTACGATTTTCACTCGATCCGGTCAGTTCGTTTGTTTTGCGGATGACATGAACATTGTCGGCAGAAGATTTGAAACGGTGGCAGAAATGTACACTCGCCTAAAACGCGAAGCTGCGAAAGTCGGACTGGAGGTGAATGTGTCGATAACAAATTACATGCTAGCAGGAAATACCGAGCGCGACAGGGACCGCCTAGGCAGCAGTGTTACGATAGACGGGGATACATTCGAGGTGGTGGAAGAATTCATCTATCTTGGATCCTTGCTTACGGCTGACAACAACAACAGCCGTGAAATCCGAAGACGCATCATCAGTGGAAGTCGTGCCTACTACGGACTCCAAAAGAACTTGCGGTCAAGAAAGATTCACCCCCGCACTAAATGTACCATGTACAAAACGCTGATAACACCGGTTGTTCTCTACGGGCACGAGATGTGGACGATGCTCGAGGAGGACCTGCAAGCACTCGGTGTTTTCGAACGCCGGGTGCTTAGGACCATCTTTGGCGGCGTACAGGATGATGGAGTGTGGCAGCGAAGATGGAACCACGAGCTCGCTGAACTCTACGGCGAACCCAGCATTCAGAAGGTCGCGAAGGCTGGAAGGATACGGTGGGCAGGGCATGTTGCGGGAATGCCGGACAACAACCCTGCAAAAATGGTGTTCGCCTCGAATCCGGCCGGTACAAGAAGGCGTGGGGCACAGCGAGCATGATGGGCGGACCAGGTGCAACAGGATCTGGCGAGTGTGGGTCGTCAACGAGGTTGGAGAGAGGCAGCCATAGACCGAGTATGTTGGCGAAATGTTGTAGATGAAGTAATATCGTAAATACGATGTATGGCTATTTAAATAAAAAATAATAATAAACGTAACATGACAGAACAGAACATACGAATTATACAAATAAACATACAAAGCTTAGAGAAGATCAAAGAAGAGTTGGCTAGAGTAATTATTCAAGAGCAATACAATGTAGCATTTTTAAGCGAAACATGGAGTAAATTAGAGTTTGAGAGTACAAAATATAGGGTGCCAGGGTATTTCACCTAAATTCGAGGGACGATGGATACGGCGGCGCTGGATTGATTATTAGCAAGAAAATCAACACTCGGGAAGTGACGTTGCCAAGCTTCTATAAAGTCCAGGTAGTGGCCAGACCCATCGGTGTGACAGATATTCTTCTAGTGTCAATATACGTAGCTCCAAGGATTTCACATTTTGAGTTGAGGGACAATATTGGTGACATCTTTAAAGACATCCAGAGGTACAGAAAAGCGGTTGTTACTGGCGACTTTAACGCGCATCACATTTCGTGGGTTCCGAATCACACCGACAACAAAGGCACAACACTGTTCGAATTGATCAACGACGAGAACATAATACTGCTCAACACCGGACAGGTAACATTTGTCCCTATAGTATTTGGGAAATCCTCATCTGCCATCGACTTGGTTCTAATAACACCACAGCTGATAGACTGTACAACCATGCGGACTCTGGATTTCGAAATTGGAAGTCGTCATCTTGCATTGGAAACCATCATCCAACTTGCGGCGGAGAAATCAGAGCGATACTTCGTCAATGCTGCCAAAGTGAGAGCTGCTATCAGTCAGCTGAAAGCATCAAGAGCAAGAGCATCAAAGACCTACAATCGGAAACAAAGCTTATCGTGAAGAACTGCAGACAAAAGGACAAATACGTACCTAAGTTCTGGTTGTCCACCGAGGTAAAACAAGCCTGGCAGGATAAACGCGAGGCACGAATACGTTTCAACCGTTCAGGTAGTCTATCAGACTGTAAGCAAAGCATCGTTGGCGATATAGCGGAAAGCTAATGTCATCCCTCGGTCTTCACAGCAAGTGGGACCATCAGAACAAACAAGAAGAAGAACCAACGCGCCCATGGTGCTTTTGATCTACGGTGGAGTGTAGATGAAAAACGGAACGTGGAAAAGGCGAATGAACCGCGAATTGCGTGAGTCTCGTCCTCTACCAATGAGCTGAGCAGCGAGGTATATAGAAATGGTCAATGTCGAAATCACTTACTCGGGACTTGCTGTAAATGGGAAGATTTACTGTACCGAATTGCTGTCGGAAGTGGCCGTTGTCGTCGCAGGGAATGGCGAGTTGGCCACCCTATCCACCGACGTTGCTGAAGTGAGCAATGCGGCTGTCAAAGCGCCGCAGCGAGGCGAATGACGTCAAAATGTTTGTAAAAAGCAGTTCCGTTGCTTTCGTAAGACAGTTTTGATTTGAGACAGTGGTAGTTGAGTGAGTAGCGAGTAGTTTAAGCTTTTGCAATTGTTGCTAAAAATAAAAGTTGAATTAACGAATAAATTAGGCCAGAACTAGCTAGAAGTTGAATCGGTAAACCCCTTCAATCATCCTGTGGGAGATCCGGAAAATAAAGTACTTAAGAGGACGCGATAAACAACAAAGCTTCCAGAACGGTAAGCCTGTATTTGCGTCCTAACAAAAATCCGACAGCCACCTTCATCCGGAAGCACCAAGCGGAAGAGGATGGATGTGGTGTTTTGACCTGATTTGGCATCGGCCTTTGGGACTTCACTAAAAGGTTGCAGGAGGAGATTGATCCCCTGAACATCACTGTGGTACCGAAGAATGCGAGCCTTTAGAACGTTCCACAGCTGCGGCCAACCGAGAATTTCTGGGCCAACCACAATAACAGAATCTAGTCCAACAATGTTGTGCCAAATCCGAGAAACAGATGCTTGAAAAGCGAAGAAGGAGTTGAAGAATATCCCACCACCGTTCTTTTCTACGTCTATGGTCAAGGTCCCAGCTAACTACCGGAAAGCCTCTTGGTAGGGTATGGAAGTGTTCCCTTCCGAGCAATCGCAGCAACCACTGACTGCGGTTATGTTAAATAATTTTTCATTCCATTTGTTAACGTCAAGCTGAATACAAGCAAACTATAGTTACCGCTTAAGAATCTGAGTTGCATTTCTTAAGCATTTGGAAGACATTTCATTGGCGACGAGGATTATTCTGGAAGTTTCAAGAGCTCCCGAATTGAACTCGAGGAAGGATGGCGACCAATCAAGAACTTCAAGCAGCCATCCTGCAGATGGCCCAGCTTCTACAGCGGTTGGCCGTTCCGCAAGCAAACAACCCAGAGCAAGTATTGGAGTCACTATCGACCAACATCAGCGAGTTCTGATTCGATCCGGAGAACGGCACCACATTCGAAAAGTGGTTTGCCCGGTACACGGATCTTTTCGAAAGCGACGCCCGTAGTCTGGACGATGCAGCCAAGGTTCGACTCCTGCTCCGAAAGTTGGACACGTCCTCTCACAGTCGCTACGTCAACTACATCCTTCCAGTCACGTTCGCCGAAACCGTCAAGACGCTGACCAAGATCGTCGGCAGGCAAACCTCCGTTTTCCACAAGCGCTATCAATACCTGCAACTGATGAAATCGGAGTCGGACTATGGTGGCAAGGTCAACAGGGCGTGAGAAAAGTTGAAGTTCAAGGATTTGAAGATCGAGCAACTCAAGTGCTTGATGTTCGTATGTGGTCTCAAAACACCACGCTACGCGGATATCCGAGCAAGACTTCTTTCCCGCATCGAAGGTGAGACAGCAGAAGCACCGGTGACCATTCAAACTCTGATCGACGGGTTCCAGCGGCTCGTCAACCTCAAGTCGGACATCACGATGATCGAACAACCATCTAGTTCGAAAAATTCGGTCCACAGCATCTCGGAGAAGAAGCCCGGCAACCAGTAACGTCCCCCGAAAACGGAAAGTAAGTCCATCCCTCGTACTCCCTGTTGGCAGTGTTGACAAATGCACTATGTTCGCGACTGACCATTTTCTAACCATCTATGCAAGTCATGCAACCGCACCGGCCACAAAGAAGGCTACTGCGGTTGTGTCAAAAAGTCTTCAAGCGACTCTTCCACTCTACCCCGAAAGAAGAAGCAGTTCAAGAAGAAGGCCATTTCCAGACTCGAAGCCAAAGGGATTTTCGTGAGCCACATCGCCAATAGCTCCAGAAAACGCAAGTATGTGACGATCACCATCAACGACGTCGCTATTTCGCTACAACTGGAATCCGCAAGCGATATCACGGTAATTTCCAAAACAACGTGGCGGCAACTGGGACGCCCGAAGCTGACACCATCATCGATTGAAGCATCCATCGCATCCGCATTGTTTACGTTTGTCAGTTAGGCCCCAATGAAAAATCTTTGTCGAAATATCGCCTTCCATAGCTCCCACCTTTGCTAGCGAGTTTCTAACAATGAGAAGGGACCCATACAAAGGTCTACCGTTGCTCATCAAATACACTCAACGTAAATAATGGTTCCAAAGAGCGGCGTCGGTCATGGTTTGGGGTGGAATTTGCAGGTAGGGGGCAAATAACCGCTCATTTTCATTGAAAAAGGTGTTGAGGTTAACGCCATTTAATACAAACCGAAGGTTTTGGAGAAATTTGCTAAACCAAGTGTCCAGTCAATGTTTGAAAGTGGCTATTACGTGTTTCAGTAAGATGGAGCACTAAAGGGTGTTCCGATCAAAATTTGGTCAAACAGTAATGTGTGTGAGTCGATCAAAGTTTTTATTAATAAGTTAAATTATTTTTCTTTTTCAAGTACAGTTAATACAGAATACAGGAAAAATATTCAGCTAAGCTTCCTTCTTACCGAATGCGAATTGCCGGGTCTTTCGTTTAACACCTGCCATAAGATTTTTTACAGTCTCCTTGTCCACTTTATTCGCCGCAGAATGCCAGTTTGCCTTGAACTGTTTCTCGCTCACAACAGCTTTTTGAGTCTTCTTAAGGTTCCGCTTGACGATGGCCCAATATTGTTCGATTGGGTGGAGCTCTGGCGTGTTGGGAGGGTTCTTGTCCTTGGGCACCACTTGAACGTTGTTGGCAGCATACCACTTCATGGCCTTTTTTCCGTAATGGCAAGATGCCAAATCCGGCCAAAATAGAACGGAACAATTGTGTCGCTTCAGGAAAGGCAGTAGACGTTTTTGTAGGCACTCGCTCAGATAAATTTCTTGGTTGACGGATCCGGTCGCAATGTAAACGTTGCTCTTCAAGCCACAGGTACAGATGGCCTGCCGGACCTGATATTTCTTCGCGGACTTTGACAGTTTAATGTGCTTGAAAATATCTGCCACCTTTCCCCGTCCGGTTGCCGTATAAAATTCCTGTCCAGGAAGCTGTTTAAAGTATGCCTTGACGTAAGTTTCATCGTCCTGTACCACGCAATCAAACTTCGTCAGCATCGTCGTGTACAACTTTCGCGATCGTGCTTTAGCCGGGGTTTTTGGTTTATCGTCGTGATTTGGAGTCGCCACTTTCTTGTAAGTCGACAGTCCAGCTCGTTTTTTAGCTCTATCCACGGTTGAAGGCGCCACTCCCAGCTTCTTTGCGACATCTCGAACGGAGAGGTTGGGGTTCCGCTCGAAACAGCGGGCAACTCTTTTTGTCGTCGCTGTGGCCTCCGGCTTTCGATTTCTCCCCGATCCAGCTTTCCTGGCTGTCGACAAACGTTCACCGAACACTTTTAATACGTTGGTAACAGTTGATTTAGCCACATTGAACAATTTCGCCAACTTGGCGTGAGAGTAGTTTGGATTTTCGCCATGCACGTGCAAAATTTTGATGCGTTGCTTCTTTTCCTTCGACGACATTTTGATAACTGAAGTGCTAATCTCAAAATCAAAATAGAGCCATGATGCTACACGTACACATCTTCAAAATGAGGAGTGTGCAATTTTTTTTAATGCACGATGAAAGGAAATGCGTCAAGTTTAAGTCGATCAAATTTTGATCGAAACACCCTTTATTCCACATAGTAGATTTTGTCCAGAAGAGATAATTTCTGCGGATTTCATTCCACTGAACTATTTTGTTTGGTCATACATGCTGACGAATGTGAACGAGCACAAGGGATCTGCTTTGGCCCAATTCAAGTCCGTAATCGAGCAAATGTGGAACGAGGTGCCAATGGAAGTCGTGCATCCCGCCTGTGATGGGTTTGAGAAACGGTTGAAGCTGCGGGAGTTTTTCCAAAACACGTACAGTAATGTATCTGTGTGCAATTGCCTTTCAATCAATGTAATGAATAATAAAATCTAAATTGCCAATAAGGAATATATGTAGTTTCAATTTGACCCTTGAAGCCTTGCGTTCCTTCCCTGGAGGGTAACTATCCCGGACACTTAGGCTTGGTTTCGTCTCATGAAGCCACGATGTGATTGGACTAGACGCTTCTACAACTTCAGTTCGACCGATGGTCAACTGAACACAGTTTAATAAAATTAAAATTAAAAAAAATTCGGTGTTAAAACTTACCCACGTGTTGAATAGTTTTTTTTTTGCTTATACTATTTTATCGATCTTATATCAAAACTTGGATGCAATCAGAGAAAAATTCAATCAAATGTTTCACATATATGAAAAAGAAGCTCTGAAGCTTTCTGCCTGTGAATACGAAGTTATTATACTCACTGAGACGTGGCTTTGTTCTGATATCGCTAGTTCAGAGTTTGCTGCCAGCTACTCGATATCGCAGTGCAGCTTCTAGCAACCTTCAGCGAGGGGGTGGAGTTTTAATTGCGGTTAAAGAAAACCTCAACTGTACGTCGGTAGATCTTGTTGATTGTGGCAGTATTGAGCAAATCGCTGTGCGTATCAAACTAGACAAGGCGAAGATCTTTGTTTGCGGAATGTATCTCCGACCGAACTCGTCTCCGGAATTGTACTCAGCGCATTCCGCAGCAGTCCAGCAAATCTGTGAAAGTGCGTCGGATTCTGATAATATTGTCATCGTTGGAGATTACAACCTACCTCAGTTGGTATGGTCCTACGATGAAGCGATCAACAGCTTGCTGCCGTCCAACGCATCGACTGAACAGGAAATCGCTCTGGTTGAATCAATGATTGCCTCCGGACTACATCAGATCAACAGGCTGCTAAACTCGAATGGTCGTACACTTGACTTGGCATTTGTTAACGAACCAAACGATGTTGAACTTATCGAACCTCCGTCATCCCTCCTCCGAATTGACAACCATCACAAGCCATTCGTTCTTCGCATTGACGTGAATGCCTCCTACGTGCAACCAGCTAGCGACTCGAACATCATTGATGATTTCGATTTTCGACGTTGCCACTTTCCGGAACTGAATAATGCTCTCATGGACGTCGATTGGATTGAAAAGTTTCGTGCAAAAGATACCGATGAAACGGTACGTATGTTTTATGACAAATTGTACGCCATTATGGAGGAATATGTTCCACATCGAACAAGTAGGCCTCATTCGTTTAACCAACCGTGGTGGACAACTGAGTTACAGCATCTCCGTAACATTGTGCGAAAAGGTCGTAAACGCTATTTTCGATCACGGACAACTGTGAAACGGATCAATCTACAGTCGCTCGAAACCCATTACGCCAATTGCCAAGACGCTGCTTTTCGTTGCTATGTAAGACGATTGGAGCAGACTGCGAAGCAGAACCCGTCATCCTTTTGGTCGTATATTCGAAGCCGTAAGCAATCTAACCGGATCCCTTCGGACATGACTTTTAAAGAAACTTCGGTCGATTCACCTCACGAGCTTAGTCATCTGTTTGCCGATTTATTCGAAAATGTACACACTCACACTGCTTTCAATTTGAATTGTCCTGCTCTAGTTGTGAGCCAACATGAAGTTTTGTCAGCCCTGGAAAAGTTGGATGTGTCGAAAGGGTCGGGCACAGACAAGATACCGCCGTTGTTTTTTAAGAGAATGTGCTGACTCACTAATGATGCCTTTGACGACTATTTTTAACAGCTCACTCAGTGAAGGTACTTTTCCCGAAGCGTAGAAGTTAGCCTCAATCACACCGATTTTCAAAGCTGGTAACAAACATACTGTTGAAAATTACAGAGATATTTCGATTTTATGCTGTATGGCCAAGGTGTTTGAACAATTGGTTCACAAAGCTCTTTACGCTGTATCTCGATCGCTGATTTCTGAATTTCAATATGGTTTTGTTAAGAAGCGATCCACGACAACGAATCTGATGTCTTACGTAAATTTCCCATCAACAGAAATTGAGAATCGTCACCAAGTTGATGCCATATACTTCGATTTTTCAAAAGCGTTCGACAAGGTTCCTCACACTCTTGCAATTGACAAGCTGAAGCTTTCGTCAAATTAAACGGTAGTCGGTCACGCGCCTTCTCCGTCACGTCAGGTGTACCGCAAGGAAGCGTTCTGGGAACACTGATTTTTATATTGTTCGTGAATGACTTGTGCTTTCGGCTGAAATCACGCTTTCTCCTCTACGCTGACGATCTAAAAATCTACAAGGTTATATCATCGCATCTCGACAGTTGCGCTCTTCAGGCTGACATCGACGAGATTTTGTTGTGGTGTTCTGAGAATGGAATGGAACTGAACATCAAAAAGTGCAAAGTTATTTCGTTCACCCGCCGGCAATCCCGAACAGAGTTTGAATACTCCATCAGCTCAGAAGCTATAGAGCGTGTTCAAGCAATTCGTGACCTAGGGGTTACTGGAGATACAAAATTCCGGTTCAATGAGCATATTAGCACAACTACCGCAAAGGCCTTTGCAGCACTGATATTTATTCGTTGCAATACAAGTGGTTTCACCGATATATATGCTCTCAAGGCGCTGTACTGTTCGATCGTTCGTAGCATCATGGAGTATGCTGTTAGCGTGTGGTCGCCTTATCACTCAGTTCAGATCATCCGGATGGAAAGGGTTCAACGCAATTTTGTACGGTATGCTCTTCGTCAACTTCCGTGGAATGACCCAGCAAATCTACCTGACTATCCGAGTCGTTGTAGACTGATCGATTTAGAAACTTTAATGCACAGACGTACTAACCTACAGAGGTTATTTGTTTTTGACATTGTCGAAGGTGGTGTAGATTGCCCGGCGCTGTTGCAAAACATCAATTATATGCACCAATTTTATGCACCTTCTCGCCAGCTTCGTGACCGTAGTTTACTTGTAGTCAGTCGCCATAGAACTACGTATGGGCAAAACAACCCTTTCGATAACTGTGTTAGATCGTTTAACAATGTGAGTGCTGTTTTTGATTTTAATATATCTAAATGTGTCTCCAAGAATAGAATTAGAAACTTAGGTTAAGTCCAAAATACTTCCAAAAAAACCACCATATTTTCCACCCAAATAAATTATGAACTCCTAAACCACCACTTATCACAACTTATAACCCCATCAAAAATCATATTTTTTAAAAATATTTCTTGTTTTCTTGGGTACCAGTCTTTTGAGTTTTTTTTTAATTCGAGACGAACAACAATAAATAAGAAATCAACAATAAATAAATTGAACAGTTTTCTATTGTAAACTTCCCGGTTAACATACGTTCTACACTGATAAAAAAAGCAATGATAATATCTATATGTCCGACACATGAATGTTTGCAATGTGATCAACAAATGATAGCTATTTGTAACCACACATACTTCCTATGTGTACACATAACCACTACACTCAGAAAAAAATCTAAACTAATTAGTTTAAAATTCACACTAAATCGATATTCGCCTGGTTGACGCATAGCTTTGTTTTAACGGCCACTATACTCGCTTAGTATAAATTTGAAATACAAGGGGCGCAGTATAATGTTGAAATATATATGCGTAGTTTAATGTTGATTTATTTGAAACTAAGAATGAAATGTTTTCCCGCCCTGCATTTGTTTTTGTTTTGTCAACTTCTAACCTACAAATTAATGACATCGACATTTCCTCAATCGGTCGGTGTGAATAAAAGCCGATAAACTGGATTGATTAGAATGTTCAAGGATATTTTTCAGGTTGGAAATGTGAAACTTGGGCATAAAATAACGTTGAGCATGCCCATGCAGACAAAGAATATCATTAATTATATGGATTAATATAACCTATGTGATCTGATTGGAACTCTATTTCATTTCATATGAATTACTTCCAATTAGACAGAGAGATTCGATTTACGGTCATCGATTTATTCGAACATCGAATGCTATTTTGTGGGTTTAGAAAAAACAGTTTAAACACCCAAAAAATAAAAAAGCACAAAAAAAAAACACACACCACACACAACTAAATATTTAAAAAAAAAAAAAAGAAATATACACAACAAGACACCACAACATGCCCGCAAAAAGAGAGAGATAATGCTATTGAAAATTTTCGCCCACCCCTGAAATAAATTTAAACTTAATGAAACGTTAGTATAGTTTTTAATATTATGCGACTTGTAACCCGCGAAAATGATAAAAATGATTACTTTTTATACTATCGACGATTAGCAAAATCTCTGCGTGTATGTGTGCCACACATCATTTTCATTTGTCACATAAACTTTATTCGTGTTTCTCATAGGACTCTGTTTATGTGTGAAAACATCAGTTTTATGTGGAATTTTGCATGGATTTTTCTCAATATATATGTGTGGATTATTTGCCGTGTATGTCATCAGAGCAAAAACAATGTTCTATTTTATTGTTGAATCTACAATTTATCCAATGGACACCCAATTGTTTTCATCACTACTGTTTCATTACATATTATTGCATCTCGTATGTTCATTTTAATCGAGCGCAGCTGTCGCTGTACTCAATTTCTAACTGTAACGTTAAAAAATTCCACTCAAACGTTGAATATGTTTCTCATATCGTGAACATCTTTATCTTTTGACATCAAAACGATCAATTTATTTGGCAGTGGCGTACACATTCTGACAGATAGCGCAACAACCACGCATACTAGTACAAATTTCCGTGCACAAAGCTTTCCAATGGTGCGATTGTGTGAGAAAATCGCTTCCGTGGGGACAATTTCTCGTACCGTATTTTGTTGTTTCATATATAAACACTAAGAGGTTTTCCAATTACCGTATATGCACCATAGTGTGCGTCGGGCAATCGGCAGAAAGCTCTATAGAAAAGCGTTCAGATTTTCTGCTAGCACTTCACACCGAATATACCAGTGTAGATCGTTCGTGTGCGGTGCGTCCAGCTAGCTAGAGAGAAACGCGTTCCGGTGTCGTCCGTCCAGCCAGCAGCGAAGATTCATTCGATTGCTAGCATTTTCCGCGATTGGTAGCAGAAGTTTGTCCCGTTCGTTCGTTGCGCGTTCAGTGTGGCATTTTGATAGAGTTTAGTGTGAAGTGATTTGGGCCGATTGATTCGATAGTTACAGTTATCAGGGTGGGTGTGTGAGAGGTTGGATTTTCACAAGAAAAAGGACGCCGGAATTGCCGACGTCGATTGTCCATTGTTCCTGACGCATTGCTACATGTGCAGAAGAAGAAAAACAGAATCGGAATTGACTTTTTGCGTATCGTGTTCTGTGAGTGTGTGTAGGTGCGAGTCGTGTAGCACATGTGTGAGAAAAATTAGTGGATATTCATTCTTTGCGTCGACAGCAGCAGCTTGTAGTGGAGCTAGGAAAGGAGACGAGTGTTGATCTATTTTTTTTTCACGCTCGTTCGCGACCGGAGTATATTCAGATTCAGCTCAGACTTGAAAAAGGGTGTGCTTGTGTGTTGAAACTTAAGGAAAGAAATTTCATCACATTTGGTTCAGTGTGGAGGAATTCCGGGTTTTTTTTTTCTTCGAAGTAAACCGCGATTTTCGGTGCACCTTGCTCCCGATCTGACAGAGGAGGAAACATGTTATTCTTTTGGACGGAATTGAGAAAATAAATATAAACTTGGTCTGAGTGTGTTGACGGTGCGGGGGTAGATTCGCGAAATTTTCTGCCAGCTGTTGCCATCCGGGACGGAGTCTGATCCCTAATGCAGGAGGATTATTGAGACCTATGTATTCTGTGCCGTAGAAGAGTAGGTATTCTGTAATTGTGTGTCAATTATTATCACCAGGGTGGTTGCAGTGTGTTTGTGTATGGCACTATCCAGTTCCAGAACAACTCCCCAAAAAAGGCTTTCGACTCCGAGTGCGAAAAGTGTCGGCCACGGAAGGCAGAAAATTTTCAAGTGAAGAATTAAAGAATAAACATACGACGGCGTGATGGAGCGCACTTTTCTCTAGTAAAGTCACACACATCCAGGGCAAATAGTAGAAGCATTCACACCCCACATTTCGGACGTATTAACCGAAGTATGAGAGTGGCTTTTCGGGTTCCACCGCGCCGCCACACATTCAATCGGTCAGGCAAAGTCAGTGTGTGAAAGGAGGATACAGTTATTAATAAACATCGCGGATCGGTTGTTTTTTTTTTTTTGTTTCTTCTCTGCTTCAATTTCAATCTTTTTTCTTGTTTTTTCCTCTAGTCAAAATTTTCATCGGATCGGATCGGAACAAGTTTTGGTTCTTGCTGACCGACCGACGATCACGAAAGCAACCAACAGCGAGTTCTAGTGCGTGCGTTTGCCGTGGTAGTGCGCGAGAAGATTTTCACGCGAAATTCGAGTGAGTGAGTGAAGAAAATTGCCCCCAAAAGAAGATAAAAGTGTTGGTTGGTGGAAGAAGGTTGACGTCAGCAAGTTTTTTTTTTGTAGCGAGAGAAAAACAAGTCCAAGTGCTTCCAGAGCGGAACTAATCTATTCTTGACGATCATCAAACGACGACGACTATCAAGTCGACGAAGAGGCGCATCAGTTTTTGATCAAGTTACTACTACCAGTACTAACTAGTAACAACGAATTATAAGCGCCAGTGACCAGCTAGCGGAACGAGTAAGGAAAAGGCCGAACAATGTCCGACTACGATCTGGATGTGGATAACCTGATACAGCGGCTGCTGGAAGGTAGGATTGAACGTTTCACTTCTTTACTCATCTGTTTCTCTATAAATGACTCATTTACTAACACATTATGCATAGACAATCGAATTTACACTCCAATATGATGCGATTTGAGTTTCTATTTTTGTTTCTGTTTGGACGCTTTTTTTTCCCGAACAGCGATAAGAGGAAGTTATTTTTGGTTTTAATTGTTTTCCACCTTCAATGGCGAAATCTGGCTGAAATCGTTAATTTAAATCCCTTTCAATTCCCCCACCCTTTTCACACACGACTTGAAATCTTAGCGCTTGATCATCACCAGCAAAAGCAAACAAAAACAAATCATAGCAGCAGACCGAAGATAGCGATTAGAAGAAAAACAACAATGTTTTCATCGTCGAATGAGTTTGGCAAAAAAAAAAAACGGTATAGATCGGATCCACCTCCCTTTACGGTATGGGTTGAAGTGTAAACTGTTCTCGAAATTTTTTGAGATGCGATAAAAAATACTGAAGGTGTTTGAGAGAAACTTTATTTTTACGGTAAGAATTTTTGAAGTGACGAATTAGTAAATTCATTTTAATTTTAGGCAGAATTTATGAATAATTCGCTATAGAAATTAGCGACACATTTTTTTACGCTGTTGAAAAACGATTCACATTCTGTTCAAAGTATTTTCATCTTATACATATTTGGAATAACAGTTCTTGCAAATACCAATTTAAGAGTTGGATTCTTTCTTTGCTGGATTGAGAACAAAAATAATAATTGATGCTGGGGAATTCGTTTAAACGGACTGAGACTGTTTTATGTAAATCAATCACTTTGTCAATAGATCAAGTATGAACAATGATTAATATTTGGTTTGCTATACGTTTTTCTGAATAGTTTCAGAAATTCTGTTTGGAATAGAGTTCACGCAGTTTTGTAGCGTTTCAGATGGAGTTGAATTCCAGGCTTCTATTTTGCGAACTGTTCCTGCACCTTTGTAAGCAAGCCGTGCCAGGATGCCTCACAAGTTTTCGATGGAATTTAGATCCGGACAACGAGCTTGCCAGCTCAGAATGTTGATGCCTCAAAAAAATACGGCGTCTAGCGACTCTATGTCGCTGTCCGAATTTATCCTGGTCGAAATGGTACAAATAGGAGTCTTTCCGTGTCTCGAAAAAGCGTCGCAAACCATTTTGGCTAAGCGCTACCTGCGAATTCTTCCTCAAACCGTGCCAGTAATATGCGCAACAATCGAGGCCGTCTAGGTTGAATTTCTTTTCGTCAGAATCCCATTCTTTCGTCCAGCACCTGTATTTTTTTTCTTTCGAAAAATTCAATCGAGTCTAGCAAGAAGTGGATGTACAATAATAAGAAATGCATTAAGATCGGATCCCCTTGCGGACCGATCGTTTGATGGGGATTGTCGCTGTAAGGTGTCCGTTTATTAGCAGCCGGAAGGAGCCGTTCCACGAATTGGAGATTGACTCACGAGCTTTGCTACTTGTTTCCAGGCCGTCAGCTGGGCAATCCTGTCTCACAACGCCAGGAGCATTTTTGGGCGTCGCTGATTATACAATGTGCACCTCATTACGATTTCAAGCCGTACTTTGCGTATACGGGAAAGCAACTTGTAGTCAAAGTTGAGAAGGGATATGGACCTGTACGAAGCGACCGTGTTGTCAGCCTTTCTCTGTATAATCAGAACGATTACACCGTCGACGAATTTCGACGGAAAGTTGGATAGTGCCTCGTTTAGTATCAGGTTCACTTCACGATGGATGACCTCGAATGTACGGAAGTAAAATTCATTCGGGAGGCTGTCTGGTCCTGGAGATTTTTCCGATGAACTTATCGTAATTGTCGCCCAAATATCCGCCGTTTTGATCGCATGTGATCGTTGTGCGGGATGATTTGGCCACACTGGAACTTGTTTGCTAATGCTATTGCTCTGTTAAGTATCGAATACAGCTCAGTTTGTTCCTGTTCCTGTTGCTCTCTTTGGTTCCGAATACAGCTCCAAGAAATATCGGTTTATGTGTTGTTGAGTTGCTTGCGAATCATCAATGGTCTCACCTGGCTCGTGCAACACCCCAGTGTTATCACAGTGTTGGCAGAGCGTGGTTCTTCGGCCACCAGTTGCTATTTATTCTCACAAAGGATTGGGAGAAATTTCGCAGCAGTGTGAGCATTTCCCCCGTGAGTCGGCTGATTGTGTCAACATTGATGGATTCTGGTTGTAGTTACCATAGGCTTGTTGTAGACGGTCGTGGAGGGCTTGTTGGGCTAAGTGGAACTAGTCGAAAACTTGTTTTGACTTCCATCGAAAGAAGCTCATGATGTTTGACTTTCCATACTCTAGCCTCCAGCCCACTCAGCTTCGGTAATTTCTTCGCTGGCGAGTCCAGAATTGCATCCACAATGTTATCTGCGGTAGTTGTTCCCGATACTGGAATTTGCGTTCGTTGTTTTTGGACGTTTGCGGGACAAGCGATTTGGATCTCACTAGCCTCGGTGCAGAGGAGTTCGCACTAGTAGACAGCGAATGTTTTGTGGCTTCGGCGTATGACGTCTTGTTGGTCGCCAGCAGTTTTTTTTTGTTCTGCACACAAGATATGCCATTGTGTGCAGATTCGTTGCAGTATTGGCTAATGAGTTGCTGGCCAAAATAGGATACCAGGGTAGTCTCACCGTCAATACTGACGTAGGACGGAATGTTTTTTTTTCTGATGCCGTTTGGGAGGCCCGGAAAGAAATGTTTCTCATCCTATAGCTCCTTTCGGATCGAGAACGTCTCTCCATTGCTCTCTCTGTCTTCGCAGAGGTTGTAGAGTTTCACGTCCACCGCTTAGCACCTTCCTGTGCTAATTCGAGGCATATGACCTTTACAAAGGCAGCGCCGAGCTTACGGCTGTACTGGATCCGTAAACCTCCCCTCGTTTCAGGCATAGCTTCTCATCTATGAAACAGTGCACTGCCTCGGACGACGTCATCTTCGGCGTTTTCGCATAATTGATGCGAAATGTGTTTTCGTGGCGTTTCATCACGGTGCGCGACATCAAAGAGCGACACAAAACTCTCGCCGATTATCAATCACAGTTACAAACTTTCCAAAAAAAATATTCAAGAAGTAGCTGGTGGCTTCCACATACAACAGAGCTACGGAAGTACGTCTGTTCTGTATGAAAGTTGAGCACTAACTACCTGCACCGCAATGTTTCGTCAAGAAATTCGGTTTAGGGCTGCTTGTCTCCAGTTTCTCGAGCGTGCTACATTTTCTAGCTCTAACCATGTGGCGTCTTGTACCGGCCGGATTCGAGGCAAACTTAATTGTTTCGGAATTTTTGCTTGGCATCCGTACAACGTGTCCCGCCCGTTGTATCCCTCCAGCTTTAGCGACTTTCTGGATTCTGTGTGCGCCATAGAGTTGCGCCAGCTCGTGATTCATTCTAGGCATTTTTTTAAATACACCGCCAAAGATGGTCCTAAGCACACGTCATTCGAAAACTCCAAGTGCCTGAAGGTCCTCTTCGATCATTGCCCACGTTGCGTGTTCGTAATGAACTATCGGTTGTATCATCGTCTTGTACGGGGGTGAAGTTTACCAGACTTTAGGATCTTGTGTCTTGTCCATAGTAAGCATGACTTCCGGCTATTAAGCGTCTTCGAGTTTCTCTGCTGCAGTTGTTATCCGTCGTCACCAATGATCCGATGTACACAAACTCATCTACCACCTCGAATAATCACACTTCTGCCTGCGCGAGCTCTATGCCTCTCGGTTATTCCTGCTGACAGATACTTAGTCTTTGGCGCATTTACCCTTAGTCCAACCTTTTTCTGCTTCACGTGTGAGCCTGGTGAACTGCTCAGTAACCGCCTGAAACATTCTTCCGACAATGTCCACGTTGTCAGCGTAGCAAATGAATTCACTGGATTTATTGGAAATCGTGCCTCGCATGTTAAAAGCCGCACGTTTCATAACACCTTCCATCGCAATGTTGAACAGGAGGCAGGAAAGACCACTGCCTTGCCGAAGCCCTTTGCGTGTCTCAAACGAGTCCGATAACGTACCCCATAACTTCACAGAGCGTTTGTGAACGGGTAATATATGCGAAGTTTTAAATCAAAACTGATTAATGTTGCATAGAGCATTCAATGCTTTAAAGTTTAAGGGACGTCAGCACTCATGCCTATATAAATAGAAACGCACATGCTGACTTAAGAACGGCTAGTACTCATCATCTTGGTGGATTTGTGTGAACTTTTCGCGACTGTTGGGCTGGCAGGTGCGACCAACCGGATGGCCCGCAATTTGACCGAAAATTCCTGATCAGTGAGGATGTATCCGGATAAATGCTCCGCCCGATCCATTTGATTAATCGAACCGTTCCGTCGGCCAATTTACAAACTCGGTGAAGTCCTTATCCATACCGGCAATGTTCAAACCGTTGATCAGCTGACCGTCCACAGCTCCATCGAATGTACCGTTCGTCGAGCAGATTCTGATTACGATTCTGATGAGATTTTGAGCTGATGGGCACTTACCGGCAAGCGACCGCTAGGCACCGCACGTACTTGGCTTTAACGGATGGGTGAGCTTATGATTAAGATTACACTGCTTGTACTTTGCTTTCGGAATGTTCTCGAAGTGTTGATAAACTTTTCCCCCACTAGCTCCGATCTGTTGCTTAAGGTGTCCCTTCACGAAGGGCACTGCACTGAACTGAATGTACTTTTTCCTCATATTATTCTTTTCCTGTAAATCGTTCGTAGATGGTCATAGTAAGATTCTCAAGACTTCGGGGTATAGCATACAACAGTGCTGCAGGATCCTCTCGGTGGAATGGTGCAGGTTAAAATAAAATGCTTATTTCGAAATAAAGTCTTACTTCCCGGAAGTGGTCCTAAAAGTTCAGCCAACTGTCGTTCGTGGCCTAAATATTCGGCTACCAGATACATCTCTGCAATTGTTCAAATCATGAGCAAAACTCCTCGTTTGTGTGATGGAACAAAATACTTCTGATTTCCGACTCCTTTTCGGTCAACTAATTCCAGGGCAGTTTCGGGGCTGGGTGGTACTTCCTCCTCAACAATGTCCCGCTTATCACTGCATTCACAGATGTTAGATACTTGCAGTTGTGCCTGTTGAGCTTTGCTGAAAGTAAGAAAGAAGCAGCATTGTTGTACTGGCAGATAGATTTTCTTTCGATCCCGCCTGTTCATCTGTCGTCGTCGTGAAAATTTCGCTGTCGTGGACGTTTGTGTCCATTTATAGAAGTTGGCGTAATTACACCGTGTCCAATATATTCTCATACTAAATAAAACTCTATGTATTTCGAATCGATAATCCAGATTTTATTGATAACTTTACCCATTATATTGCAATATAATACTGATCAACTACAGCATATTTTTTGGAATAACACCGCCTTTAACCTTCTTGACCAGCTCCAGACGTTTTTCGAAACCGTCACTGGCGGCACGCACGACTTCCATCGGCATTTCGTCCCAAATTCGTTTGATTACGGTTTTGAATTGGTTCATATTAGACGCCCTGTGGTCATTTACCTTCGCCAGCATGTATGACCATACGAAATAATCCAAGGGATTCAGATCTGGTGAACTAGGAGGCCATTCATTCTTGTCCAAAAAGTCGGTCAAATTTTCTCGGCACCAGACCTGAACGAGATTTGCAGTATGCGATGGCGCTCCTTCCTGCTTATACACATAGTGATCATCTCCAAACACCTCTTGTACATATGGTTTGACAACTTACTCCAAAACTTCCGTTTTATAATATACGACATTCACTTTAACGCCTTGTTCGATGAAAACCAGTGGTAATTTGCCTCGCTTGCAAATTCCTCCCCAAACCACCACTGACGCAGCACTTTGGAACCGTGGAATATTCGTATCACTCTCTGGAACAGTTCTCGAAGAGAGAGCCCACAATCTGTCGTTCTGGACATTGTGGGATTGTTGCAAGACGAATAACTTTTCGTTGGAAAAGATAAATTCTTCCCCACCGTGCCGCGACAAAAGCAGACTTGCTCTTTCGAGTCGTTTCTGCTTGGAAGGTTCCGAAACTCCGTGAACCTTACGTTTCTTGAAAGCTTGGAATCCGAGGTCATTTTGCAGTATATTGTGCATTGCCGATCTCGAAACATTCAGAACTGCGGCCACAGACGTACAGAGCGCTGTGATTTTCGTCTAATCCGTTCCCTGACCACTTAAACAACTCGTGCAGTCCGCACCGTACGAGTACGACCGGATCTCTCCCGGTCATCCAACGAGCAGGTGTCACGGTACCTTCGGATGGTTCGGTACACAAAATCCCGCTTTTCTCCGAGGTTTTTCAAATTTCTGAAAATAGCGCCCGAGCGCTCACCTTTCAAAAACTTGTTTATCGCCACAGCACGAAACTCCTCCATCGCTGGTAAAAGATAAACACCGAATGAAAACAATCGGATATAACCTAAAAGCGTTTCTATAAACATAGTGCAAAACTACACCAACACATATGTGAAGCATGTTGACGACACCGATGCAAGGAAAAAGTGTATGAGAATATATTGGACACGGTGTATTAATATTATTAAGAAACTATGATGCTGCATAGATAGTCAGGAAATTTCTGATTCGGATTATAGTTCACAACCATGAATCATCCAACAAACAAAGCTAAACAAGGGAGCGTTGGATTCCCGGTCCGGTCGAGGGATTTTTTCGGTTGGGATATTTTCTGAACTTCGCTGGGTATACAGTATCATTGTACTTGCCACACAATATTCAAACGCATGCATTGGTGTTGTAAACGAAAGCTATCAATTAATAACTGAGGAAGTGCTTCTAGAATATTAAGAAACCGACTCACGAGAGAATTAATTTTAATTTTTAACGGTCTTATACAGAGGGTTAGAGAAGTTTCTCGTTATTCATTGATTGTACGATATTTTTTTGCAAAGAAATTCCAAAATCTATTTAAGACAGCCACTGCAGCAAAGATGACTAACAGACATGGCCTACAACTATTTCGTCACCAATTTATACTGTTGTTTCTCAAAAACTAAGCACCAATAAAGCGCATTATTTCAGGAACAGTTTACACACCAGCCTCCCGCCGCCCGTCTTTATTGTTATTTTGGTGTACTTTACCCCCAATCCAGTTCTTCTTTTCCGACTGCTACATTACCAGTTCCTATTGCCATTTCCATTCCCGAAGCACACTGCATCGCTGTTGATGTTGCGTTTCTATAGCGCTCTCGCCCGTGAAGTAACTGTTTTCCTTCGTCTTCTTTTCATTCGAATAATCCCCTTCCTCCTCCACCAGCACTGTCTATGAGCGAGTGCGTGTGTGTGTGTGTGTGAGTGTGTCATACCTGCCACACCATCAACCCATCATTAATTCGTTTCTTTCCATGTTGATCATGATACCCCAAAGACTCGTCACCGTTGTCTCCCATCTCTCGTTCAAAACAACCGCCTATTCGCAAGATATTCTATTGCAGCAACTTTTTTTTTATCTACGTGATATTTTGACCTCCCCCCCTCCATGTCACGCTTGATCATCCACGCTCATCTCAATAGCTGCCGCACATTCGCGCGTTCAGCCAATTATTTAATCCCATTCATTTTGCTACTGCCGGTCGCGTTTAATCGAGCTACCGTTGCTCTTATTGTTGTTGTTGTTGTTGTTGCTGCTGTTATTGTGTGATTGTTATTGCTTACGTTCTTCTGTATTTTTTGTTTTGTTTTCCACTAGTTCATTATTGGATCGAGTCGGTGAGGGATGAAGTCAGCGAGTTGAGATAACGCTGCTCCTACCAATCAACTAATAGGAAACAAAACTGTAACGGATGGGTGCATTTTGGTTAGATCGGTATTTCCTCCTTTCTTTTCTTGCTGGTGCCTTCGAACGAAGTGTAATTCTAACCATCTTGGTTGTTGTTTTCGTTCCGTGATTTTACAAGATTGTCAAACCTTCGAAGCGAATTTCGATTGCTAGTCTCTCTTCTGACAAACACATCGAACCGTTTTGCTACAAGTATCTCATCCATAAATTGTTGCCAAATGGCGTACAGATGTGAATTTGTTCCACTTTCTTGCAATAATACACACACACACACACACACACATACACTCGCACATAGCTGTTCTCCGCCCAGCGAACGACTGGCTTTAATTACCGTCAGCTGTCAATATGGATCGTTTTAATTAACGCTTCTCCAGTCTCCAGTAACCTCGTTGGACTGCGATGGATGACAAACAACGAACTACCCGAGGCAAGGAATGTTGTGCACATCTCATCTCATCTCATTTCGGCCCGGTGGCAGTAATGTGACACGAAAGTTCGGAAAACAACAGTCGACGTGGGTAATGGACCTACTTGAGTTCATCTTCTGGATCTTGGAGCACCGAGAAACTGGGTGGCCTGTTCGGTCAAGATGGGTTTCAGGTGTGTGTCACTTTTATATGACGTCTGATACAATATTAAACAACTATTTGCTAAAAAATGGAATATCAGAAAACTCTACGAAAACTACCATACTGTGTAGTTTGTCTATGTCACCTTATGGAAATGCAAATGAGTTATAAAATGCTTAAATTGAGCAGAATATTTGTGCTGAAGTTGAAGACTATTTTGATGAAGTATTGAATTATAGGTTTACAGTATGTCCCTTAAAAATGTGAAAGTTTTCAAAACTTATTGTTAAACATTATTTTTACTGTTTTAATGCGTGTGTGTAATGATCTGCTTGTATACCCTTAGACGATGTAAACAAAACAGTGGTTCGCGAGTAACAGAGTTGAGAAAAATGTACGCAAAAGAGGTTGTGACTAGTTTGCTGCCCGCCCAAAAGCCCGTAAAACAAATTGCAACGATTGTGGGATGCCACCTGGCTACCGTTTACCGTATCCAACGTTCACTCCTTGATGGACCACCTCCACGGAAGCCGGGAAGTGGCCGTCCACGGTCCGCTCGCACTCCGAAGGTCATCAGATCAGTGAGAGACAAAGTGAGGCGAAATCCTATCAGATCGATCCGGAAATTGGCTATGGAGCCGATATTTCAAAAACTACCACGGTTGGTCAAAGATGACTTGAAATATTCGTCCAGGGAAGAGTAAAGCGCCACCTTGTAACGGACCGAATCAAACAACTACGGCTGGAGCGCTCGAGACGTTTGGTGTCAGCATTAAAAAAGAAGCAAACCATCATCGTATTCTCCGATGAGAAAATGTTCGCCATCGATCCGGTATCTAACACATGTCCTGAGAGGTTTATTTCGCCAAAGAAGATTGAGGATGTTCCAGAGAACGTGAAATTCAAGTTTTCAACCAAACATCCGGCCGGAGTCATGGTTTTCGGGGCAGTTGCGTCCAATGGCTTGAAAATGCCGCCAGTATTTATCAATGCTGGATTAAAAGTTAATACCGAGGTTTACATGAACATTTTGAAGGACCACGTTTTGCCATGGATGAAAGCCAACTTTGGATCACACCAATACGTCATTTTCCAACAGGACGGAGCACCGTGTCATACCTCAAAAAGGACTCAAGCGTGGCTGAGGGAAAACATGGCATTTTGGCCAAAGGACATTTGGCCTCCTAGCAGCCCGGACTTGAATCCTTTGGATTACTCAATATGGGCATATGCTCAGGCTAAGGCCTATGAACGTTCTCACCCCAGTGTTGGCGCCCTGAAAGCTTCCATTACCAAGGCATAGAACTCGATGACTGACTCATACATTGAGAAGGTATGCTGTCGATTCCGTCCCCGTTTGGAGAAGGTGATCGAGAAAAATGGTGGACATATTGAGTATGAAAGGCTTAATAAACGATTCCTGAGATATGGATTTTCGCATTTTTTGGGACATACTGTATATGATAGATGAATTTCCAATTTTCACTGGGTTGGTCGATTTCTGAGTTAAGATGTTATGTCTTCCAGTAAATGATACGCGTTCTTAGTTGATGATGATTATAGTCCATACACACTTAGATTTTGTTTATAGATATCTGTAAAATTTTACCGTATTTTCAACGAACGTTCGGTAGTCCAATTTAACAGATTTCGGTAAAAGTTTACAAATTCCGGTAATTTTTTTTACAGATAACTGTAAAATTTCACCGAAATCCGTTAAATAGGATTACCGAACGTTCAGCTGTTGAGAAAAATTTCTGTAAAAAAATCTAAATTTGTAGCACTGGAATAATCTGAAAAACGATTTGATCGGGATTCTATTATTGTATGTGATCATCAAGCTCCTGCATGAAGAGCCAAAAACGTGTGGGTGGTCCCGGAAGCAGAGGCACTTACGCGAAACCCGCAAATATAGGGAAGAGATTCTCCATCCAAAAGCAGGTTCACAATCACAGCACTAGAATCGAGCCCTCGATTGACAGAATAAACCCAATAGATGGGGTCGCAGAGCCCGCCCTCGTTCAGCGAAATGTTACCAATAGGGAGGAGGCAGTCCCATGCTCCTTATCCAAATCGTTTCACTTGGGTGCCCTGATGGTCCCTCTCTTTTCCCGTATTATTTTATTTTATTTACATTTACAACGGCACAATACTATAACATAGCCTGATACACAATATCTCTCCATAATGCCCGATTCGTGGCTGCTCCTCTCCAATCCCTTGGGCACCTTGTACTCCCTAGGTCTTGCTCCACCTGGTCTGACCATCTTGCTCGTTGCGCCCCACGTCGTCTTGTACCAACCGGATTCCCGTCGAACACCATTTTTGCAGGATAGTTGCCCGGCATTCTCGCAACATGTCCTGCCCAGCGTATCCTTCCAGCTTTTGACACCTTATGAATACTGGGTTCGCCGTCGAGTTGCGCGAGCTCATGGTTCATCCTTCGCCTCCATAGTCCGTCCTCCCGTCTCCCCTCCACCAAAGATGGTTCTTAACACCCGTCGCTCAAAAACTCCGAGTGCTCGCAGGTCCTCTTCAAGCATTGTCCACGTCTCATGCCCGTAGAGAACAACCGGTCTTATTAGCGTTTTGTACAGGATGCACTTCGTACGGGAGCTAAGTCTGTTTGACCGTAGTTGCTTGTAGAGCGCATAGTAGGCACGACTTCCACCGATAATTCGCCTCCGGATCTCACGGCCGTTATCGTTGTCCGCAGTAACCAGTGAGCCGATATAGACAAATTCATCGACTACCTCGAACTCATCGCCGTCGATCGTTACACTGCTGCCCAGTCGGTTATTAAAGTTATTAAAGATTTTACGAATATTTTGATGAAATAGATTTTAAACTGGCTCAAGTTAAAAGAAAAACAAAAAGTTTCATTTATAAATTATACGATTTCTGAAATTTGCCACGATTTTTTCAATCACTTCTATGTCATTGAGCACCGAATCAATCAGAATACGCCAAATTGCTTGTATAATAACGCTTGGAGTAAATTTAAGCCTGAAATGGTTAAGGAAGGTACTGAAAATTTTCTCACAAATGCGGAAAAAGTTCAAAAACTTTCTAAGCAGTTTGAGAGCTCCCATAATTTCAGTTTGGGTCTTACTAGTTCTATTAAGGATCACGTTTGCAGTGAGTATCTGAATATTTTCTCTCAGGATAATATTTTTGATGCTTCTTGGTGAATTCATTTGGATGAAGTAACAACTATAGCTAAAAAATTACAACTCAAAAAACTCCCTGAGAGTACCTTGTCTTTCTTCGTAAAATTAATTAAAAGATGTTTTTCCAGAGAAATCGCAAAATGCGAAAGCCGTACCTAAAGACTGTATTCGATGAAATTTGGACACACAAAATAGGTCACCAAAAATTTTCCTTGAGCCCGATTCTTTTCAAACTTTCTGGAAATAAAGTACTACTAAATGGTTAAGTTTTGACATCATTGGTTTATTGAACCTTTTCTCCCAACCCAAATGCCAGCACCTTTGCCTTGACCCCTTTCATCAAATTTTGGGCAATGATAGGACCGACTTGCTTACTTACTTTTAACCACACTTTCTTTAGTTCAAGTTCATTTTCTATCAGTTTTGGAGTTTTAACGAGCTTTGCCTTCATGATTGCCCAAAGTTTTTCAATTGGGCGAAGTTCCGGAGTGTTTGGAGGGTTGACGTCTTTTGTTACAAAAACTACATTATTATCTTTGTACCAGTCTAAGACGGGCCGGGCATAGTGGCAAGATGCCAAATCCGGCCAAAACAGTGTCGGGCCATCGTGAGATCTCAAGAAGGGCAGAAGTCGTTTTTGGAGGCATTTGTCCTTGTAGATTTGTCCGTTGACGGTCCCAGAGGTGATGAAGGGCTGACTCATTTTGCCACATCCGCAGATCGCTTGCCAGAGAAGGAATTTTTTGGCGAATTTCGACAGTTTCTTCTTCCGTACACTCTCCGGAACGGCCAACTTAGAGGTGGCGACGTAGTGTTCCTGTCCTGGCATTTATTTGGTGTCGGCTTTAATGTAGGTCTCATCGTCCATCACAATGCAGAACGGTTTGTGAGCCACTCCCTGTACAGTTTTCTTGCGCGAGTTTTGGCCACCGAGTTCTGTTTATCGCTCCGGTTCGGTGCCTTCTGGACCTTGTACACATGTAATCCAGAACGTTTCATTGTTTTCTGCACAAAACAAACTGAAACTTTCGCCTTTTTCGCAACATCCCTGATCGAAATGTTGGGATAACGCTTAAATTGGTTCAATACCATCCTGGCCTTCTCCGGATTTGATGTGCCACGTTTTTTGCTACTACCATTTTTCCGCTTGGTTGTCTTACGGTCCTTGAACGTTTTGATCACATGAGATACGGTTGAATGTGCGATTCCGAGCTGTTTTCCGATCCATCGATGAGAAGCGTTTGGGTTTTCGAAGTGAGTGCCCAAAATTTGTTGGCGCACTATTTCTTCATTCGAAGCCATCACTGAATTCACTCGACCGATTTTCACGAAACTCATTACACAATTGACACAACACAATGAAATACATTCAGTTAAAATTTCAATAATTTTTACCCACACGCTAAAAAGTTACGAACAATTGCGTGTGTCCAAATTTCATCGAATACAGTCTTTATTTTGAAGTGAGACAAAAATCCAACTAAAGCTTCATGCTACCGACCAATTAGTTTGCTTTCTTCAATAAGTAAACTTTTGGAAAAAATAGAACGATGGTTCACATTAATACAAACTCATGTTTTGCTGATGAACAGTTTGGATTTCGCCACGGGCATTCAACTACGCATCAAGTATTGGGAATTACAAATTAAATTCTTTCAAACAAAGCTGAAGGCTGCTCCATTGGAGTTGCTCATCTAGATATAGATTATCAGAATTCTAAATCTGATCAATGTCCTGTAAGAGCTGGTGTTCCTCATGGTAGCATTATTGGGCAAATACTATACAGCATTTTCACTTCAGATCTCCCTGATTTCCCTCAGGGCTGTCACAAATCTTGCTTTGCTGATGACACAGGCATTTCCACTAAGGGAAAAAGTCTTCGTGTTATATCCAGGAGGCTACAAAAAAAAGTTTGGACATTTTTACTGATTATTTTCAAAAATTGAAGATGTATCCTAATGCTTCCAAAACTCAACTTATAATATTCCCACACAAGCCTAGAGCTGCATTTTTGAAACCATGTAAAAATAGTCACTATAAACGGAGTTCCTATTTCTTGGTCAAATCAAGTAAAATATCTTGAAAAAATTCCAAACTTTGTTTGGGGAACAAACTTCTAATATTTACACAAATTTTTAGACTGGCCATGCTGTATGCTGTGCCAATATGGTCTAGTTATTGTGCTCCTACACTGAGGCAAATAAACTTAAGTATTGCATAAGGTTTGTGGCCGGCGTCGGTGGTGTAGTGGTAAGCGTGACTGCTACTTGGCACCCCAGTGGGTCTGGGTTCAATCCCAGTCGACGTCGGTGGTTTTTTCTGAGGCGAAAAAATCTAGTCACGTCTTCCTTCGGAAGGGAAGTAAAGCCGTTGGTCCCGGCTCATATTCATAAGACGATAGGTAGAGTCCAGGTGGTGGAGTCGTCTTCCTGGCGTCGGTGATTGTCACCATGTGAAGAAATAGGGCGACGGAAAATAAAAAAAATAAAAAAATTCGTAAGGTTCAACTTATGAACGATGCTTTGAAATTTCACGTTGTTCACGAAGGCGTGCAATTTTAAGCTTTCAAAAATTATATTTTTTATATATACTAGTGGGCAAGTCACTGTACCTATAACCTTTACGTTCAAGGTTCGAATCCAGGTTGCTTCATATTTTTATTTTTTCAACATCATTATATTTCATATGGCAAATTTATGAAATTCATACTGCTTTCTTAAAGCAAATAATCATAATGCAATCTTATGAATATCGAAAGTTTATTTCGCTGAATGTAGGAAAAAAGCACTTCAAACGATTCAGAACAAAGTTCTGAAATTGATTTTGAAATTGCCACTCTGGTACAGTACTATTGACTTACATAGAATTTCGAACGTTGAGACTCTATAAGAAATATTCATAATAATTTCAAACAAATCTTACATTGAACATGAAATATATAATTGTCACAACTTCAAATCTGTCGTTTGTGAATTTTGTGAACCTCTAATCAAATGTCGACATTGTGGCATTCATCATGTGGGCTGTTTTCCATACAATTTCCAAACAATTTATAGTGGTTCATGAATTCCAGTTAGTCTTATTCGAACTGCCGCTTTTTAGCCTCCAGTAATTTCTTATCCAAGCTTGTAACTATTCATGGTTGTCCTTAAATTTATCCAAACGATCAATACAATTCGTTGGAGTTCTTAAAATAACACAGTTTCAATATCCTAATTCCCACTTCAGCCATCAAGCAATGTCCTTCAAAGACGCATTGGCATACTAATCGAAAGATTTATGCAGATCTCAAACAGTCGTAACTGGTTCCCATCGACCGCAGCCTCAATCCCGCCCAACCTTGTCCAACATAGTAACCGGCAACAACGGAAGCCCACCGACCAAAACCTTAACCCGAAAACAGCCAAACGTAACCAGCCAATCATTCCAATGTCCACCCGAAAGCCAAATAAAACCTCCTCGCCCATCATCACCGGTCCAAGCAATGGCAAGTGCTAAACAATTTTATGCCTAGCGCTCTGACCCAGCACCGAGGGAAAGTCTGTTGTGTGGATTCTTGATTAATTCCAGGCCATCCATCTGGCTTCTACGTACGTACTGGCATGGACTTGGCCCAAAGGGATGCCTGGATGTCGTTCATGGTCAAGAGGCGCTTTCGGGCTGCTGCCGTTCCAGTTGCATAAATTGGAATATTTTACCTGGCAGGGAACGGAGCGCAAGACCACTAACCAACCATGCCGGAGAGAGCCATAGTCATCACGTCCGTCAGTTTTAGTAGTTCAACCTGTTGCAACGAACGGTGAAGAATGGTTGACAAAAATCAATAATTTACAAACGGGAAGAAAATGCGGGAGGTGGGGGTGTGAGTTGCGGTGGCTTATATTTTTGCTTGCCAACACGCGCGCCTGAGTTTCTTCCTCGTCGTCGTTGTCGTCTTTGCTTACAGCGCACTCCTATTGTTCCACTTGGGCTCGGGACAAAATTCTGGAGTGTGACACCGACTTTGGCTCGGGAACCAGCTCCGGGCACTTTCTCGGGCGGATCGCACTTTTTGCGTGGGCAAATTGCTGGTAACTTAACTTGAAGTCCCTCCCCCTAAAAGGGAGCTGTTTTGGGTTTAGAGCCTGGACGGCACTGGTCAGACCTATTCACTTGAGTGAGCATGATGACAGGCGACGATGATGACGGAGCAGGAGGCAGGCAGCAGGAACAGCGTCGTAAAGTTTTCTGTCACGTGTTTCTTATGTTGTACCGTTATTTGTAGGGAAAATTTCAAGCAGATGGACTCCGTCTCGTTTTCCCCAGTAGGGAAAGAAAAAAAAAGAATAAGAGAAGAAAACCGGCGCTAGAAGGTGTGAAAAACTTCTCAAGGGTTTATATCGACATTTTCATGTTTTTTTCCCTTTTCGATTGCTTTGGAAAGTCAGCTCACTATGCAGACGGGGATTTGTTTTTTTGGAGTTGGAACTATTTCCAAGAAACAGGGCCAACGATCCCGGCGATGCTATAATAGTAGACTATTTGGTGCAAAGAAGATTGACAAGACGAAACTTGAGTTTGGTCGAGCAAATTGCGGCCAACGACGACGCTGGAACTTTTACAGTATGGTAATGGGAAAGGTTAATTCGCTTCATTGGGTTTGTAACTTTGTAAATAGATGTTAAAACGGGGCTTTGATAGCAGAAGTTTGTCGAAAAGATTGTGAAGTAACCTTGAATTTCAATTAGCTCAACGAAACAAAGTCATTTTCTTTTGTGGTTTCTTATCGAGATTTTCAGCCTTATCTTCCATTACAGTCATTTAAGTACCTTTTGGTTATTTTTCGTGACATATCCGGGGTGAGATTTGGACTCGTGACTTAAGCGTGAGAGTTGTGGATGTTAACTTCTATGCCGGGATCGCCCCCCAACACAGTAATTAAATTCTCCGGCGCCGGTGGTGTAGTGGTAAGCGTGACTGCTACTTGGCACCCCACTAAGTCTGGGTGCAAATCCCAGCCGAGGTCGGTGAGGTTTTTCTGAGGCGAAAAAGTCTCTGGTCACTTCCTCCTTCGAAAGGGATGTAAAGCCGTTGGTCCCGGCTCATGTGATGATAATTGCGATTTGTAGGGTGAAGATGCCTCCTTCCGGCGATGAACTAGCCTCAGGCTGAAAGCTACCTTAATACAGGAAGAAGGAGAAGAAGTAATTGAATTTCATGACAGAGAAAGTTGGATAAATTTTGGCTTCATGTTGAATAGGAAACAATCAAATGATCAACTCAAAACTATTTTAACACATTATCGCGCAAGATTTATGTATGTTCTCAACCGTTATTTTCCACTAAAATAAGCATTGTTTCACAAAAAGTGGTTACCCTATAAAATATAAATCTTCTAAGTAAGTTGTCAATTTTTGAATAATTTAATTCGCAGCTTTCCAATAAAACTTCTTCGATAATGATTGTCCAACCCACAAGGCTAAAAAAATGTTCTCGCTCAGAATATTCATCAAATGTGGAGTGAAAAACACATTTACAATGAAATGTTTGAAAACGTTCTCGGGCTGAACTCACAATCTCACAATATGAGAATTTACCACCGGTACATATCGTCGGAGGCTTCCGGGGTCGCTCGCACATCAGCAGAGAAGCTCAAAGCTGATCTCAGGCTTCCCGCACAAATGTTGCATCAACTATTCTGGAATATCCCGGACACCGCGTTTTTTCCGGCCGACTGGATACAGAGCGTCATAGTAAAGGTCCCAAAGAAGGGGGATCTGACTGTATGAATACAGGAGAAGATCGACGCGACTCTCCGAATCAACCTGAAGCAGGTCAACGAATTCCACGAATTTCCCTCTATTCATTAGAGGGATACAAATAAGCATTCTATAGACTCAAAATCGTCAATCTCATCAAGTCGTCGGTGTGAGGCGAGAATGTATACTATCACCGCTACTGTTCCTCATCGTAATCGGCGAGCCCATGGGAAATGCCGTTGACCGTGTATCGAACCGTAGACTGCTTTGGCAACCTATCACTACGGACCACCTAAACGACTTCGATTTCGCTGATGACGTTATTCTGTTTGCGCAACGGTGCTCTGGTATGCAGAGTAAGCTCAGCGAACTCGCCGAAAGCTGTGAGAAATGTCAACAAGACTAAATCGGTAGATGTCAACACGGACAACCCTTCCAACTTTTCGGTAGCGGGCCGAACAGGGGAGCAAGTCGATAGTTTCCAATATCTTGGCAGACAGATAGCGCCAGACGGCGGAACCAAGAGCGACATAAGGAGTGTAGTAGTTTCAAACGTTTATAACGCCTTCGCACACCAATACAAGCACGCACAACGTCACTTGACGTTTCATTTGATTTATTGACATGTCAAATTTCAGTTTCCAGTGCAAACTTTATACTGTATGTTGTTGCAGCAAAGATTTCGCAAATTCAAATTGGAGTGCGGAAAGAAATCTTGTACAGTGCACTGTGTACTGTGAAAAGTGTGACATTTAATTAAATTGCAAAACGAATAAGAGTAGCACCTGCAAGTGTAAAAGCAATTATTGAGAAATTTGGAACGCTCAAGACGGTTACCGATTTGCCGAGGTCTGGCCGAAAAAAAGGCGCCAGTAACCCCAAATTGGACAAATACGTTGTGAAATTGATCAATAAGAAAAATCGATTTATTTGCGTGATTTGGCCAAACAATTTAGATTCGGATCAAACTGCGATATGGCCTCAAAACATATAAAAAACATAAAATCGCCAAACAAAGTTCTAAAATGAAAGAAACTACCAGAAAAATATCGTGAATCGAATTTAGGAGAACGACAATCAGTACATATTAATTATTTGCCGAATAGCGGAGTGCTTCTTCTGTAGAGACATAAATGCATCCTTTAGCATCACAGGGAAGCCGTCAAATGAAGACTGTACATCAGCAACAATTTCCGGTGAGATCTATCTGATTATAAGTAAATTTGAACGATACTGCTAATTTAGTGCTAAATACGTGCTATCCTCAAAACAATAAGATTTGATGATGGAAGTGTATGCACAGTACCTATATCCATTTGATGTTTGTACTGTGTTTATGCGGGGCTTGTTGTAAGTGAATGTGACCTCGGAATGGACGTGAGTAACCAGGCATTCTGAAATGGGTCACTGAAACCCAACAGAGCTATCACCTTCCAACTCCCGGGCTAAAAATGTTTGTCGTGTCAACCCACCAAACTGTTCGCAGCTCCGCCCAAATGAGCGTTATTGGGCAATTGTCAAGCGAATCCTGCAAAAGGATGGCAAGATTGTTCAGAACATGGACCAGTTCAAAAGAATTCGGAAAACTGCGTCGGAGAAATGTTATCAGGCTACTGTGCGAATTTATGAGTGGAGTAAAACACAAAACTCGTTTGTACGTCAGGAATGAACTTTCTGTCTGAGTTTGATCTCAAAATGCACTTTTGACATCCCATACTGAAATAAAGACTGCTTTTTGATTTGTTTAATCAACGTTCTTAACATACTTAATTTTACGTCAAAGCATATTTTAAACTAATTTTCGATTAACCCATTAGGTGCACGAATCAAGAAGGCTAGATTTGCTTTGAAGCCGCCGCAAATCTAGCCTTCTACTCGGCCCTCAAAGTGGCTAAACTCAAGGTGGGGTGGTCCGTTTGCCCACTGAGTTTGCACCAGTCGCCGAAGGGATGTTTCAAATGTCTTGAGAGCGGACATATGTCGTGGGTGTGGGCTAAGACAGAAGCGACCTTTGCAGAAGGTGCGGAGGAAAAGGCCACCATGTAAACCACGGAATTAACCACAGTGCAGGTAACCCAAGTAAATCTGAACCACTGTAAGGCAGCTCAGCAAATGCTGTGTCAGGCAGTTCGCGAGTCGGCAACGGATATCGCCATAATATCCTACCCATATCGCATCCCGGCCGGCAACGGCAACTGGGTTCAATATGGCGGCATTATGGACGACGGGCAAGTTCCCGGTCTACCTCAAATGAGGGCTTCGCGGTTGTAAAAGTGAATGGAGTGTTCTTCTGCACCTGTTATGTGCCACCAAGATGGTCGATTGACCAGTTTTCACAAAGGCGACTGCCCCACTCTAGTGCCCAGGCGTTGAAGTCGCCCGCTATTACCAACGGGTTTCGGCCAGTTAGCTCTGTTGTCATCCGATCTACCGATGAAAATAGAGCTCACTAGCCGAAACTCGTTGGTAATAGCGGCCGACTTCAACGCTAGAGCGCTGGAGTAAGGCAGTCTCCTTACCAACCCAAGGGACCAAATCCTGATTGAGGCCGTGTGGCGATCAATTTGTAGCGCTACTTACACGCGTGTGCGATGCAACCATGCCTAGGAAAGAGATGGGAGCTCGCCGGTGTATTGGTGGACAGAGTCGATCGGTAAGTCCTTAGAATTTGCCTCCGCGCAAAAAAAAAACGAATGAACGGAGCGTCGAGCGGTGCTAATCGCCGCCAAGGCCGTGCTAAAGAGGGAGACAAAGGCCAGCAGACGATGTTTCGAGGGCCTGTGTTCGGAAGCCAATGCGAACCCAAGGAGTGACGCATATCGGGTGGTAGTGGCCAAACCCAAAGGTGCGGCAGTGCCAACCGAGAAATAACCGGAGCTGCTGCAGGTGGTCATTGGGGGACTCTTTCCGTGCCACGACCGGAGTCCCTGGCCTCCCATAGCCGTAGAATTGTCCCATGAATCCCAGACCATAACGCTGTCATGGCGGTGGAAGGATGGTCGGCAACGCCGAACATCCACAATCAAGTGGCCGATGATAACGGCCCTGCGGAAGAAGCTGACGAGGCGACGGATCATGAACTCATTGTGAAACGAAAGTCGCTTAAAGTGAACAAAGCGCCAGGGCCAGATGGTATATTGAACCTGGATATCAAGACGGCTCCCGAAATGCTCAGGGTGGTAATGCAAAGATACCTGGACGAAGGCGTCTTTCCGGACGCCTGGAAACGCCAGACGCAAGTATTGCTACCGAAGACCGGAAAGCCACCGGGCTATCTATCGGCAAACCGTCCGATATGCTTGTTGGATGCGACAGGTATGGTGCTGGAGAGGTTAATCTTCAATACGGCCTGTCCAACGATCAGTTTGGCATCCGTAAAGAGAAGTCAACGGTAGATGCCATCATGTCACCAAAACGGCAGAGGTGGCAATCCAAGGTAAGAGGCGGGGAGTTCGCTACTGTGCAGTAGTCATCCTGGATATGAGAAATGCGTTCAATAGCGCCAGTTGGGAGGCTATAGCTAACTCTCTCCAACGTCTCTGGATTCATGGGTACCTGTACAGGATTCTGGGAAACTACTTCTAGAATCGGGTACTGGTATACATCTCCGTGGCGGGTCAGGAACGTGTTCAAAATCGAGATTGAAGTTCTCTAACGGGGTAAAAATTGTCGGCTTGGTGGAAGACATCATCTTAGAGGACTATGGAGAGTCCATAGAAGAGGTGGAGTTAACGGCCACACACTCTATCGACATAGTCGAGGGAAGGATGCTCTCCAGGAAGCTGGAGTTAGCCCATCACGGAGATTATCGTAGACAATAACAGAAAATCGGAGCGATTAGTGCAGGTAACTGCACCATCACCTCTAAGCGGTCCCTGGGGTACTTGGGGGTTATGATCGACGATTATCTGTCCTTTATCAGCCACGTCGACTACGCCTGCAAGAAAGCATCTATGGCTATATCGGCACTATCCCGCATGATGACAAATAGCTCAGTGGTACAAGGGAGCAAACGAAAGCTCCTTAGGTATTGCGGGCCGGTGTGGGCCACCGCTGTTGAGTCACCGTGTTGAGTACTACGAGTCACCTCGGTAAGCTCGAGAGTCCTCATACGCTAATGTGTCTAAGAGTGGTCAGCGCATACCGTCCAGTGTTACGCCACGTGGTCTGCGTCTAAGCGGGAATGATGTCCATCAGCATCATCATAAAAGTGGACGTAGAGTGCTTCGAACAACGAGACACGAGAGGTATCCATAAGACCACTAGAACCGCATCAATGGTCAAGTTGCAAAGGGAGTGGAATAACTCCACCAAAGATCGGTGGACCCACCGACTAATCGCGGAGATATCCGGATGAGTCGATCGGCGACACGAGGAAGGTACTTTCCACTTGACGCAGATCCTGTCAGCCCACGGCTGCTTTAGACAGTTTCTGCACAAGTACAGGCGTGTTTTCTCGAACAGAACATGTGTTCTTCGCGTATCCTGCTTCAAAGATGGTCGGGACACGACCCAGGAAAACCTTGTCCAGAGAATGTGTCAAGACCGGGACATCTGGGACGCGATAAACACGGTGGCCTCTCAGGTTTTCCTAGAGCCCCAGGCCAGATGGCGAAATGGCCAACGAAAGGTTGAAGGGACCAACTAACTACTGAAGTCTTGCGTAGTTAGATATAAGCACGTGCGTAACACACAATAGCCCCCTCCCCGAATTAGAACCGATAGGTGGTTCCGAGGAGCTGCAGGTCTTCATCAACCGATGACTGCGATATATGATTCATTCGTATCTGGAGGCCTCACAACTGGATCTCGAATGCTGAGCTCCATCGTCGATGTCAACAGAAACCAATATCAATCGAAATTCGAGAACGAAAGTGGAGCTGGGTCAGCCACCAACTACAAAGGGGTGGAATGAAATCTGCAAGAAGGGTTTGGATTGGAGCTCAATTCAAACTATAGAACATCAAAAAGAGAATGAGAATTCACATAAATGAAGACTAACCATGTTTTCCTTATTCCACGCTCATTCTCGGTGGGGCTCAATCCGAGTATTGTCACTTTTCACAAGACATAAAATGTAATAAGGACTAAGATATGTTCCTTTGACTACAAAAAAAAAGAACTAAATATGTTGAATCATAGTGCTTCTACCCTACGTTCAACTTCGATTTAAAGTTTTCTAAGTAAATCACGATGAAATGCGTCTATAAAATGGCATTTTGGACATAGATTGGATATTTTGAACTCAATTCCAGAAATCCAGCGGCGTCTCGTTGAAAAAATAAAAAAGAGTAGCATCTTTTGCAAATTTAAAATGATCCCTAAGGTGAACAAATAGACTATAAGATTCTAGCTTCCCAAACTCTCACGATGTAGCCTCGTGTTTCCACTTGTTGCCGAAGATAACAGATGCTCCATCGTTGAAAGCTGAAATGTTTGGGCTTGTTTCTGATAGTTAATCCAATTAAAGAATAAAAAAAATTTAATATTTAATAAATAAAAATAAAATATAAAATATATATAAATCTAAAACAGAAAAAAAAATACACAACAACCAAAAAAAAAAAAAAAAAAAAAAAAGAAAGAAAACAACCCAAGAGAAAAAAAAAAAAAAAAAAAAAAAAAAAAGCATAGGGAAGGAGGGCGAGCCAGCCAACAACCCCCCCCACCCCCACAGAGGGGGGCCCCCCCCAAACCCACCCCCCCCCCCCCACACCACACCCACACCCCCACTCTACCCCCCCCACACAACAACTTTCCCTTCCAAGGGGTTCCCATTTTTTTTAAATAAAAATAAAACTAAACATCACAACCAAAAAAAACCCCCGAAAAACCGCCCCCCCCCCCCCCGGGGGGGGGCCCCCCACAACCCCCCCCCCAACCCCAAACCCCATCCTAACCCTTTTTTCTTCCCAAACTCCATTGAACTTTTCCCTTCCAAGGGGTTCCCTTCCCCCTTGCCTACCATGCATTGTGGTAGCTAGGTAAAAGTCTATCTGCTCGATCAGATACCGCCTTCCAAACATGCCCTACGCTCAATTTCAACTACTTCTATTCAATTTCACAACCTGCCGTGCTCTTACGGACCTATCAATACTTTCTCTTCACATCTTTGGTTCTAGCAGAAATTGCTGTCCACTCCTAGAGTTGCATATTGATAAGAATGATATTTCCAATTTTCAAACATTATAATTAATTACGTGCTTCGTGCAACAACAAATAACATGATTAGTTTAAATGTATTTTTTTTTTTTTATTAAATAAAAAAAAAAAAAAAAAATTATTTTTTTAAAAAAAATTTTTTTTTTTTTTTTTTAAAAAAAATTTAAAAAAAAATTTTTTGTCGCCCCCGCTGTCCCCTTTTTTTTTTTTCCCAAAAAAAAAAAAAAAGAAAAAAAAAAAAATTCCCCCCCCCCCACCCACCACCCCCAGAATGCATGCCAAATTGAGTTGTGATGCTACTTCCTTCATCTGCTCTCACCCTCGCTCACCTCACACCCATCCAACTTCCATCGACCTGCGCATCAATTCAATCCAATCCAACTCAATAATAATTGAGAGTGTCGGAGAAGCGAACAAACAAGCACGAGGCATTGCTGCAAGTAAAACAAGCTCGTTATCGCACCTCGCAAATCTGGAAGGCAGGCATCTACATATCAGCCATAACCGTAACTGCACGACGAGGCCCATGTTATGCCTACATAGCGATACATCAACATCATCAATACGAGCAGAGAAGCCCCGGTGTAAATTCTAATACAGACATAGGGGATTTTCAAGCCAAAGTCAGCGCAAAGATACTTACATTCGTTGCTAGCGCCCGGAGGGTTTGATTAACACCCATTTCTTGAGCCAATAAGTCTGGTGCAAATATCTGGCTCGGAAATTATTGAAATGGGTGTTAGTTAGTAAGTTTGACTAGACTTTTCGCCTGGCGCTGGCGGCGGGTATGAAACAAGATTTGTGGAACCTTGGCACGTAGGTAGTTTCCAACTGGGAAGGATATGGTGAGGCTCGAGGCTGGTTGGCACGAACACCGATTGTAGTAGTCTGCAAAACTTTAGAGGTTGCCTCCTATTCGAGGGGGTTGATGGGAAAAGTTTATTTTTTGTACAAGACTTGAACATCTAGTGGGCAAAAGTTTCCCGAATCGATTAGAGGACGTACACTTCAATTTGCAACTGATTTCGAGGAACATGGTGTTTTGAGTCTAATTGTCGATAAGAAAACTGGATGAAAATGAAACTTTCCTGATTGTGATCTTTTGTTTCTGATGGTAATTCGATCACATGTTATTCAACAGTTTGTCACACAACTCCCATTTCGAATCATTATCGAATGACCGAAGCGTGATAATGCAGAAAGCGTTCATGCACTGAACTTTTATGCAATCTAATCACTCTAATGATTCTCTGTGTTGGCCAACTGATTTCACCTCATTTGATGGGGGCCTGACCAAATCGGGTCACTACTGTGATTCAATGACGAGTTGAAAAAAAAAGCCGCACGGAAATACACCTCCCACACCATCGGCTTTTGATGGTTACGATGTAACCCATCACCTCCCACGCATTGCACATTTATAGGTGGGCAAAATTTGATTCAAGTTTCCAAAAATAACTTCCCCGAGATATCCGCCCCATGTCGTGCTAAGTGCAGCACCTCAAGGAAAGTCATTCTAGCAGGAGAAAAAAGGAAACACCGACAACCATCGAGCGAACGGCTGCTATGATCTTGCGGCGGATGTTGGAATTTTGCTAGAGAGGTGTAAATTATTCAGTCGCCTTTGGAGAATGCCCTTAGCTTGCGCACATTGAAAATGATTTCCGAATGGCAACGGCTACGCGTCACAAAAGCCAAACATTTCCGGATCGGTTCGTGCTCGTATTTCAAGTTGAAGTCATTTCGACAGGTTTACCGAAGACGTCAAGAATTGAATTTCCATTTTTATTTTGTGATGTGGAATTCTCCCTAATGAATAGATACCCTGTTTTATGTTAGGGCTTTGAATCACTCGAATCACCCTGAGGCTTAGAAATATATGTTTTCTCAATATCGTAACATTTTAAATCCAATGAAAAAATTGCGAGCAAAATAAAAAAAAATCTTCAAGTCTTAGTCTAAGTATAGACGCACCCTTTCGCTATCAGTTTGGACTCTAGCCTGAGGCTATGAAGGTGACTTACAGCCTGAGGCTAGTTCGTCACGCCAGGGTGACGACCTAGATCCTAAAAATCGAACCCATCAACACATGGGCCAGGTCCAACGGCTTTAGTTCCCTTCCGAATCAGTGATTCTTCATCTCAGAAAATCCCGACTGGAATTGATACCAGAACGACTGGAGTTAGAGGCAACCACGCTTACCACTACGACACCAGCACCTTCTGAACGAGGTTTTCACATAATTTGGAACCTATTCTGTTTTGGTCATCTGAGTCACGTTCCGAGCCGTTTTTCCACTTTTCTTAAGCTTCCGCTTCATTATTGCCCAAAATCGCTCGATGGGCCGGAACTGCGGGCAGTTGGGTGGATTTATGTTTTTATCGATGAAATCTACGTTATTCTCGCGGTACCACTGGATGACTTCCCGGCAGTAGTGGCAACTCGCCAAATTTGGCCAAAACTTCACGGGACCTTTATGGGCCTTAATGAAAGGTAGTACGCGGTTTTTGAGGCATTCTTCCTTGTACAGGTTCGAGTCCATCGTCTTATTCGTCACGAACACTTTGGTCTTTGCTCCGCAGCTGCATATCCCTTGCCAAATCATCAGTTTTTTTTTGGCAAATTTGTCCATAAAACAAACTTAAACTTCGCAGGAACATCTCCTCGTACCTTCGCCATGTAGAATTTTTGGCCAGGAAGCTGTCCGAAATCCATTTTGACGTAGCTTTCATCGTCGATGAACAGGCATCCTTGGTACTTCGTCAAAACCTGCTGGTATTATACAATTTCCGAGCTCGAACTTTGGTGACGAAACTTTGCTTCAACGTTCTGTTTGGTTGCTTGCTGACTCGATAAGAACGATATCCTGCTCGCAAATGAATTTTTCGAACAGTACTACGAGCAGCAGCGTATTTTTGTGCGATTTCATTATCTGATAGTCCAGGGTTTGCTCTGACGGTTCTCAACACCTTCTGGTTCAGCTTGCGCTCATATCTTCCGCTACGACGCTTACCTTGAGGCACTCGATCCACGTTCTTTTGCTCGCTGAAACGTTTGAGCACATCATACACGGTTGATTTAGCGATATTCAACGTTTTTCTATTTTTATTGCGGACCACGTTGGATTATCAACGTGGGTGTGCAGAATTTTTTCTCTCCTCTTGGCTTCCATCTGGAATAAATTTTGACTCACTGCACGAAACACCGTGAATTTATACCACAGAAAGTGGGCGCCTAGGTAAACAAACCGCTGTAAAAGAATTCTTGCAGCGGTCACTTTTCGTGCCGCTGCAACACAATAAGTGATTCCGGATTCCAACTGAACAGAACTTGAACTCTATCAAGATTGTGCGCAAAATATTCTGATTATGATTCTGTTTGAATCACTAAATCTTTTTCCGTACCCAGACGCATCTCCAAAAGTTGAACCTGTTAAAGGAGATTAATGTTTAAAAATTCTGCGGTTCGTGAAGTAAACATAGTAATTTCTTTACTAAATCTGTGTGTGTATGCGAAATAACACTCAATGGCTGGCAATGGTATTACGGAAGAAATCTGTTTGCAACAATCCTTCAAGTGATCATTGAAGACAGCTTTTATCCGGAAACTAGAAAGTGATTGTTCTTCTGTAGATCCAGCTAACCATTTTAAGCAATATCCGAAAAGTCAAGCCCATCCCGAGATGTCACATAAAATAAGCCCCGCAAGTAAACATTACCGATAGCATTTATATAAGGGAACTGCAATTCACTTCCAGATTTGAAAATGGATAATTTCCAAACCAGACACGTATCTAGTATTGTTTGAAAACAAATAATCAGATAGATCTTACCAAAATTAGCACTACCTTTTTCATTCGTAAACATGAAATTGTTCGATGTTGATACGAAACTATTGTCATGCGCTCGCGTCTAAATAAATGTATGCAAATTAGATACGCATCCAGTAAATTCAAGCAATTCTGGAATGTTCTGTTATATGCTTAGGCAGAAACAATAGATATTCAAATATTTGCATTATGTCGTACAGTCAAGCAGCTCTAAATGCTTTAAAGTCAGCAACATGCACTTCCAAGCATGTTCGGAAATGTGTTCAATCACTCCAAAATTAGTCTTGTCGTAATCAAGTCAATTTGTACTGGTTTCCTGGCCATTGTGGAATTGCTGGAAACGAGATAGCCGATGAACTAGCAAGCCTCGGATCGCCTCATCAGTTCGTAGGACCTGAACCCTTTTGTGGTTTATCTACTTCTTCACTTAGAATGGAGATGACAGTCTGGGAATGCTTGAAAGTGGAGGCAAACTGGAAAAACAGTTTCAGGCAATCAAAGTGGTTCATAAGATCTAACCTTATACACAGTCCTTTTAACTGGTCATGTTCCGAGCAGAAACTTCAAGATGATTTATGTCGATTTTGTGACATGCATAAAGAAGACTGCCAGGCAATCTCCACCAGAAGATTTAAGTTCTTCAGCAAAGGGCTACTAGAACCCCTTGAGATCTGAAGAACAAATCTTAGAACGGTAGTGCACTTCATTCGGTGTGCTATACCGCTCTGAGACAACGCTTTAATAGATCTAAAAATTGGTCGCAGCGATGAAGATACCTGACATGCAAAAAAAAAAATGCAACCAGCAATAAAAAAAAACATTGTGTATTACGTGGAAGTGAGATCTGGAATGGACCAACCTCGCACGCGTGCATGCGTGTAGGCTCCGTCCGTTGCCTTTGACCAGCAAATTGCCGTTTTCTTCATTGAACTGGTTCTCTATTTGTTATGAACTATTTTTTTCACTTTACACTCTGCCAATAATCAGATTCCTCGCAATATGGTGGCTCTATATAGGACTTCAAACTGCTAGTAATCATCAATCAATTACATACAAAGCGTAAAAAACTCTTCCTTTGAACTCAGAAGTTCCTTTGAAAATCGACCGGGAATACACACATTTTGCCTCACCAGTGAGCAAAACTCATTCATAATCACTTTGGTACACTTCAGATATGAATTTCTGTATAAAACACGTTAATTTCTCAATCCCCAAAAAAGAACTGATGGTGGTTGTTATTTAAACTAAGGGCAAGAGCCAAAAATGGTTCACCAAGTTAAGAAAAAGCAGGTGTAGCCGAGAAAATACCTGTACTAGCGTGTCAACGGATAAAAGTTGCATATTTTTGGCTCAACGTAATCAAATGGAACAAGCTTCTAAAAAATATATATATTGAATGATTCAACTTGGTGAGACCATTCCAAATTTTTTTTTTAGTGCCTTGGTGAGACCATTCCAACTATGGAGAAATTTCTTCCACTGCCGCTTGATCTGTTGGCTTTAGGAACGGGTGAAAATCCTGAGGAGATCGTGTGTAGTGAAGTTTTTTTTTTTCCTTGAAGTCAATTAATTCCTTGCTGCAAATGTTTGCAAAAAGCAAAAGTTCTTTTTATTTTCTCGTGATATTGGCTGCCGAAGAGTTCCTAAATGAACATATGTCGAAGTTAATAATAAAAAATGTATGCGTTTCGTCCTTTTGGCTTATACCTTCGTGTAGGGTAAACATGGTTTGGGAAATTCATGCTATCGAAAGCAAGCGTTCTGCATTGATAGTTCGTTCGTATATGTAAACGTGGCATTTTGAAGATGATGTTTTCTCATTTTTTTTAAGGAAATCAATAATCTAAGTGAACACCATACTTCCTGTTCAATGAGGTGAGCCTTACCACATTTTCTGTCTTCGAAGAACCGTGAATCTTTATATCAGCATATGCAAAATTTAACTTAAGTTTTCGGGAATGCATAGGACGAAAATTGAGCCTTGTTGAGTGTAGAATGTCATAATTTGGGATATTATGGTTATTTGGAGAACTAGCAATACCTTTTAATCAAATATTGCCCTTATTGATGACAGCCGTATATTGCAAGATAACTTCCACACCAGGAATATAAAATTGCCTAATTAAAAGTATTTTAAGTTGCCCTGACTAATACCAAGAAGGTTCTTAAGGAGGTTGTTCGTCACCAAGAGTCAACTGGCCGACTTTCAATGTAGACATATCCCCAGCTATATTGTGATTAGAAACACCACGTTATATGGATGAACTAGCGGTTGTCGCTGAGACCTTCGCTGATCTATTTACCAAGGTGATGTGATGTGATATGAAGCCACCACCAGTGTAGGACTTGCCATAGGGCACGGTTCCTCTCAATGGCAAGATCAATCTGTACATACCTGTAATCCTCACTATTCCGTTCCGTTAAAAACGAGGGCGTGGACTCGTAAACAGATGCATTTACACGAAACTCACGGAAAGGATAGAGAATCTCCTTTCAACGAAACGCTCTTATTACAGGACATGAAGAGTAAACAATACACATTAGGATTGACGAGTGGAAAGAAGGGTTGATTATTAAAATTCCCATTCCAGGGAAAATTAAACTCGAACGGATGGATAGCACTGCTTATATGTATAGGAAGGCGCTCCCGCAGATGGATCAATGTTATCTGTCAACCGTGCTAGAGAAGCATGAACGAATCCATCCACACACGGAAAAAAAATCTTTTGAAAACATCGAAATTCCTATTTGAACCGATTTTGGATATCCTGCCCACAAATGAAAGGTATCATAATCATATTCTGATCGGCTCTTTCGAGCTGGCCATTCAGGGCACATTTGCACCCAAAACTGGTGCCTGTTACTTACTTACTTATCTTACCAAGGCCGGGATGGCCTCTTCTGCATGCAGTTGTCTGCAAGTTGTCTTCATTCTATTCGGTCGATGGCTGCACTTTACCAGCCTCGCAGACTGCAAAGGGGCGTAAGTCTTCTGCTTAATCGATCCACCTTGCTTGTTGCCCGCCTCATCTTCTCGTGCCCGTCGGATCGTTATCGAGAATCATTTTAACCGGGCTACACCGGGCAACATTCTTACGACATGGCCGAACCACCGTAGTCGACCGATTCGCCTCCTCCAAGTTCCGTCTTCTCTTTGCGCTACACCGTAGATCGTACACAAAACCTTCCGTTCGAAGACACCATGGGCGCCATGGCCTCCATGAACAATGTCCATATTTCGTGGCCTTAGAGGACGACCGGTCTAATTAATGTCTTGTAGATGGTCAACTTTGTAATCCGGCGAACTTTGTGCGATCTTAGCGTCCTTCCGGCGTCCAAATTAGGCACGATTGCAGGCCAAAATGCGCCTTTGTATCCCTTTGTATGTTGTCATTATCGGCGGTCACCAATGAGCTCAGATATACGAATGCGTCTACTACCTCGATCACCGTCGATCTGAACTCGTGGTAGAATGCTCGACCACGCAAACTGCAAGACTGACTATATCATGCCATGAATCAACGAGGGAATTGACCACTTCAGGATCTGATCTGAGCTGATCGATTCCGGTAAAGCCAAAAGCGAATAATTTTAGTACCCTTATATTGCTTAGTCCAAATTCCCTTGTTGATCCATGGCATGCCTTTTTTCGGGTACCAGTATGAAAAATTTAACAATTTTGAGTCGTCGAACGGTATCAGGCTGAACCGGAATCGGCGTCAGAGTATGTGAATATGATCAATCTCACGGCGTGAGATTTCCGGATATCAGTGTATCAGGTTCAAATACTAACGGGACCGAGCAAAATCAAAAGTGTCAAATGCCCTTTTATGAAGTTTTAAACTGCTCTGCGCTTAGTTCAATTTTACCAAATAGTAGCACTTGGTGAGACCATTCCAATTGTGAGAAACATGTTAAAGCTGATTTCTATCCAAAATTACTTCGTTTTCGTAATCAATTCTTGAATTTCTCTTCTGCTACAGGTCAATAATAATTAAAAAAAAATGTAAGCGCCTTAGGCGATATTTGTATAATATTGAAAATTAAAGTAAACGGCAACTTAGCATTTTGCTTTGACGGTTCATTTGCGAAACTAGTGTGGTTATGGCATAAACATGTTTTCTCATTTTTAAGAGAATTTTAAAGTGCCATGAGACTACTGGCTACCTGTTCTATTAACAGGTTGAACGTGTGCACGAGACGTCACTGTATGGATCAGAGCTATGAACCGGGGACAGCTAGGGGTCTCTGGAATCTCAGTACAATGTGGCATGACCTCAGGGTTCCTTACCCTCTGCTTCTTTATTGGTGATCAACTGAAGACCTTTTTCAAGGACTTGGTTAGAAAGGCTTTGACTTACATGAAGCTACTTTAAGGCAACCTCACCATTGCGGCATAGCGGTGGACGGAAGGAAGTAGACTTTTTCACCATGTACAAGCGTCCTAGGCTGTGGCAATGGGCATGAGAAGCTACATTCCCAAAATTCACCAGTGCCAAGCGGATATGTAGAACAAAAGCGAACTCTGATTTGGTGGAACGTGAACAAACCAGGTAACGAGGCTGCTGATAAACTAGTTATGCATAAGCTGGACATAAGCAAACCTCGAGGTGCGTATGAAATGTATCTTGGCATAAAAACTGCCGCGCCTAGAATTTAGAGTACTGGAATAATTGACAAATTCTCCAGATCAAAAAGTTTGACTTTACTTTAAATAGCTGTAATTTTTTAAAGCGAACATGAATATTCCTGTCCTCTCTATATTAGGAGGGTAAAGGCGCAACTACAAAGAAAAACCATGCTGGGGATACCTGGGTTCGATTCCCGGTCTGTTGTAGAAATTTTCCAAAAATGGAAATTTCTCATCTTCCTTGGCATAGAAAAAATGACTGGCATTAAGAACACTAATTTGTGTGTCAACAATAGTCTAATTGGGGTAGCTTGAAATTTCAAGATGAAAATTCCTGATATTCTTAACTATTGAAATGTGGTTTGGGTTTCATCGCCTCGGAAACCATGCCTCAGACAGTGACGCTAATCAATCTTGATCCATTTTGGGGACTCCAAACACCCAGAACGGATCAACCTTCCATCACCCTTAGCAGCAACTGGCGCATTCAGGTCAGTGCCAACACGATTTATAATGCTTATATTTCACCAGTCTGACAGACCGTTCCTTCTCTTTTTCCCGTACTTCCGGAACATCCTCCCCATTATGCCCTTGCAGAACGGAACGGAAGTCTAGCAGGATGTTGCCACTTTCCATCATTTTTTTTTCTTCTCCCCAAGTAAAACACGAGCCAAAATTCCAATCCCAGCGCGAAAACCACACCGAGCAAGTTAATAATTTCCATGTTGGCTCGTTAAAATTAATGAGAATTTTTCGCATTGCCCTCTGCTCGGAAAGAGGAGGTTGCGACTCCCAGGAAGGTGAAATTTGTCTTCATTTGTTCACCGGAGGCTTCTTTCGATGGAAACTGTTTTGATCACGGTTGTCATCTTTCGCTTTTACCACTGATTGGCGTCACCTTTGATTGAGTCACAACAGTCATAAATCATCCCCAAACGCAGTTTTAAAACCACACAGCACAATGCGTTATTCAATTTATTTCCCGATCAATTTGCCTCGACCTTGTAACCTGTCGCAAACTTTTCACAGCCCACCCTGCCTCACATGCCGACACACACACACACACACACAAACACCTCGTTTAAAGTAATTGAATCGTGCCAAATTCCAGACAGACGGTCGGTCGTGATCAATTGAAGCGGAACGGGCAAAACAGAGAAAAAATTCTACTGCATGGAAATCGATTGACGTCACTTGCAGAGAACGAGGGAAAAATCGGCACCACTGATTGAATGGGAGCAGAAAAATATTCTAATGCTTCGCATAACTCACCTAGCCACCCCCATCCACCCCATTCACACCTAGCTTTGAATGCTTTTATAGGCCATCGGAGCACACAATGGTCCACGGATTGCCTTCGCTGGTTTGTGCCTTGTGCGGATGACACACATGTTGTTTTTCGCATTCACACACCGGCAAACAATGAGATGACACCGAGGAAAAAGTGTTGCTCAATGCCCCCAATGGCAGTTGGCTGTTGGAGTCGGCTGAACGCGAGACAGAAAGATTCCTGCGTTTTGTTTGTCGGAAAAACGAGACTCTCATCATGTCACGACGTTTTCTTTGGCCTGGTGCTGGGCGGCTATTCATGATTGATATGTCGACGGGCGTCGGTTTTCTGTTTTCATTTGTCCCAGTTGAGAGATGTAAGCGTGGAATCGTAGCAAGGTTACATGGAATATCCTATGGATTCGTTGCGCAGTGATGCATTCAACTGGGAAAACCAAGAAAATTGCCTACCTGAAGGTTTCTTGAAATCGATGCACTCCACCTTTGTCGGAAGTTTCGGGTAATTGCAGTTAGCTTCCGAGCTCTGCCGTTGCTTTCAGCATTGTGCATCTGTTTGTGAGGTTAGTCATTTGAAATCGGCGGCTTTGCTAGGGAAGCCTCATATATACCTTTCTTGGTATTTAGTTAATTGAATCTTCGATTTCGGAATTGGACTTGGATTCGGAGTGTTTACATTTCACAATCTATTCAGGAGGAAATTCGGGGAAAAAAACCCGAAAATATGAAGACCTGGACTGATCAGTGAATTTTCTGAGGGTCATGCCATTTAAACCAGTATACTTCAGTTATCTGTTTCTAAAGGGTGTCCCACATCAAATTGCATCACGGATAAAACGCTGTAGAAAATAACATAATTGACCGATCATTTTCAAACTTTCAGACAACACAATATAACCCATTAGTAAGCTTTTGGCACATTTATTTATTTTAACTTCAATACCATAACGCTCGCATCTTACGCTTAACTCCACTCATTATTACATCTGGCTGCAGCTTCTTCTGTACGGAAACCCACTTTTTCTTCGTGTCATCCTCAGATTTGACCTCCTTGGGATGATTCCGTAGCTCGGCTTCATAATAGCGCAGTGTTTTTCGATGGGCCTTAGTTCCTGTGCGTTGGGGGGGGGGGGGGGGTTCATGTCCTTGGGTATTGGCACGAAGCTAGATCCGGCCAGAAGATCGTAGGGCCTTCGTGTTGTTTCAACAGAGGAATCAGATGCTTCTGTAGACACTCCTTGAGGTAGATCTCCCCGTTCACAGTCCCGGTTGTCTCGAACATGAGCAGTTCGCTTGCCAAATCATATATTTCTTGGCAAACTTTGAACGTTCCAGCTTCCTTACTTCCTCCGGAACATCAAAATCGATTGTGCTGGGCGGTGAAGATCAGTAGCGCCGGAAGCTGTTGAAAGTCCGCCTTGGCGTAAGTCTCATCATCCATGATGAGACAATGAGGCTTCGTCAGCATGTGGGTGTACAGTTTACGGGTCCGTAGCTTTCCCACCGTATTTTTCCGTTCGTCACGATTTGGAGCCTTCTGCACTTTGTACGTATGCAGTCCCTCCCGGTCCTTGGCTCTCTGAACGAAAGACTTGGACGGATTCAACTTTTTGCCAACGCCGAAGCATTGGGATTCCGCTTAAACGACACGCTTGTGATCCTGATCACTAATAGAACATCCATTCTGACCGCATTTCTCCTCCCGTTCGATGCTCAGAGGTTCGTAGTAACGTTTATTCACACGACTCCCGTTGACTGCACGATTCCGAGTTGTTTTCCGATGTCCCAATGAGAGAGTTGAGGATTTTCCAGGTGCTTGCGCAAACTCAATTCGCAACGTTGCTTTTCGGGTGACGCCATTTTTTCCAATGTTCGAAAAATTTACAGCAATAAAAATACAACAAAAAAACTCTCTTCTACTTCTACCCTAATTTTCAAGAGAAAATACCCAATTGGTATTTGGATTTGTGTCTTCCGTATCAACAAAAAAAATCATAGAAATCTGGAGGAATTTGTTTCACGTTTCACATGTTCATGAATTTCGCACCAAATTCTTCTGAAAATGTAACAAATTTGATTCAAATTTGCGTATTTATGCTTAAAGTTGCCTAAGAGTGTTCTTGAAATACATATTCAAAATTTTTGAAAATTTGTAAACGTTGAGTTTAAAAAAGAAATCGAATGCGGATGTATTTCAAACCCTAAAATCGCGGTGATGTGTCGTGGATTAAAAAAATCCATATTTTGACCTATCCGCAACCTTGGAGCCCAGTAATGTGAACTAAAAGAGAACAAATCTTGGCCAAAACGACCTTGAACATATTGTTTATAACTGGAATAGACTCACCAAGTCATAGTAAAAGTTTTACAGAATCAAATTGCACCACTTTTAAATGGCTGTAACTTTTTTCCGTTGGGTATTTTCTATTGAAATTTTGGGTGGAATTAGTTCAATGTGTATTTGTTTACGCTGTGTACGTTTCACTAGCAGATGTGCAATCGTTGCGAAGATGGAGTCGGAAGAACAGCAGCGGTGCAAAGACATTTTGCGCACGTACCTCGAAAATCCGGATCTTTCTCATCGTGCCATCAGCAAGAAGCTGGGAGTGGTACATACTACGGTGTCTCGTGTTTTAAATCGGTACCACGAACGTTTGACCATCGATCGGAAAGAAAAAAGTGGCAGAAATCGATCTCCGTATAGTGTTATAGTGGTATAGTGAATCTAACCAAAACTTTCGTGCAGGATGCAAAAAACGCGAAGGACTTCACACGTACAAAGTCCAAAAGGCGCCTAATCGCGATGAACGGCAGAATACGGTAGTTAAAACACGGAAGCTCTACACCCAGATAGTGACAAAACCACATTGCCTCCTTATGGATGATGAGACGTATGTAAAAGCAGACTTCCGGCAGCTTCCGGGGCTCCAGTTTTTCACTGCTCATCATAAATTCGATGACCCTGAGGACGTTAGAAAGCAGAAGATGTCAAAGTTTGACAAAAAATATATGATTTGGCAAGCAATTTGCTCGTCTGGAAAGCGTAGCACCCCATTCGTGACAACTGGAACGGTCAATGGGCAGGTGTACTTAAAGGAATGCCTCCAAAAGCGTCTACTTCCTCTTCCGATGGTCCTTCGACTTTCTAGCCGGATTTAGCCTCGTCCCATTACTCGAGAGAGGTTTTGGAGTGATCCAAGGCTAAGGAGGCCAATTTTGTGACGAAGCATCTCAACCCCCCTCGAACGCACCGGATCTGCGGCCAATTGAAAAGTACTGGGCCATCCTGTAGCAGGCACTTCGAAAGCATCCTAAGGAAGTGAAATCGGAGGAATATATGAAGAAAAAATGGATTGCCACTCAAAAAAAAAGTTGCTCCAAATGTTGTACAGGACCTTATGAGTAGTGTAAAGAAGAAGGTTCGTGCATTTGGATATGTAATTGAAATTGAATCAAACAAACATGGGGAAATATTCATAACATGTTTTATTTTACTCCCTGAAAGATGATTGGTTGAACGGGCGAATTTTACCGAATATTTGTGTGTGTCGCAATTTGATTCCGTACACCCTTTACTGCCTTTCCTAAAGCGACACAATCCGTTCTACTTTGGTCGGATTTGGTATCTTGCCATTACGGAAAAAATGCCATGGAGTGGTATGCTGCCAACACCGTTCAAGTGGTGCCCAAGGACAAGAACCCTCCCAACACGCCAGAGCTCCGCCCAATCGAACAATATTGGGCCATCGTCAAGCGGAACCTTAAGAAGACTCAAAAAGCTGTTGTGAGCGAGAAACAGTTCAATGCAAACTGGCGTTCTGCGGCGAATAAGACAAGGAGACTCTACAAAATCTTATGGCAGGTGCTAAACGAAAGACCCGGCAATTCGCATTCGGTAAAAAGGAAGTTTAGCTGAATATTTCTCATGTATTCCTTATTAACTGAACTTGAAAAAGAAAAAGAATTTGACTTATCAATAAAAACTTTGATCGATTCACACACATTACTAATTGACCAAATTTTGATCGGAACACCCTTTAAATACAGCTTTACAACTGTTTCATGACAAAACACTGCACAGGCATCGCCTTCCACGAGTCATCTCTGCCTTGTTTGTATTCGTCGCGCAGTGCACAGCAGGTGTAGACTGTGGAGTTGGCATGTCCAACTTATTCATTGAATAAGTAGTACGTCGCATCCAAAAACATAATTTTCAACATTTGTTTTTTCTAAATTGGAATGGTCTCACCAAGTTCTGCTATTCGAAGAAATTTAACTTTTTTCGTTTATTAATCATGCACCAAAAATGTGTTAAAATCCTTTGAGTTGAAGATGCGTCACTTGCTGTATTTCTTTGGTTTATTGAAAAAGAAAGCGTTCTGCAGCCTGCAGCAGTAGAATACATTTTTGAGTTCGCAGTGATTTTGTGGATCAAACTCAGTTTCTATCGTAATTTTAAAATAAAATAATTATCTTTAGGTAATCAGGCGCAGTCTTTTTAAAGCTTAAAAACGTTGAACACGTCATTTCGCATTAATGTCTATCAATCGAAATGCTATTGTCCAGATTGTGATGTCACGTAATGTTCTGCAGCATTAAATTCAATAAAACATAAGAACATACAACATTCCCACCATACCTTCAAAATCAGCGCAACAACTTGAGCGAAAACAGCCTCCCTGAACCCGCAGTCGATGCCGGAGGGCATATTACAGGGATTATCATATAAATGAGCAAACAACACATATTGCGCCATTTCCACTCAGAACGATGAGACACTGTGGATTGATTTTGCTTCTAAGATTGCTGCGAAACTGGAGAGTACTTGGGAAGATCCACAATAAAGGAAGGCAATAAAACCCCATCGACCGACCCGGCTGACGGAGATTAGCACCGTTCTTCTCAAGTGGAAATAGGCGGGGTCGCATATCCCTCCAAGCGTAAGTTCATATGGAACAGATTGTTATCTCGGGCCGGTGACACAATTCGCACTGACATTCGGTTAATCTTTTGTCACGGAAAATTCTCTGCCTCTCTTCTCGGAAAGAAAAAAGATTAGTGACAAACAGCCAAGATTATTGTGCTTCTTCCCTCGGCTCTTGTGCGTTCAATTGAGTGTGGATGGAAAATTTCGAATCCCGTTCAGTGATCAGGTGTAAGCTTTCCCTTGACAGCTGAACAAAATGAATTTGACATTCAACTTTTGCAAAACTTTTACCTCTGGCAGACTGATACGGATTGTTGTTGTTCGGCGGGAAGACGAGCAGAACAGGCAAATAAAAAGTATCTTCCAAGTAAGTTCAGAAATGGCAATCTGTCAACTCGTGTTGAAAAAGTTGTGCTTCTCGTCATACCTATGGAACGGAATCATCGGATACAATGAAAATAGACACCGTTTCATTCTTCGGTGAAATCTTTCGGAAAATTAGTTTGGTATCGAAAGTAGTGAGATGGTTCAACCTGGAAATAGGTTAGCTCGAGCTCGGAAATAGCTGTGTTGAACTTTAACTACATTTCAATATCACGACCTATCGGTAATTCTTTGCCAGACAGCCAAAGAAGACATGTATTCGTAGTGACGACTCGTGAGTTCCAATTGTGATTGTGCATTGCTTTTTAAATATTTTTTTCAGAACGCAGAACGAACGACGAAACACAAATTCTGAGTTCAGAAGAAAATTCCAGAAACCAGATGTTCGGAATACCTCGATAAAAAGCACTTTCAAATTTCATAAAGTTTAGATAAACTTCTTCTGAACTCTCTAGCTGCTTAAGAAGCTATAGCAAGTGGGTGAACAACTTCAGGTTCATAGAGGTTCCCAATCCTTCTCTCAGCACATTGATTAACAATACGTTCATATATCAGTTCAGTAGAAATTTTCGCCAAAGTTTCTTCTGAAGCTGCTTAGAATGCTATACATTTTTTTCAGGTATGCTTTCAAGTTCACATGAGGTATTAAAAGCAGCATATCATTTTGTAGACTTCAACGGTCTCCAGGAAGATTTGAAAGCAGAAACTATCAGCAGCATCCTTTAGGTTTTTGCCACTTCCCGCGAAACGTTGACGAAACTGGCTTTAAACTCATTAAAAACTCTAAATTGTATAGAGAATATTATCGGCGAAAAGGGGAATCCTGCTCAGTATCAACAAATGTATAGTATGATTGTATAAATTCAAAGATTACTCATGAATGGAGGTACAACCAGCCTACCAGGTAGGTACTTTAATTTTTCCATGTTTTTTTCTGTTTTGAGAGGCTCAATCACGTTAGCTCTTCGGAAAACTTTACGGAATAAAACAATCATTCGTTGTTAACTCCATGGCCTTTTTTTCTCGTAATGGCAAGATGCCAAATCCGGCCAAAATAAAACGAAACAATTGTGTCGCTTCAGGAAAGGCAGTAGACGTTTTTGTAGGCACTCGCTCAGATAAATTTCCTGGTTGACGGTTCCGGTCGCAATGTAAACGTTGCTCTTCAAGTCACAGGTACAGATGGCCTGCCACACCAGACATTTCTTCGCGAACTTTGACAGTTTAATGTGCTTGAAAATATCTGCCACATTTCCCCGTCCGATTGCCGTATAAAATTCCTGTCCAAGAAGCTGTTTAAAGCTGCCTTGACGTAAGCTTCATCGTCCTGTACCACGCAATCAAACTGCTGACGAATCGTCGTGTACAACTTTCACGATCGTGCTTTGGCCGTCGAGTTTTGTTTATCGTCGCGATTTGGAGTCTCCACTTTCTTGTAAGTCGACAGTCCAGCTCGTTTTTTAGCTCTATCCACGGTTGATGGCGCCACTCCGAGCTCCTTTGCGACATCTCGGACGGAGAGGTTGGGGTTCCGCTTGAAACAGCGGGCAACTCTTTTTGTCGTCGCTGTGGCCTCCGGCTTTCGATTTCCCCCCGATCCAGCATTCCTGGCTGTCGACAAACGTTCACCGAAAACTTTTAATACATTGGTAACAGTTGATTTAGCCACATTCAACAATTTCGCCAACTTGGCGTGAGAGTAGTTTGGATTTTCACCATGCACGTGTAAAATTTTGATGCGTTGCTTCTCTTCCTTCGACGACATTTTGATAACTGAAGTGCTAATCTCAAAATCCAAATAGAGGCATGATGCTACACGCACACATCTTCAAAATAAGGGGTGCGCAAAATTTTTCAATGCACGATGATAGGAAATGCGTCAAGCTTAATTCGACCAAATTTTGATCGAAACACCCTTTATAAAGGTCATATTAAAAAATATATGAAAGGAGCATAGTTTTTTTTTTCTAGACAAATTTAAAAATTGTTTTAGTTAACAATTCTAAAGAGTGTGCTTGAAAAAAATAATCTGGCGTTTCTCCAGCTCAAAAGAATCTTGTAACGTGTTCGCCCAAGATGTTGAATAGTAGAGAACAAAATGGAAAAATTATGTTTTTTGATGTTCTTAAAGTTCATCGGATAGTGAGCTTTGTGAGACCATTCCCAATTGTACCTGTTTCGCGCTGAATCCGCAATCCATCTGTTTTTTTTTCTTTTTTTTTTTTTTTTTTGTTGAGCCAGAAGTTGTTCAATGTGTAAAACATGGTGATACCAAACTACGGCAAAACTGGAACTGGCCTCGTCCGAATGCTGGTCAAATAAGCAGAGCGTCGGAATATATTAATATGATAATCGCTTTGTTGGAAGCTGAGGTATCGTATGCATCTTCACGAGAAATCAATAGGATGTTGGATAAAAGGAATGCGTAAGCAGCAGGGTTCGTTTTGGTAAACGGTTCGCTGAATTATTGTTCATCTTTCGTTCCAAATTATGCTCCGTTAAGGGGACCCTCCCCTGGATTTGGGCAAAAATAAGGCAAAGTTTGTATTTTTTTTTGTGCAGCCTCTGGTAGTGGACAGAAATCAAATCTAGTTATCATTTCTGAAAGATAATGAAATTTTCTACGGCTTGAACTAAATTTCAGACAATTTAAAATTATGGAGAGTGTGAGCTGTTTATTGGAATACCTGTAACTAGAAAATAAGAAGGATGATTAGTAATTTCCATTTAATTCCAACTACCTCTATTGCTTATCTTGACAGATACGCGTATTTCGTCTATAATGTGCAGACTTCTTCAGTGTCGTGTACTAATACTTGTACCTGTCAAGATAAGCAATAAAGGTAGTTGGAATTAAATGGAAACTACTAATCTCTCTTCTCATTTTCTAGTTACAGGTATTCCACTAAAAAGCTGACACTCACCAGGATTCATAAATTTGAACATTACTACCGATTTAAACCAGCGGTAAGGATGCTATTAGGGCCTCTCACAAATTGTGATGGTGGTTTACTTCGTTGAGGAATCAAGAAAAAAAAAACGCTTGAGACGATTCGAACCGATTTAAACCGACTGTAAGGATGATGTTGAGGCCACTCACAAAGTGTGATGGTGGTTTGCTACATTGGGAAAACAACTAATTTTGGAACTACGCCTAATAGTTGATTATAACCTGTTTAACCCCTTCAGACCTAAGGGATGACCCCAAAAGGAGAATGGTTGTATAAAATCACAGACTGGATAAACGTGTACACTGTCTTCGGCAAATTGGTTCTACATCAATTCTTCTTTCTAACCAAAAAAAAAAAAAACATGTGTTTAAGGCCTAATTGACGACCTAGAACATCCCGAATATGAAGAAATTCAGAAAGAAAAAAATGCCTTATTAACAGTGTATAGCGTTGTTTTAGGATATGGTACATATACATACATATTATTAAACTCTCGTTGATAAATGTGGATTTTTTTTTATCTTTCTGGGATGTTCTAGGTTCTCCAAAATGTACTTGAGTTCAGAACTCCAGATCTACAGTTGTAACCGTAGCGTTTAGGGCTGTATAAGATTACGATATGAATTCAAACATTTTGAATGAACCTTTTAGAAGGTCAGCAGGCGTTATTTGACAAATTTGTGATGTTCTAGGTCATATATACTGTCCATGAGTTCAGGAATTAGGATCAACAGTAGTAACTATAGCTTTGGGGCTATACAAAGTAACGTTACGTATTCAACCATATTCAGTGAATATTTTCGAACGTAGAAAAAAAATTATGAGATAAACTGGGATGATCTAGGTCATCGAAACTGTCCTTGAATTCAGAACATAATATCTAAAGTTGTCACAGTAGGTTTTTTTGAGTATTCAAATAGATAATATGTATTTAACAACATTAATTGAACAGTATGGAACGTCAACAGACATAATGCGACAATCTTGGGATATTCTAGGTCATCCAAATTGTGCTTAAGTTCAAGCATAAGATCTACAGTTGTAACAGTAGTTTTTTGGGCTACATAAGGTGACGATATGTATTCAAACATATTCTATGAGTCTTCTGGAAGGTCAAAAGTCATTATTTCATAACTCTGTGATCCTCTAGGTAATCTAAACTGTCCTCGAGTTTAGAACTTTAAATCTGCGGTAGTAAAAGTAGCTTTTTGGGCAACATTACTTCACGTATTCAAGCATATTCAGTGGATAGTTTCGAACGTAAAAATACATACGAAGATAATCTTGGGATGGTCTCGGTCATCCAAACTGTCCGGGTGTTCAGAGCTTAAGGTATACAGTTGAAAAAGTAATTTTACAATACAAAGGCAATACAAAGTTACACTAAATATTCAAACATATTCATATAACATTCTCAAAACTTAACAAACATTATAAAGTAATATGGTATAGGTTATCCAAACAATCCTTGAGTTCAGAACATAAGACCTCAAGTTGTAACAAAAGTTTTCTGGGCTATGCAAAGCTACGAGGTGTATTGGAACATGTTCATTGAATGTTTATGAAGAACAGACATTATAATATAATCTTCAGATATTCTAGGTTATTCAAACTATCCTGGAGCTCAAAAATCAAAATCTTCAGCTGTAACTGTAGCTTTCGGAACTAAACTAAGTAAAGTGAGCCTGATGGAAGTTCAATAGATATAATGAGATAACTTGGGATGTTATAGGTCACCAAAAATGTCATTGACTTCAGAAATTATGATCTACAGTCGTAACAGTAGCTTTATAACCTATGAAAGGTGACGATATGCACTCAAATACATTCAATGAATCTTTTGTAAGGTCACCAGTCATTATCCGATTATCTTCGGATGTTAAAATTTATAAAAACTGACCTTGAGTTCTGAACTCCAGGACAGTTTGGATGACATAGAATATCCCAAAATTATCTCATAATGTCTGTTGGTCTTTCAGGACATTCATTGAGTATGTTTGAATACATACACTGTGGTGCAAAATTGATCGGACACATTTGATAGCTTCGTGAATTCGCTCGTAAAACTTAAATTATTATTTTTCACCTTCCATTTTATTGCTCTTCAATATTCGTTTTCCTTTGATACTTTCATTTTCACTGTTAAAAATTATCTGCAATGTTTGGTTTTTTTGTGAAAAATTTGTTTTGAACAATATCTTGAAAAACAGTGTGCATAAGTCACCGGACAACCATAGAAATTGTAACGAAAACAAATGATAATAACTATAAAACTAGTTTGAGTGTATGATTTAATTCAGAGACGATTTTTGATTTTACTAATACTACTGCAAAACGCCTATTAGCAAATTTACCAGAATTTGAAAGTTCACAATGGCCTGCAGGAAGGAAAAATCGATAGCTCAACGAAGTAATGTTATTTTACTTCATTATCGCGGGAAAACGGTTCGGAAGATTGCTGAATCCCTTGGTATTCTTAAGTCTACGGTATCGGACATCATCTCTCGACAAAAAATTACCAGCAGCATTGAAAATCGTCGCAGATGTGGTCCTCCCCCGGTTCTGTCACAGCAAAACAAACGGTATTTGGCACAAGCTGTCAAAAAAGATCCGTTCATTAATGGCGGTAAGTTGGCAGCCGATCTGGAACCCATCGTCGGCAAAACTGTAAGTCGGTTCACCATCAGTAGAGCCTTGAACGAAATGGGAATCGAGAGTCGCACGCCTAGGGAAAAGCCATTCATCAGTGAGCAGAACAGAGTGAAGCGTTTGGTCTACGCCAAGAAGCATGTTAATAAGCCAATGTCGTTCTGGAAAAAAGTATTATGGACAGCTGAAAGTAAGTTCAACGTCAGAGCTTCAGATGGCCGTGTTAGAGTTTGGAGAACTGATGGGACCGCTCTAGAAAGAAAAAAATATGCGTGGAACTGTGAAACATGGCGGTGGATCAGTTATGGTATGGGGTGGTATGTTCTATGCTGGAGTGGCCACCATGGAAGTCATCGAAGGGATAATGCACGACAATGACCCCAAGCACAAGTCGAAGCTTGTGACAGAGTATTTGGCCGGGAAAAACATAACCGTGCTGGATCACCCTCCCCAAAGCCCAGGTTTAAACCCAATCGAGCATCTATGGGATGAAATTGGACGAGAACTGCAAAAGAAACATATTTCCAACAGAAAGCTTAATGCGGGAGATTGAAGCTGTATGGAACACTCTTCGTCCAGAAGCAACCCAAAAATTGGTCGAATCTATGCCAAGACGCTTGGCAGAAGTGATCAAATACAAAGGAGGACATACACATTATTGAAACATTCAAATTATTTAATTATTAAATCGAAAAATGTTATTTCTACATCTTGTCCGATCATTTTCGCACCTTGAATTTTAACAAATGAATCTTTTTTATTTATATAATTTTGTTTATGAAATATTATAATGTTTTTAAAATCAAAATGCCAAAAATCTAATCTCAAAAAAAGAAAAATAAACTAATAAACCATTGAACATATTTTATTTCTGAATTTTATCACCTACTTTACCAAAATGATATTCTTGTCCGATCAATTTTGCACCACAGTGTATCATACCATTGTATAGTGGATAAAGCTACTGTTCCAAGAGTAGATCTTAAGTTTTGAACTTCAGGCCAGTTTGTTTGGCATATAATATCCCAAGATTAGCTCGTAATGTCTGTTGGTCGTCCAGGACATTCTTTGAATATGTTTGAATACATTTCGTAACTTTGGATTTTGTATAAAGTTACTGTTACAACAGTAGATCTTAATTTCTGAACATCAGAACAGTTTGGATGACATATGATATCCCAAGACTATCTTGTAGTATCGGTTGATCTTCCAGTACATTAATTGAATATGATTGAATTCATATCGTAGTTTTGTATAGCGGATGTGATATTTGTAGATCTTAAGTTCTGAAACCCAGGACAGTTTGGACGACCTAACACTTCTCAAAAAAATATGTCCTGCTTTTTTTTAATCATTTCTATGCTATTGAGCACCGAATCAATCCGAATACATCAAATTGCTTGTATAATAACGCTTGGCAAAAATTAGGTCTGAATTAGGGTTAAACCCACAGTAAAGATGCTGTTGGTGACACTCACAAATTGTGATGGTGGTTTTACTCTGTTGGGGAATCAAGAAAAAAAAGTAACGCTTGAGCCGATTCGAACCGATTTAAACCAACAATAAGGATGATTTTAAACCAACAGTAAGGATGATGTTGAGGCCACTCACAAAGTTTGGTGGAGGTTTGCTACATTAGGAAAACAAACAATACTTAAACTACACTTGAGAGTCGATTTGAACTGATTTAAATCAACAGTAAGGATGCTGTTGAGGACACTCACAAAGTGTGAACTGTTTTTTAAACTCCGCATCTTAGCTGCTTTGAATCAAATAAAACCAACAGAGAGGATGCTTTAGGGGGCACTCACAAAATATGATTTTGGTTTACTACATCGGGGCATTTGTCACTTTGAACTTATTTAAACCAATAGTAGGGATGCTATTGGGGCCACTCACAAAGTGCGAGTGGCTTCATCAGTAAAACATATATTTAAGCTACACTTAAAAGTTAATTTGAACCGATTTAAACCAACAGTAAAAATGTTGCTTGGGCGACTCACAAATTTTGATAGTTGTTTCAATCATTGGAATTTTTTTAAACTACACTTTTGAGTCGATTTGAATCGACAGTTAGGTTGCTGTTGTGGCCACTCTCAAAGTGTGATGGTGATTTACTGTATTGGGAAAACAAACATGTTTTTAATCCCGATTAATGGTTGCTTTGAACCGATTCAAAACAACTGTACCGATGCTGTTAAGGCCACTCACAATGTGTGATGGTGGTGTTCTAAGGTAAACTATAGAAGAAGAAAAATAAATCTTGAGAATCGATTTGAACCAACAGTAAGAATGCTGTCGAGACCACTAAAGAGGGGTTGACTCCACCCCGCAAAACAAAAAATTTTTAAACACCCCCCACCTCCCCTTTTTAACCCATTCAAACCAAAAAAAAAAAAACGCAAAAAAAAATAAAAAATTTTTTTTTAAAAAAAAAAAATATAAAAAAATGTTTATTTTTTTTTCCTGGATTTTTTTTCTTTTTTTTTTCCCAGCTTTTTTCTTTCCCCCCTCCACCCCCCGCCCGTTTTTTACCCCTAACACCCACTTTTCCTTTGATTTACTACAAACTTAATTGTACACAGAAAAAAAGGGTTCCCGAAAATGAAAACGAACCGTGAACTAAAGCATGTCCGGAAAGTAACTGGAAAAATTTGAGCACTATGTTTTGTAACAAATGCTTAGGTTAAATTTAGCGTGAAACATACCGTTGAGTAGGTTTTTCTTTGCAGTACTCATATTTAGTTAAGTGTGCATAAACGTCATGTACCAAAACAATGAAGCGTAGCGAAAAGGAAGCGCGTGCGAAACGCATTGTCCAGTTTTTTCAAAATATCGCTGATGGGTGCAAAACTACCACGTATCGTCACTTCAAAGCAGAAGGAGTTCCATCCAGCACTATTTACAATGTTCTAAAAAGGTATTCCGAAACTGGTACAGCTGATTTTCATCGACTATCAGGTCGTCCAGCGTCCGTATCAACGCGAAAGGTCGTGAATGCTGTAGAAAAGGCATTTAAGAAGCAACCGGATATTTCAGTTCGCCAATTATCATCGAAAATGAATATTTCAAAGTCAACACTCAGTGATATTAAAATTAACAAACTACGTATCAAGGCGAGAACAAAAAAGATCGTGCCAAAGTATGTTAAGGACCAAGCTGCTCGTGCGAAATCAGGCGCTCGTTTTGTTCTCGACAAGTCACGTCAAAAAGTTCTTATAATTGATGATGAGACGTATGTTCCATTTGACCCACAAGAAGTGCCAGGACGAAAATTTTACCACAGTTCTAATCCCAAAGAAGTTTCGTACGATGAAAAAACGAAGAAAAAATCTAAATTTTTCAAGAAATACCTTGTGTGGCAGGCCATGGATCGATTTGGGAACGTGTCTGAGCCATATATTACAACCGGAACAATTAATGCAGAAATTTATCTCAACGAATGTTTGAAGAAGCGTTTGATTCCGTTCATTCGTAAGCATCATTCTACCAACAGTGTTTTATTTTGGCCAGACCTGGCATCGGTACACTACGCAAAAAGAGTACTTGAGTTCCTTGGGCAAGAAAATATTGAATTTATCCCGAAATCCAAAAATCCGCCGAATTTGCCACAAGCTAGACCAATTGAAGAATTTTGGTCAATTTGCAAACAGGAGTATTCTAAGAGACATATGCCACCAAAAAACCTCACTGGATTCAAGCGGATCTGGAAAAAACTTGCAGCTGATGTAGCAGAAACTCATGGACAGCACCTCATGGACCACGGTTACTCTATGCTTACCAAAATATCCAAATCAGGAGTAGAATGCTAAGTAAACATACTCACATCTCTGTATACTTATATATCTTGAATCTGAGCAATAAATAAGAATTCTTATCATTATTTCAAAATAAATAATATTATTTTAATTTTTTCCCATTACTTTCCGGACATCCTTTAGTTCACGTTTTCAGGATTTTTCCCTTAAACGTTCTTTAATTTATGATAACGTAAATCAGTTCACGGTGTATTTTTGCTTGTTCTCGAATTCGTGACCGCAGTTCACGGACCTGGGTACGGATTTTTTTTCCGTGTGGCCCTGCTTGCAGCTTTCTTAGTTTGTAGAACGATATCAAGATGCCGATAATTTAATTATCCTTTCCGGCCATACATCTGCTATTTGGACTAGAGATATCAAGAATCGGCGAATTCATCAGCATCGCGCAAGACCGCCCTCCGGAATCATTTTCGGTAAACAATTTCCAAAACAACACTGCATCCCACCGCAACCATCACCACCTTTTTCAACTGTCCCTTCAGCGGCAAGGTTCACTAGCCGAAGTTAGGTGTGACATTGTTTTATTTTCCAACACGCAACCGCCAGGAGACTGCTGCCCGGTGCGGTGCGATGTTGGGACTGGTAGAGGTGCAATTAAACTCGACTTTTCACTCACGGCCTGAAAGAAGAGGACTCGTCATCGTTCCCGTTTTCGAACCGTGTCCTCGCCAGAGGCAAGAAAATTCAATTTCCTCTCCATTTCGCGTTCGCTGGCTCGGTCGAGGATGACCCTGGATGGTGGAAAGCTGACACAATTTGTACAAGAGTCTGAAGAAATCGCAAAAAAAACCGGGAACGAACTCGAACACCGATAATTGGTGGAATCGAACAAAAAATGGCGCCTTGTGAAATTGGCTCATTATAAAGCGATTATTATTTGTCCTGATGCCGCAGTCAAGGTGCTGAAAATGGTGAAAACTTCGAACCCGGTGGGAAGCGGATGTCTCATTTCCCATTTTGCACAATCGTATTACCACAGCTTGATGAGCGCTCTGGGAATGGCAGGAACACTCTGACACTGACTTGACTGTTCGTTCACCTTGAAATCCTTTATCTACTGTTCGTTATGGTAATTTGTGTCCTGCCGCCATAGAACGAAAGCTCTAGGTGAGTTGCAAAAGCAGGAATATGGAATATAATAGACTTGATGATAAGACAGATGGTGTGACAGTTTTTTGCTTTCTTTCTATGGGCTTCTGATTGCTGCAATGGATGCAGATAACTTCATATATCTATATCGTTCAGTACACTGGGAATCGATTTTATGATTACCATGTATCTTATGAATAGCGATATAAGCGGATTGATGGAAGCGTTTGTAACATTCGTGCGTTCTTTGTACGCAAGGATCGACAGAACTCCTGGCCAAGACAGGCAAACTTAATCTCCTTTGTAAATGTCAGTCACCATAGAAGATCGAAATCACCCCTATAATCCCCCTACAAGGATTTGCTTCCGTGACAGAGACCCGTTTGCGCTAAAAGCACCTTACTGCCCACACATACACACCTAAATTGAACACAATACGACAAGTTGCTAACCTACAAACCTAATTCGGGAGCAGTTTTCCCAACCACTTGTCCAAGTTGGCGACTTGCGGTCCAGTGGAATATTCAACTCATGTGCCCCCTCCAAATAGCATGTTGATGGAAATCAGGAATCAAGAGAAACTCCACGCTCTGCTTTGTTGAATATACATAAATATCTTCCCGGAATTCGCCCCCTTCAATCGGGGAGTTCCATCGTTCTTTTCATACGGAAAGAAACGACGAAAAAGGGCACGCGACCTTCAATCAAAGCAGGGAATTGTTGCACGTCAATCAGCCATAGCGGGGCGTTGCATTGCTTTTCCTGCCGGTATTCCGGTGGAATCTAGGTCACAGTTAATCGGATTGAAGACGACGAACATTGACGGGGAAAATAATTCGTTTTCCGGCGTAGATCAACTATGAATTCCTCCAGCAGGAGTTCATTAAACCAAGACCGGAAAAAGCTTAAGTTGAACTTATTGACCAGGTCAGAGTACAGGCTAATGGTTGGCCAATCGTTGGTCCATCAACGCATGCTGAGATCAAACGGGTCCAATTTATACGATAGCGGACAACGCCCTTCGCTGCCGGAATTTTCTGCGAGGAATAAACCATTTTCCGTACCGACATCCATACCGTCCACCCACGCAATGAGCTGCACAATGTGATGAGATGTGGGTTGGAAAGTTTGCAATTATTTGTGTAACCGTCGTTATACCACCATCATCATTAAACCGCAAGAAAGTGTGGGGGAGGGGGGGGGGGTAGAGGGGATGGGTCAACAATATGAAAGTGCGTGGGACTTGAACCTTGCCGGAAAAGTTTGGACCATCATCATCATCATCATCATCTTTTTCGTATCAAAAATAGACTACCACCAAGCTACTGGGATTTCCCTTTTGTATCGGGTCTTGTGATGGCCAACAATAACAAAAACAGCCACCACGTGGGAAGGGAGAAAGACATGTTTATGTTCCTCGAAAGACGCAATGTTTTCGGAAGAACGGGATCGCGCTTGGGTGAACCGGTTTGCGGTCGTTTCTATGTTGATTCCCTTCCGCCTCTGGGCAAGTAAGGGTGGATAGATAAACAAAATAACACTTCCGCCACAGTCCGCTCGGTAGGGTAACTCGGACGTTCGCCGCATTTCGTCGTAATCGGTGTGGTTTGTTTTCATTTTACGAGTAAGGTCTGTATCCAAACTAATCCGGACACATTCAAAGCACTGTAACTTTTTAAAGCCTGTCCACTTTAAATTTCGGACACCGAAATAATAGCAGCAAAAAAACAATAACACATAATTCAACAAAACCGATTGTTTATTTCACAATAATAAAGTTATATCTACATTAGAAACAGTTGATTAAGATGTTAATCCTTCTTTTCGTAAAATTCTCAAACTTTCTCGGTACACCCGCCATCAGGTTCCCTACGGTATCCTCAGATACGTCCGCCGTGACGATTCTCCATCTTCTGTTGAAAGCATCGGTACCATTTGCTTTCTTCTTAGTTTCGAAGAGTTTCCGCTTAACTAGAGCCCAGTACTTCTCTGTTGTGCGAAGTTCTGGACAGTTTGGTGGATTGGCTGTTTTGGCACGTATTTGACCTCTTGTACCTTATACCATTCCAGGACGGATTTCGCATAGTGACAAGAGGCCAAATTAGGCCAAAACAGAGCTGGAGAGTCGTGTCTTCTGATAAACGGTAGCAACCGCTTTTGCAGACATTCTTTCTCGTACACATCCTTATTGATAGTGCCGGTAGAGACGAAAGTTTTAGATTATCGACCACAACTACAAATGGCCTGCCAAATCAAATACTTCTTCGGGAATTTGGACACCTTCTTTGTTCGGATATACTCGGCAACGGCGTTCCTTTGCGTACGTATGTTTCGTCGTCCATTATGATACGACTTTGACTTTCAGTCCTTGTCTCTGCTTCACTTTTTGTACGTATGATATTGACTCCCCATTGCGAGCCACATTTCGCACAGAAAGATTGGGATTTTTCTCAATAAAGGCTACCACCTCTTGTCCATTTGTCGGGAGCATACTTTTCGATTTGCTCCACTTCCAACCTTCCGATCCACAGTCAAGCTTCTCGGTAGTTTTAGTTTCTTGGCAAGATTGCGTACCGATAAATTCGGATTTTGCTGCGGTTCGTACAAAATGCGTTTGTTCCACTTGATTCGACGCCGTTTACTGATTGTAACAAGAATGTAAACTTGTTGTACCACGAAATAAAGTGGAGAGTTTCAGCTGTCACATGAGTGAAACGTTTCAGCAATCCGTGAAATAATTCAAAATCTACACTGAAAGAAAAGTGTCCGAGATTTAACGTGGACAGGCTTTAAATACTGAACGTAGGAGTGAAAAATGTCGCTGAAGTATAGCTGGGCGACTGTGATTGGTCTTTTCATTCCATGTTTAGTGTTCAAGATGGTGACGAATGAAAAGCACGTGTGCGAGCAGATTTTGACTTTCTGACTTGTCAATACAAGAACATGCAAAAAAATGGATTTACCTAAATCCACTGTTCACGGTGCGCTTAAATCATTTTCTGAACGTTTGGGGGTCGAGAGGAAACCGAAAAGTGACAGAAATAATGGGCGTGCTTTTAGTGACATGAAATTGATTCCAGGTGGAAATAACTGTATTCAACAAAATTCTATCGCTTTTCATCAATCGAAAGTAGCACAGGAGTGGTGTCGCCAAAATTTACCCCATTTCAAATCATCACAAGAATGGCCTTGGATTTTTTTTCATGGGAATTCACGCTCGGTAAAATTGAAAGCACACCCTTGAATCTTTCAAACAATTCTCGATCAATATTTGGAACAATAAGCCTCGTTTCAGCAAAGAAACGGTGGTTTCCAGTGCGAAGCTATTTAAAAAACGTCTACAGCTGATCATAAAAGAGAAAAAGGAGAAGTTCGAGCTCAGCATGTAATTCCTTAGTAATAAAATGTAATTTGGTAGGGAAAGCGTTTGTTGATTTCAAGCCAACCGTTGTTTTTATGGACATTTATATTACTGACAAGCAACCGTTGCCACCCTGTATTGGTTTCACGCATCAAATACCGAAATCTAGGGCTAATTTCATTGCACACCCTTTCTGGTTATTCTTCCAAACAAAATCTAGGAGCGCTATATGAAGGAATGAACCACTTGTATGATTCGGACTTACTGGAAAGTCTCATTTGTGGTATGTTTAGGCTGTATTTACAATCCGAATCGTCCTGGCGGATGCCCTTTGCCACGAGGTTCAATTTTCAGGTCACAAATGGTCATGCTTTCAAATTTCTGTAAACTGCATTCGGTCGGCACCAGTATTGCCTTAGTTTGGGATCATCAATATTTAAACATTGAGACTGTATGCTAGTTCCAAGCATCATCTGTTGGTTCTCTGTGAAAAAAAAACAGCTGATCTGGAAACATCAAATTAGCATCCTAGGGCTCAATATGCTAAAATCCCCAAAAATACGCTACGAGTATTCGTTAATCCCGATTCCTACAGCGCGCACTAGCATCTCGACCGCATGCTCAATTGAACAGGAAGTCAGTAAAGACTGTTCTCGAAAGAAATGAGACACACAAAAATGCCCACCGGAAAATCAATTTTAGTCGGATTTTATTCAAACTGTCACGGAATAAACCATAACATCATAGTTGCGGTTTCTACTTTATTGGTTTATTGGATCTCCTCTCTATTGCCCGCATTTTGCCCTTGACACCGCTCAGAAGGATTTGTACAATATTGGGGCGGACTTCTTTTGATACGTTTACCTACTGTTTCTACAAAGCCGGCTCGTATTGGAAGACTTTAGGTGTTTTACAAAGTTTGGGCTTCATGATGGCCCAAAGCTCTTTAGAGTTCGGTGGATTAAAGTCTTCTGGTACAAAAACATCATTATTGTCTCAGTACCAGTCTAACACCGGCCGTGCGTAGTGATAGAAAGCCAAATCCGGCCAAAATAGCGTCTCGCCTCTGAGAAATCGCAGGAAGTTCAGCAGGCGCTTCTGGAGGCACTCGTCTCGGTAGATTTGCCCATTCACCCGTCATGATGTATGGCTGGCTCATCTCTCCACACTCACAGATGGCCTGCCAAACCAAGAACTTTTTAGCGCATTTGCCCATGTTCTTTTTCCTCACCTCCTCAGGAACTGCCAACCGTGATGTGGCAAAGTAAAACTCCCTGCCTTGTATCCGCCTTGATGTAAGTCTTGTCGTGCATCATGACGCACCACGGTTTGGTCAGCCACTCTCGGTACAGCTTCCTAGCGTGGGTTTTGTTTGTCGTTCAAGTTCGGTGCCTTCCTGGCCTTGTAGACGTGGAGGCCGTCACGTTTCATCGTTTTTTTTTTTCGATAAACCCGATGGTAACCTCCGCCGTCTTTGCCACATCGTTAATCGATAGGACGACGCTTGAACAGATTCAGATTTCATGCTTTCACTGGATTCGCTGTCTTCGGTTTTCTGCTGCTGTCTGACCGCCGCTGGATCATCTGGGTCTCCATGAATGGCCTCACCACCCGGGATACCCTCGAATGATGAAATACCACGGGTTTTCTGATCCATCTGTGGGACGCAGTTCGATGATCCACGACAAAGCACATATTTTTTTCCGATGCCATCTCGATAACCACTTGACAGATTGTGTTAAAATTTCGCCAACGTACATTACAATCTTAGCTAGTTTCAGTCAAAATTCATCAATTTTTACCCACACGCTAAAAAGTTACAAGCTTATCATTTTGTCTCAATTCTTTCGAGTACAGTCTTTAGACTGATGCAAATTTTGGAAAACCTCGTTCCGCGGTGCTCGAACTGTATTCAAATTGGGTTCTTATAAAACTTCTAAATATTCAAGGTTAAATCTCAATTCTCACAAACAGTTTGAAGTTTTTTAAGTGAATAACTATGGGAAATTGAAATTTTATGTATACATAACTCTATCAATTTCATCTATAAAAAAAAGCAATGCCAATAAATAATTTTCGAATATTCTTGTTAATCATTGAAGACGCTATTGTTTTATAAAGAAGCTCAGTCATACTGTGTCATCTGTGGCAATAGGGCACAAACCAGGTAATTATGTCACACTAAACAATGCAGTATTGTCATCTGCTTGATAAAGGCAACCTCCAAATTTCATTTGACATTTTTCTCAAAAACGATCTGAGTTATAGGCGAGAATACAGGGTGCGTGACGAATTATTGCAGTAAATTTCAGATAGTAATTCCTCATGTTTGCTCATCATGAACGTTCCGACCAAATCACGGCGATTGGAGAAAGCTAAAAAACTACTGTGTCAGTTGAAGTAACCACATCATTTCAATCATCATCATCATCATCATCATCATCATCATCATCACCATTGCTGATGAAAGGATCAAAGGGTGAATCGAAGGAATGACAGGTGGCTTGCACCAGACCGTAGTCAGGTTCCTATCGTTCAAATCAACCAAGTTTCCGATTCATGTGATGGTAGTTTCCAGCGAAGGGGATTTGATGCCCCTATATTACTTTGATCAAGGAATAAAGGCTTGAAGGCTCTGCAAGATTTTGTTGTACCGTGGATGAAGAATGGTGCTGCTGGCAGTCATTCCATCTTCCAACAATGGACCAACGGCTCATAATGCTAATAAAACATAGAAATGGCTTTCGGAAAATGTTTCGGAGTTTTGGGAGAAAGACTTTTTGCCCCTTGCAGTCCCGATATCAATCTTACCTCACCTTACCAATCAGACCAAAGCCGGTGTGGCCTCTGCTGTACACAGAAGTTGTCTCCATTGTAATCGGTCCCTGACTGTACCGAACATTTGGCGGTCCAAAAAGTAATCGCCCTCAAACATAAGTTCCAATACAACAATTCCCCCAAAGCTAGCCTGTAGATATGCAATCGAATGTATCACCAACACACTGTTATTCATCGGATTCAGCAGATAATATCTCGACTAAAGATAATAAAAGTGGGATCTTCTGCTATTTGCAAAAAACATGTTGCATACATGTTTTCCATAATCGGAATGGTCTCACCAATTCAGACCAATTGTATACCTCCTTTGAAAAGCTAGTTGCAATATTTCTTCGGCTATTCGTGCTTTTCGGAATTATCATTGCTGAATTGGTTAAACTTCCATTCACAAGACGCTTTTGATAATCCAAATAAAGCGTGCTTTAGGAATCTGCCTTGTAAGTTCGTTGAAGTTAACAGATGTTTTAAAACGCTGGAAGTTTTTTAATTTGCTGAGTACACAATTGAAAATTTGTCCGTGAAATTTGCAACTGATGACAATAAAAATGGATCTGTGCCCCGCTGAGGTTTAGTCAGGTGGATGTTTTTCACTTCACACACTTGTTGAAAAAACACTTTATTTTTTTAAAAGTGATCAAGTTAAGTGTTAATTTAAATCTTCCTAGTTTTCCAATAAAATGGGTGTTGTTGGAATGTCAAGCCAAGATTTTAAATTTTGTTTTGAGTAATTTCACTGTCGACGAATTTAGAAGTTTACGCAATTTGATTATTACGGTTTGGGGTGGTTCAGGTTTGTATGCTTGTGTTGTAGTTGATAAAGGATAAAACATAACTTTATCGTCGATTATTCATTCAACAAGTTAGGCCGCCAGCCTTTGGAAAAATTGCATCATAATCGAAACTATCCCATTGTAGCTGGCTTCTGCGGGAGAAGCCATTTCAAAACACCGGTCCAACTATAGTGAGGAAGCCCTACCACGAAAGCAGCCCGCCGGGCTCGGCCAACTCACCCTGCCATTGTTCGTTTGTTTGTTTGCTGCTTCAGTTGCGAGTGTGGAAAATTTACGCCCTTTTGCTTCGCCCACCTCCGCCCTCAGCTCAAGCATCAAAGTCAGAATTAAATTTTAAATTATTTATAGAGAAGTACGAACAAACTTCTGTGCAGCACTACATCGGCACTGTTGTTGTTGCGCCGGCGACGCCACCTTTCTTCGCTACTCCAATTCACCGCCAGCTGGCACAAGTTTTCCCCACTGCTTATGCATGTGTGCGAGTGGAAAACCGCATCAAACTTAGATGGGGAATTGGCAGTAGTTTTTGAGGAAGGTCAAATCGGTTTGCTTGGTTGAGCTGAAATTCGATTTTCCATCGTCGTCGTCGTCGTCGCAGTGAAATCCGGTATTTCACCGACTGCAGTGACAAGCGAAGCGCAATTCGCAGCTCTACGATGGGGAATGGCGATAGCTATAGAATGTTTGCACACGCAGGTTGGCAGAGTGTGAAGGAACACTAATTTAAATGTTTCCTTCCGGTCGTCGGGAGGTGCGAGCGAGCAAGCGAATACACGCGCTCGTCATCGTTGGCTGCATGAAGAACGGGTGAAGGTGAAGGTTTTATCGGTTTCAAAGGGAACTAGAAAGCGAAAAATTGTAGACTAACTTTTCAAGGAAAAGTTCGAGTGACAATCTTGACAAGTTGATAAAGTTGAGTGCAAAACTTGGGTTAAATTTAAGCAAAAAGTTTCCGATGGAGATCCGTTACATTAGAAGGGTGTAACAGGATAGTGGGGGTGAAAATGGCTGGAAATTTTACGCTGTGTATCTTGTATCAAACACACATGTGTCATAGTTTATGCAAATTGAAATTTTCACTCAAAACTCTAGCCCAAAGTAAGGCAACATTCAACTGGAAGTATGCTAGTTTCGTCATCGAACAGATAGGCAATTGAAAACATCATCTAAGACATTAAGATTCCATTTGCTTCAATTTCCAACATTATAATTCGCCTGAAAGTAGGCAACCGACCGTATGAAACGCGGAAATTTTTGATGAATATCCGTATATCTGGCGTATATTTATTGTCGATTATTACGAAGATATTAATGAAAGAAGTACATCTTTTGCTTTTTTAAAACTAACCCTACGAGGAACCAATAAAGGGTTTCCACGATGAAATTACCTCACACGAGAATGCTCGAAAATTCGAGTTTTTATCCGATTGCCAAATCAAATTTTCAGGGACACGTGAGAAGGTACATTAAACTTCATTGGCGTTACAATTCTTACTCGTATTGTTGTTTACAGTCCATACGCAATGCCCGCACCTTGGCCTTAACCCCCCATAAATTCCACCAACCTGTGAATCAACCTGAATTTCAATTCTAATTCTTCAGTTCTAACTATTGATTACTCATCGTTTAAGAAGGTGCTGCTTCATACGACAGCCCGTACTTTCAAATTGTTGCAAATCATAGAGAGATGTTGAACTTTGATATAGCATCTTTGCAGCGTAAAAACAATGCGGGATCACATTGACAGTCGGCATCTCAAATAGCCCTTTCCCCTCCCGCGGTTTTTATCTTTCCCCTCCTCCTCTGGTCAGCATTGATACGAACTTCCACGGGTATCGACTCGCTCCCAACGTTTTCGCGATGGACGATGCCGTATGACCCTTGTAATGTGTCAACGTTCGTAAGATTTTACCGCACGAGCTTTCTTCCGACTCCATTTCCGCGAGTTATTGATCACAGAATTTTTAACCTTGCAGGATCTAAATAACGCACTACCTGAACTAAATCCTACCCTAACCTTTTCATTAAATTCCTACCCAACGAGTTCAAAAGTTAGAGCTGAATTTCATAGTGTCGCCATTCACCGTGGACACCCTCCTACACAAGCTTCTTTAACTTCCACGAAGCGCTCTTGTGTTGTCAAACAACGGGAAACGTGGAAAATTGAAACAAAATTTAATTTATGTTGGTTCGTTTTGTTTTTGACCTTATATTTTATAATTGGAATGAACTCACTAAGTTTTACTTTTCAATGATTTTTCTCTTTCCTTTTGCAATTCTGCAGCCAGAAATTTGTGGATTCCCTGGAGATGTGGTCGCGCCAATTCCAACATTTCTGCATAGTTTTTATAAAAAAAATCATTTTGCTATTTGGCTTTTTAGAACACATCTACGAGTTTTCAGTTACTCTGTAGACGATGATTGATTTTTGCCATACGATTTAAAAACGAAATTATTATATTTGCATAACTGAGCTCAGTCTATACTCGTATCGGTGCACACGAAATGATGGTAACGAGTTCATCAGTGAAATTCGATGCTTTTCTATCATGTACGACCCCGGCGTAGTGGTTAACTTAATACTGTACCTCTCACGCCAAAAGTTGCATCGAGTTCGAATCTCACACCCGGACAAGTTACGAAAATACCCAAAAGAGGTATTTGAGTGACTACGACGGGAGATGAACCAGCCCGAGGCTGAAAATCACGATAATCCAGACAAAAAAAAAATGCTTTCATGTACAACTTACGTTTGGACGACGAAAAGAACCTTACAGTGTGTTTCACAATAGGTGTCACTAAAACAAAATGGGATTACAGCAAAACAAATCAACCAAATCATAGCATTTAGTTTTCATTTGAAAGATACATGTTATAGAAATAAACCATATGAATTCAATTCGAATCTCTCGCCGTTGTCCTTTGCGCAAACGCTTTGTAACCCATCGCAGCTGGCACGCACGATTTCCGGAGGAATTTGGTCCTGAATATCAACCAAATGTTTCTTGAATCGATCTAAAGTAAGCCTTTTCTTAGGGCCTATATGTGGAAGCATATAACCCCGAACAAAGTAGTCAAGGGGGTTGAGATCCGGTGAAGATGCAGGCCATTCTTCGCTTGTGATGAAATCGGGCAAATTTTCCGCGCACCACGCTTGTGTCTTCTTTGCCTTGTGAGCTGGAGCTGAGTCCTGTTGGAAACAATATGGTGTATTCCCATGCAGCGTTGAAGCATGAGGAAACAGATGGTTCTTCAAAACCTGCTCGATGTAATATTCAGTGTTGATTTTTACGTTAGGTTCTATGAACAAAAGAGGAAGTTTTCCTTTTCGTGAAACGGCGCCCCATACCTTGATTTTCGATACATTCTGATAGCCCATATTTATAAATCATTTGTCTAAAGCTATTATTTGCTTTGGTTTATATATTCGGAACTTTTACCTTTAATAGCTTTCTGCTATATTTTTCGTGAAGGATATTTTCCGTGGAATCCAGCAAAAATACCATTTATTGGCAGCAGCGTTGCCAAATATGTTTTTTTTGTGAATAAATTTTTCATTTAAGAAATAAAATTGTACTTTTTGATAAATAAGTACATCTAATGTTATTTTGACGTGGCTGGGTAGCTCAGTGCTTACTAAGCAGATGGTCGGAAGTTCAATCCCAGGCCCGTCCCCTTCCTTGCCATTTGCCTCTTTCTATCACCATTAGATTTAAAAATAAATGCAGTCTACTGAGCGTCATTGATCGCATCACTTACCACATCTGATTTAAAAATAACCTGCCGCACTAACACAAAAACTATCCTTCCCTTGGCAAGTGTGATGATGCAGAGGCAAACACGGTTCTAACAATGATTGTCAAACTAATCATCCTCCCCACCCCCTCTCCCCGAAAACCGTGAGGACGTGGCCGGCGCCGGTACTGATCTATAAATAGAATGAATTAGTGAACTTGTACATTGAAGATACCAAAGTCTACGCTCCATACAAAATTTCAAAAAATTGTATGGAGAAAAGTCTACGAGGGGGGAGGGGGGTCTGAGATTTTCAATAATAAGTCAACGTGGTTTATGAACCGGCCCTAAAGGAAGCTTAGCTGAATATTTCTCCTGTATTCCTTATTAACTGAACTTGAAAAAGAAAAAGAATTTGACCTATTAATAAAACCTTTGATCGATTCACACACATTACTGTTTGACCAAATTTTGATCGGAACACCCTCTAATCATGAAATACGATGTTTAGTCCAGCACAAGTTTCTAGAGGAATACACGTTGGTTTTACATCGATAGGTGCTTCTGCATAAAAATGGTAAGGAAAAATCTACAAACCAACGCGAGTGCTCAAAGGTTAATCAAACTTTTAGTTTCGGTCATCTTTCTTGACAAACGCACAGGCATGAGTTACAAAAATTTCTGTGCACTGTGTTGTTATAATGGAACCACCTTCTCGCCTTTCAATTTTTTTTTAAGGAAAGTGCTAAAGACGAAGACAGAGATCGATGTTCAGCTCATTCACAACGTGGCCACATATCAGCTCGTTTTGAAGCAGTGCATTCACTACTTTTCCTATGCTCGTATCAGGATAGGTCGAGCAGTGCATCAAGTGCACATATTTACGAGGCGCCACTGGACAAACTTTTCAAAACATCTTAACTGTTTTGATCGATTCCCGTTATCGACTTTCCAGTACTCAAAACACAATACATATCAGAGTATTTTTGTGCTGAATTCTTAACAAACGAGGGTGTGAATGAACCAAATCGAGCATAGCAGATAGGACCGTTTGAAGTGTTTGCCGTTGTTCCAATCCACCTATGAAAAAAATATTGGAATCACAGTGAGCATGCAGGATTTGCCCCCATTTTTTCCAATTTAATTTTCCCGTCGAAATGAATTGCCTTGATGGATTGTTCACAAAGAGTTCGATCGACCGGGTGGTTCCATTCAGGCCTGTATGTTTCATCAAGGGTTGGGTGGGGGTGGTGTTAACAAAAGTGCGTAGACAGCGAACATAGACACGGACGATGAAACCGACGCAATGTTTCAAAATTTGATAATATTTTCCTCTAATTTCTATCGAAAAAAAGGGAAATGTACAGAGTTTACGTTCGGTCTAAAAGACCAATTTCGGCGTGAGATTTCGATTATATTCGAAAAGTTTTTTCCTGAAAATTCGTAGAAAACTGCTCAGTTGTTGCAAAATTGAGTAGAAAGTCAACATTTTTGTCGATCTCTCATCAACCGTGTAGGGGAGCTCTGTGGAATGGGGAGCGATAATTGCTTCGTGTAGTCGGTATATCAACGGTGTGCGTTTGTTTACACTATTATTCGCTGGATTGGAGTATGCAAATAATGGCGGGAAATTCATTTTTTCCTAACGAGTGGCTCGTACTGCAAGTATAAATACATGCGAATAATCCACAGCAGTTTTGGAAAATTGTTTTAATAGCAAGTAGTAATAATAGATTTTCGGTGCCTGGAAAACGAGTTCTGTGGATGTTAGTTATTGGGGGAAAAACACTTTTTCATTTGTGAAGTTTGTTTCGATGTGATTTACAAGTATTGAACCGACCAAAAATTAAATCATCGTTAATTCTTCACTTTTCCAACTACGAACAAGCCACATAATAAAAGACAGAACTTTTCATCGTTTCCTTGACAACTCTGCAAACTAATCTGTTTGTTCTAACTTGTTTTGCTTTAGCTCTGGACTTCAACCGCCATATCATGTTTCATACTGCAGTCCTTTACCGCCATTCTCCAACACACTTGCTTATTTAAACCCGATCCCTTCGCTTGTCCCTTTCATTCCTCACCTTATACGATTTGATTACAAGAGAGAATCCGCCTCGCGAAATGTTTCAGCCGTTTTCCGATTGTTTTGATCTACGATTTATGCTTTGTTTGTTTTTGTTTCGGTTCTCGCTTGACCGGTCCATTTCGCTGCGTCAAATTTTCTCTGATGAACAGATTGTGTCAATATTTAATTTATCAACTTGTTTCTTTTCTCTCTCTTTTTTCTGCTGCTTTGTGCATTCCTGGATTCATGTTTTGTTACCAAAATAAAAAAAACCGCAATTGGTCGAACGGTCGACTTGCCTTCTTCTTGAAACTGTGTGTGCGTGTCATTGTGTCAATTGATGGATCCCAAACCTCGCCATCTGCTGGATAATAATAAAAAAAAACTAACACTCTTTACAACAACAACTCCAACTACTACTACTACTATTTCTTCTGACAACATCTACAACAACTATACCCTTCAGCACACAAACTGCAACAGCAACAGACTCAGGAAACTAGGAAAAAAGGGAAACTGAAAGACATATTCTCGTCAGATAAGGGTTAGTTGCTGGTTTAATAAACACTAATCGAACATTTTAGTCGTTGCCGTCCATTAGTAGAACAAATAAAAGTTTAACCCGTTACAGTTTGGGTGCACTCGGAATTTGCGGAACTACACACTGTTAACAACTTCCGGTTGCATCCATGTTACATGTTAGCCAGTAGTGCCTCTCCTTCTCTTAACACTCACTCATTCCTATCGCTCTGTTCCCTGTTAATTGTATTTTGTTGAGTGCTTGAGTATTGTCTCTATCTCCCTTTTCTCTAACATTTTAGCCTTTCCTTAGTTGTCTCAAAGTTGGCCGAGTCACATGTGCTCGTTCGCTTGCCTTGTGTTGCCCGTTATCCTTGAAAAGGATAATGGCTTCGTGGTTGGGTAAAATCATGCCTCCCATCTAATGAATGTCTGTTTTGTTTATTTTCTTCCGTAGAAGCTAGTTTCGCCCGAGTTGTACTAAATTTGGTTGTTCAAACTGTTTCTGTTTGTAGTAAATGAAAATCTTGGTGAAGTTGTACTTTTTTTTAACAATAGTTGTGCATAATTTGTTTAAAAGATAAAACATAAAAATTCCCAAAAACTTGACAAATCATTATTTCAACTTACAAATCTTTCATATGAATAAATTAGAGATACGGAGATATAAACCAAATGGAACGTGTCATCAAAAACACGTACCCAATATTTGGTTTGAAATTACATAACATATCGTGTAAAATTTGTCATATTTAGTGTTCACTACAAACTACAAACAATTCATGTGAAATCGATACAAGCAAGCAAATCATTTGTGTAAAAAAATATGAAAGTTCATTGTATTCCGAATCTTAGAACATTTAATTTTACATGAAATATTAATTTACCTACTGTGATTTACATCAGAGCTGAAAATAGTGTTCACTGAGCAAACTATTCACCCTACTTGCGTAACAATTTCTCAAGAATACCAAAGCACTGTTTTGTGGAGAATCAATGTCCACAAAAATCTAAAATGATATGATCAATTTGAATTGGAACGGAAAACTGCAGGTGATAATGATTACGACGCCTTCTTTGGAAAACAATGAAGCTCATTCGCAACATACTAAATGTTGTTTGTTTAATCCGATACTTATGTATTATAAAAACAAATATATTTCTTACTTTTCAATATGGAACAAGTTAGATGATATCACGATACCTGGCTAGGGTCACATTGGATATTCGTTCACATACCTAGCAGCAAGTCGGTTGAAGCAACTTCAATGCGACTCAGTTAAGTCACAATGAAGTAGCTACTACCAATTTGGGCGGGTTTGTGTTGTTTGGGATAGATCTATGTTTCTGGAGGCCTCGGATGAAAGACCGAATTATGATTTTAATAAAGAAAATCTCCAAAACATCGAGAAAAAAATGCTGACTTATTGTGTCGCTTCCAATTTTTACGAAAGCGAGAACACCACGGCAATATTGTGCTTATGCAATATTGGAATAATTGTGCAATATCATACGTGCAGCAACGGAAACAAATATAGCGAAGCATTTTCGCCATGGTATTTTGTTTTGTCTGATATTAACCAGAAAGTGCGATTTCGAATCTGCAGGAATGCTTGCGGATCGTAGATTCTTTGAGTCTTTGATTTGGTATTGTCTTGTACTAAGTCAATTTACTACGGGAGAATAAAAGAACTGACTGACCTGCTATCTATTTGACTATTTGACAATCAGTATTAAATTCTTAGATCAGCTTTTCTCAAATTGAAAACATCTTTTCTAACGTCATTTTATCTACAGGATCGGTTAAACTTGAATATTCAAGATTTCCTGGAAATATGAGACTTTATTGAGTATACATATATCTTTGAACCTGAAAATTATTTGGTGAGCATTGAGTATCTCATTCGTTTCTTACTGACTTTCTTTTATGCCATGTGTGTTGTCGAAAGGCTATATTGAACTTATTGCAGTCATATAGACTTAAAAGAAATCATCAAGACATAATTTGGCCCTTAGAACACCATAATATTTGCTTCAGGGTATTTCAAAAAGCATTAAATAGCTTATCGAAACAATTCGATGGTCCAACCATTGTCGAGAGACTCTCTTGGACTTCACGAAGTCTAAAACAAAAATTAAAGACAATATTCAGGACTTCATTGAACCGGTAGATCTGTTGATATAATGCTAACATAATGCTTGTAGCATCTGAAATGCAGATACTGGGTTGATTTACTACATATGCTAATGCTTATTGGTTACCTGAGTAATTTTCACTTCGTTCTAATCCCAACTTTCAACTTTCTGATCATGTATTCAAGAAACACTTCCATAGTTATAAATGTAGATTTGGATGAAGTGTCGAGAAACCTTCCTACCCGTCTCCAGCATGGTTTTGCCTAAAAGCTGCGCCGCCCGACTGAGCAAAGGGAGACCGCAACTTCATTATTAAATGATTCAAAATCGATTCACTTCATCTTTGCGTGATTTAAAAATTTTAAGGTCGCATCTCTTTTTTTTCAAGTTATTTCACACTTCAGAGTTCAAATCCCAAACTGACTCCATATTCAAGTGATTTCAAACTTTTCAGTGTCGATACCAAATTTTTCAGAATAGATAGACTTTATATTCAAGTGATTCAGGACAGACTCAGATCATATTCAATGAGTCCGCTTTTTACAGGTATGATTCACTTCGTATTCAAGCGATTCCAAAAATTTTAGGAATAATTCACTTCATCTTCAAATGTTTCCAATGTTTGACTCAAGTAAGACTATGATTCAGGCAATTCAGGGCTGATTCCAACTTCTTGAGAACTAAAAAACTTGGTATTCAAGTGAATGCAGGTTGACTCACTTCATATTCACATGTGAGACTCGAAACTTAACAGGGCTGATATTAAACTGATTTCAAGCTTTATTTTTTTTTCAGTGTATATTGATTGATTTTTTACAGGCTCTTCTTAGACGTTCGGTGGATTAATATTGGAGCTATAATATTTTGAAAACCTTTTGTCTAAAAAAAACAGAGGCTCTTTTGAAAAGTTTTTCTTGAGTTGCAAGGTTCTCTAGCAGTGATAGTAAATGTGCTGTATTTTGATGTTATCTCATAACAATTTACATCTTTCATTACGACCAAATTGAAAACCCGCAAAAGTGAACCGTCATGGGAGAAAATGTCATGACATTCTGGTACTGTTTTCTACAAGCGACGATGCCTCTCTGCTGCCACCAGTTTATGGTTTAAAAAAAGTTGCAACATAGATTTATGTAGCTCAGATTTTCGTTGATTACTGGCTTATTAGAACTCAGGACTATAAATTACCAAATAAGTGCGGTAAAACCGTAAGCTATCAAATACAGCCACACAACTGTTTGAAACTGTTGGCAGAAATAAGGGGACCGTTTCCTCTTACCGTTTTCTATCATTCGTGTTCATTCGAACTGTGCCTGTAAATTGCTGGTGGTGTGCGAGTCTCAACATTTCGCATCAGACGACTGTTTTCTAAAAAATGTACATTTACCATTTGGATTAGGGCTAAAGGGTGAACACGAAATTATTGCGACACATTCAACAGGGCATAATTTTTTTACCATTGGGTAAAAATCAACCAAATTTTGCACACTTTCTCATTGATGTGTATTGTTTACATGCTGTCAAACTCGAAGTCGTGTTTTTCGATTCAACAAAAACGGAGGTGAACCAACGCGAGTCGAGAGAACAAATTCTTTCCAAACACCTGGAATTTCCTGACCTGTCGCACCGGCAATTGTGAAAAATTTCAACATTCCCCCCTCCACCCGTTTCCAGAGTTCCCCCGGCCACCCCCACCACCCACAACAGCGAAAACAACAACCCCACCGAAAAAAAACAAAAAGAAAAAAGAAGAGAAGAAGAAAAAAAAAAAAAACCCCCCCCCCCACCCTTCGTTTACTAAAAAAAACCGCCCCCCGCACAGCTACCTCCACCATACAAAAAAGAGAAGAGGTAAACTACCAACAAAGAAACAACACCCCCCCCCCCACCACGCGCGACAACAACCACCGCAACCCCCCCCGCGGATGCTCTACGAGAAGATGCTGACAAAATATGGCTGCTGTGTGATGGACGACGAAACGTACCTTGTGATCAAAAAGTTCCGGTAATTTTCAATTTAAAAAGGCCGCCTTTATTTTTTCGGTAAAATCTTTTTAGTGTAAGATGGCAACACTAGTTCTGATATTCTGTCAAAGTGTGAGAGCAAATTATCCATTAGTTTTGTTTTGACAACTGCTTTTGTTAGTCGAAAAATAGACGCTCGGCGATTTTTACCATGGATAAAAAATTGGAACAACGCGTTTGTGTGAAATTTTGTGTTGCAAACGGATTTTCTGCAGCGGAAACGCTCAGAATGTTGCAAAAAGCCTTTGGTGAGGACTCTATGTCACAAAATCGTACATTTGTTTGGCACAAACACTTTAAAGAAGGCCGTGAAAGCGTGAGTGACATGCCGCGTTCTGGACGACCATCGACCTCAACTACCGATGAAAACATCGCTTCCGTGAAGAATTTAGTTATGGAAAACCGCTCAATTAGCATTCGGGAGATAGCTGCACTCCTTGATATCTCATTTGGATCGACCGAACACATTTTGACGGAAATTCTGGGCATGAAACGCATTGAAGCACGACTTGTTCCAAAAGAGCTGAATTTTTTGCAAAAACAGCATCGAGTTGAGGTCGCTAAACAGATGATTGCGAACGCAGATAGCGATCCCACATTCATGGAACGCATCATAACTGGTGATGAAACGTGGGTATATGAATTTGATATGCTCACAAGTCAACAATCGTCCGAATGGCGCGCCGAAGATGAGCCGAAACCAAAAAATCACGACAAAGTCGCTCCAAAATTAAAGTTTTACTGACCGTTTTCTTTGATTTTCGCGGTGTCGTCCATTCTGAATTCCTTCCAGAAGGTCGAACGGTTAACAAAGAGTATTATTTACAAGTTATGAGACGTTTGCGTGAGGCAATTCGAAAGAAGAGGCCAGAATTGTGGCGCAATAATTCGTGGATTTTACACCACGATAACGCTCCATCACACACCGCGCTCACTATTTGTGAATTTTTGGCCAAGAACTCCACCAATACCATCAAACAAGCACCATATTCACCAGACCTTGCCCCGTGCGACTTCTTTCTCTTCCCAAAACTGAAAATTCCGCTCAGAGGTAGGCGTTTTGAATCGATTGATGCGATAAAAAAGAATTCGCTGGAAGAACTGAAAGCCATACATTCATCGGCCTATAAAAAATGTATGGATGATTGGATAAAGCGCTGGCATATGTGTGTTGCCTCTAATGGCGAGTACTTTGAAGGCGATAATAAAGATATCAATTAAAAATTGAAATAAATGCGTTTTTTTCAAATTACCGGAACTTTTTGATCACAAGGTATAAAAATCTAATCCACGGTTCTGGTTTTCGACTCACAACCACAAGCAAAATTAAAAAAAAAAATAAAATAAAAAAAAAAAAAAAAATCAACCCACCTCCCACCTCTCTCGCCCCCCCCCCCCCCCCCCCCCAGAGAGGAACCCCCCTAACCAGACAAAAAACAAAAGACAGAAAAAAAAAAACACATGCCCCCGAAACCCCTTTTGCCGTTCTTCCCCCCGCCCCACCAACCCCCCCCATTTTGGCCAGATTTGGCACCATCCCACCATTCTAAAAGTGTCCTGGAGTGGTATGAGGCCAATTCTGTCCATTTTGTTCCAAAGGACATGAATCCGCCAAACTGTCCGGAGCTGCGCCCGGTGGAGCAGTACTGGGCAATGATGAAGCGGGAACATCGGAAGAGCAAGAAGACAGTCAAAGACGAGAAGGACATGTTAAGAAAATGGAAAAATAAAAAACTGAGAAACTGGTACCGGATGACACTGTAAAGACTTTGATGGAGGGCATCAAGCGAAAATGCGTTCAATTTTACACTCAAGGCTCCATCGATTAACTTTTCTTTTGATTTTTGAAGTAAATATATGTATAAAACTACCCTAAAATTTTGGTTTGATTCTAAACATTATAAGAAAATTAGTATGACATTTTCGGTGTCGCAATAATTTCGTGTTCGCCCTTTAATAAATTACTGTCTTTTCAGCTGACACATCTTGTAAATTTTGTTAGAAACTTCAAAGTTGTTCAATATTCGCAAGACGACTGTATTTTCTTGAATGATGCTCTCGGAATTTCCTAATGCTCTTATTGCGTCGTTTTTTGGCCTCTTCCGATACCTATTCCGTTTGGAGTTTCAAAACTACGTAGGGCCGGTTCATAAAACACGTAGACTCATTTTTGAAAATCTCAGACCCTCAGACCCCCTCTCACCCCTCGTAGACCCCTTGTTATCAATGATCTCTAAACCTTATTTCTCAGATTCCTTTACCTCCTATCAAAGGTTTTTATTTCGACTTTATGAACTCGTAAAATGCTGTATTGAAATGCCGTTTTAGGACTCATCCATATTATCTTATTATGGTCAGTTGAAAAAAGCATTTTAAAACCATTTTGCCTCCAGTAAATGCATTAAATGGCAAATTGGTATTGAAGGAAGTTACCATAAGACCAGATAGTTTTATAATAGTCATTGCGAAGAAAAATTGGCTTTATGGCAAATCTGTGATTTTTTTTCCAATCGCCATATTGAAATATAAGGAATAATTGAAATGGGGAAGAATAAATGCATCAAATTTTCAATGTTAAATATGAAGTATAAATAACGTTCAATTGAATTTCATTTATTTTTGTTTTTTGAACAACCCTTAATTACATTAGCTTTTGAGCCACCCTAGTGTAACTTTGTTTTTGCCTTTTGACTTCCTCTTGCGTTTCTATCCCGTCCTACACTACCACATGCAAGAGAACCCCTGTAAATTGGAACAGACTAAATAAAATTATTACTTCGCTAACAGTCACTGTGTCCGGGCGTTTTATTGTTGTTTTTCCCGTCCGAAGTCCTCCGCGAGTTGCAACATCCCAAAAAATGGAATCAGCTCATTAAAAAGAATTCGAAGACCGATTACCGAAAGTGAACAAAATTAGTGTTTCGGGATCGGAAGAAAACTTCTATATTTTACATGGTCCTTCGAACCGAATACATGTCCTTTCGTGCCCGGATTTTCAATCCGTCGAACTCGCGTGTGAAAAAAAGTTTTCGCCAAGAATTGGCTTGTACCATTGAAGTGGTGTCCTATTGGATGTCCTGTGGATAAATTGTGCAGTATACAGTGGCAAACGAGCGTGAAAATTGCTGTACAGCAAAGAAAGTCGCTCCAACAAGGAATTGCGCAGTGAAATTTCTTGATGCGCCATAAAATGAAAAACGTGCTAGTGACGCCTTTTTGTGGCCAGAAATTTCTATGTGCATGTGAAGCGCAAGCTGTGCGTAAGTGACCGAAACCAAGAAAAAACTTGTTAGTGTGAGAACGAGAAAAAAACCGAGAATGAAATCGGCATATGTGAGTGTGTTGCTGATTTGCTGCCGCCGGTGAGCGAAGCCGGCTACCCAAGAGAGGAGAGCAAGTTTTTTGTTCGCTTGTCGGCGTTCCATTTTCCACGCTGGTCCCGAGGATCGTTACCCCAGCCACATTGGGATCGCCGTAAGCTTCGCTGCGTTGAGTGAGTACGTTCCTTCTTCTTTCTCTCTTGCACACGACTCGTGTCGTCGTTCGTTAATCCGCATATTGATTCATGTTGTTGTCGTCGACGTCGGTGAGGTAGTACCGTTCGTCGTTTCGTTTTACCGGTTCGGTCGTTTCAACCGTGTTTTGACACGCGAAGGAGAATCGTTCCGTATTCGCGTACCGTGTAGAGCCACGTTAAAACCAAAATGATAAAGTCAGAGGGTGAAAAAGAGGTAGATTTTCTGCGAAGGAGTAGGGAGCACTTGTGGGAGTCAATTGAATTCCTAATGACTCTAGCAAGGGAGGCAAAAGCAGGACAGCATTCAGAACTGCTAGGAGCATGGTCAGATAGGCTTGAAGAGATAGCTAAGGAGTATCGTCGTACGGTGTGTGTTCTTGAATCCACTGTTGGCGATGATTTTAAAGAAGATCGTATGAAATTCGACATGAAGTATTACGCGCTGCGTGCATTTTTATCCAAACATCTAACTCAAAATGCACAACCTGTCAATCCGCCTACACAACCAATCAGGGCTGCCAGTCATATTCGGTTTCCTGAATTAAACTTACCCCGGTTTAGTGGCAAGCTTGCAGACTGGTGTGTTTTTCGTGATGCTTTCGATTCTGCCATCGGAAACCGTGCTGAGATTAGCAATATCGACAAGTTCCAGTATCTGAAGGGGCTGGTCCAGAATGAAGCTGCACGGATTGTTGATTCGATTTCGATCAGCGAGGATGGATATCGCGATGCTTGGAGAGCATTGAAGCTGCGTTATGAGAACAAACGACAGCTTATTCGGTGCCATATTAAGTCGTTGTACGAGATACCTAGTATGAAGAAGGAGTCGGCTGACGAGCTACTCAACTTGGTGGATAGATTCGAGCAGCAGATTTCCGTTCTTAAGCGACTGGGAGAAGACACGGACTCTTGGGATTCACTGTTAATTTACCAGTTGTCAACCCGTTTGGACCCACACACACTGAAGGAATGGGAAAGTTATTGTGCTCGGCTGGACAGTGACAACATTGCCAATGTTATTGATGGTGCAGCGTGTGTTGAAGTAGAAGAAGAAGATATGCCAACGTATGTATCGATGGTGAATTACTTACAGAATTATGCAAGAGTTCTGCAGTGCGTTAATCCGTCCTCTAGCTTCAGTCGAGATCGTGATCCGAAGATAAAACCAACGAAGTCCGCATCGCATTTCAGCTCCTCGTCCTCTTCGCAACGCACGGAATCTCCCAGGAAGTGTGAAAAATGCAGCCAGAGTCATTTCCTGTACCATTGTCCTGATTTCCATAAATTAACTGAGCAGCAACGGTTCGAGTTTGTAAAGGCGAAAAAGTTATGTGCCAATTGCCTCCGCAGCACAGATCACTTTGCCAAGTCCTGTCAAGGCAAGTCATGCAACCGCTGTTCAAAGAAACACCACACTCTTCTACATGGGGCACAGTTCATAACACAACCATCTTTTGGTCCTCAAGCTAGCGGACCTGTTTCTCTTGTTGCCCAACCCTCCACCACAAATCCTGTTCAACCGACTCCGTCTCTTGTAGTGAAAACTCCTGCAACGCCGTTGCAGAATCAGCTCCAACCTTCAAGGTTGTCCCCGGTTGTCGGTTCGCATCTATATCAATGTTCTACAGTGCCACCAGGTCCTCCAAACCTGAATTACGCCATGATGTCATGTAACAAGGAGAATGTACATACTGTGATTCTCCCTACTGCACTGGTGGAAATTGAAGATGCTCGAGGTCACAAGGTTCTTGCTCGTTGTCTGCTTGACTCAGGTTCCCAGAGCCACTTCATTACGAAGGCTCTTTGCGAGAAACTTAAACTCCCACGTACCCGTGCTTCTGTTCCTGTTCTTGTGTGCGGCATAGGTCAATCAACCACCAAGGCCACGCATTCCGTTACCGTCAAGGTATCGTCAAGAGTTTCACCGTATGTCGTAGAACCGCAACTTCTTGTTCTACCCTCTCTCGCCATCAAGCTGCCGGGATCAACAATTATCATCCAGGAATGGAATATTCCTGAAACAGTGCGCCTTGCTGATCCAACGTTCCACGTATCGAAAGAAATCGACCTTATCTTGGGAGCTCAATTCTTCTTTGACATCCTTCGCTATGGTCGCATCCAGCTTGGTGAGCAGTTGCCGGTTTTGCAGAATTCGGTCCTCGGATGGGTCGTTTCAGGGCCGTGTGCCATTCGAGACCACGATCATGCTGATCCTCGTTCCTGTCTTATGAGTAGTGCAGTTCGCGTAGAAGAAATGCTTCGAAAGTTTTGGGAATTGGAAGCCGTCCATGATACCAAGGGTTGGTCAGCCACGGATAAGTATTGTGAAGAACATTTCCTGGCCAACACCCGACGGACGCCGGAAGGAAGATATGTCGTCAGACTACCAAAGCGTGAAGAACTCGTCCCTCAGTTGGATGACAACATGTACCAAGCCACAAGACGCTTTTACTCGTTGGAACGTTCTCTTATGTCGGATTCCCAGAAAAGGAAGCTGTATCAGGATTTCATCGCCCAATACATTGCATTGGGTCACATGCGTAGAGTGTCGGAAGAGGAACTGAACGTTAAACCACGGTTCATCCTCCCACATCACGGGGTCTTGAAACCTGAGAGTACAACCACAAAACTCAGAACCGTGTTTGATGGATCCTGTAAATCACGTTCGGGTTTAGCTCTTAATGACGTTATGATTCCTGGTCCCACAATCCAAGACATGCTAGTGGAAATAGTTCTACGATTCCGATTGTATCGTTTCGTCGTGACTGCTGACATCGAGAAGATGTTCAGACAGATTCTGGTCCATCCTTTGGATCAACCGTTGCAGCGCATATTGTGGCGTGATGATCCTGAACTCCACTTGAAAGTGTACCAGTTACTCACCATCACGTACGGTTTGAACAACTCGCCTTTCCTGGCAACTCGCGTATTGCAACAACTAGGTACTGACGAAGAGCATCGATACCCACATGCAGCAGAAATCATCCGAAGGGATTTTTACGTGGACAACCTTCTTACTGGTTCCAACGACGCAGAACACCTTAAACTGATCGTCACGGAGATGATTGGACTTCTGGAAGCTGGAGGGTTCCCCCTTCGACAATGGTCGTCGAACTGTCAAGACGTGCTGGATGTCGTTCCAGAACACCTTCGAGAAACACGTACTCTGCTAGAACTAGATCGAGATACCTCTGTTGCCGCCCTTGGTCTACGTTGGGAACCCACCACTGATCAATTGTCGTTCAAGCCTCCAACGTGGAAAGATAGTAAACCAATCACGAAGAGAACCGTTCTGTCGCAGATGAGTAGCCTGTTCGACCCACTCGGCCTGCTCGGTCCAACAATTGTTCGTGCAAAGATCATCATTCAAGCCCTCTGGAAGTGTCAACTAGAATGGGATACTCCGCTTCCTGCGCGATTCAAGGAAGAATGGACGTCTTATCAGCGAGACGTATGTTATCTAGAAGGTCTTCGTATTCCGCGGTTGGTCATGCTCTCACCGCACCAAAGGATGGAAATTCATGGGTTCAGCGACGCCTCCCTGCAGGCATATGGAGCCTGTGTATACATCAGGTCGATCGACGCGAATGGCCAATGTTACGTCCAACTATTAACGGCCAAGTCACGAGTAGCTCCACTCAGTACCAAGTCAATTCCTAGATTGGAGCTCTCCGCTGCGCTCCTTCTAGCGCATCTTCTAGCTCAAGTTCTAAAAAGCACATCACTCGTGGCTCCAGTCTATCTTTGGACAGATTCCACCATAACACTGGATTGGATCTCAGCTCCGCCTTCAACTTGGAAGACTTTTGTCAGCAACAGAGTAGCAGAGATTCAGGAGTTGACCGCTACCGCTTCCTGGAACCACGTACCTTCCGAAGACAATCCCGCTGATATGTTGTCGAGAGGAACCAGTCTGGAGAACCTAGTTGAAAACACTATGTGGTGGAATGGACCTATCTGGATCAGATCATCGAGTGAACTGTGGCCGCCTAAGTACGTTTCTCGAAAACAAAATCTCGAAGATCCAGAATTACGAAAAGTTGTGGCACTGCCTGTCTTTACAGAGCCAGAAGACGTTATCGATCGCTACTCAAGCCTGACCCCTCTCGTTCGCGTGTGCGCGTGGTGGCACCGTTTCCGCGAAAACACTCAACGGGTAAAGAGTGAACGCGTAACCGGTCCGTTGTCGGCGTCGGAACTCGATCGTGCGTTATTTGGTCTTGTAAGTCGTGTGCAAGAAGACGCGTTCGGTCCGGAAATGAAACAACTCGCTCAAAATAAAGCCGTAAGCAAAAAATCCAAGTTACGTTTCCTGAATCCACAACTCGTCGATGGATTGATCCGAGTTGGCGGCCGTCTTCATCATTCTGCCCTCGCCGTTGACAAGCGGCACCCTGTGGTACTTCCTGCAAACCATCGACTCACCAGAATGATCGTCGCTTGTGAGCACCTGAAAACGCTTCACGGTGGCCCGAACCTTCTTCTGTCATCTCTCCGTCGTCGATTCTGGCCACTGAATGGTCGGAATCTCGCCAGTACCACAGTACATCGTTGTGTTACCTGCAGTCGTGCCTCCCCGAAGTCATTGGAGCAACTGATGGGCAATCTGCCACCGGTGCGAGTAACCAGAGCGTTCCCGTTCGAGAATGTCGGAGTCGATTTTGCGGGCCCTGTTTTCCTTCGTGCACCCAGCAGAAGAGCAGCTCCTGTCAAGGCGTATGTGGCAGTCTACGTATGCCTGTCCGTCAAGGCAGTCCACCTTGACCTCGTTCCTGATTTGTCATCAGAGGCATTTATCGCTAGTTTGCACCGATTCGCAGGAAGACGTGGCAAGCCTAGAAACATCTACTGTGACAATGGCCGCAATTTCGTGGGAGCTCGTCGTGAGTTAGATGACCTCCATAAACTGTTCGTTTCCCAAAAGCATAAAGACGTTGTAGCCCGTGAGTGCGCTGCAAGCAGCATCGAATTCCACTTCATCCCTCCCAGATCACCATCGCTAGGCGGAATCTGGGAAGCGGCGGTGAAGTCAATGAAGTTTCATCTCCGCCGTATAATGGGAAACGCTATGTTGACCGAAACTGAGTTCAGAACCGCTCTCATCCAAGTTGAGGCTGCGTTAAACTCAAGACCAATAACTGCAATGTCAGAGGACCCGCAAGACTTGCAGCCTTTGACTCCAGGTCATTTCCTGGTGGGAAGACCGCTGAACGCAATACCGGAGCCCAACATGCAAGATACTCCAGAGAATCGCTTGTCTCGCTGGCGACGTGTCCAGCGTTTGTCTCAGCAGTTTTGGCAGCGCTGGCACAAGGACTACCTCAGTACTCTCCACAACCGCTATCGCTGGTCGTATGCTACGGCCAACCTTGTCCATGGAGCTATCGTTCTGCTACGGGATGAAAATCTGCCGCCGCAGAAGTGGTCCATAGGAAGAATAGTAGATGTCCATCCAGGAACCGATGGACTTGTCCGCGTTGCTTCGGTAAGGACAAGTACCGGAGTTACGAAGAGAGCTGTAAACAAACTCTGCCTGCTACCGGTAGAGTTCGATGCTGCGGCAGTCCAGCAACCATCCCCACCAACAGATGACACCAGCGTTGATGAAGAATGATCCATTCTTGGCGGCCGTGATGTTAAATATGAAGTATAAATAACGTTCAATTGAATTTCATTTATTTTTGTTTTTTGAACAACCCTTAATTACATTAGCTTTTGAGCCACCCTAGTGTAACTTTGTATTTGCCTTTTGACTTCCTCTTGCGTTTCTATCCCGTCCTACACTACCACATGCAAGAGAACCCCTGTAAATTGGAACAGACTAAATAAAATCATTACTTCGCTAACAGTCACTGTGTCCGGGCGTTTTATTGTTGTTTTTCCCGTCCGAAGTCCTCCGCGAGTTGCAACATCCCAAAAAATGGAATCAGCTCATTAAAAAGAATTCGAAGACCGATTACCGAAAGTGAACAAAATTAGTGTTTCGGGATCGGAAGAAAACTTCTATATTTTACAAAAAACAACACACCACTCACACACCCCCACAAAAAACACCCCCCCAACCAACAAACCCAACAAACCTCAACTAAATCACACTTCATTTCAGTTGTGGCCAGAAAACGGAATCATTCGTCACATCCTAGACGATGACATCCCAAGTTTACATCGAGGAATGCCTGAAAAAAGCATGTATCTTCGTTCATCCGCAACCATAGGGTCAAAATCATATTTTGGCCCGATTTTGCCCCAAGCTAATGAATCCTCCGAATTGCCCGGAATTTCGAGCAATCGAAAAAAACTGGGCAATTTCAAAGCAGCGACTTCGACGAAGCGGCGGGGCAGTCAAGGACATCCAGCAAATGCGGGCGCTGATGGGTTCCATTAAGAGGAAGGTTCGAGATTTCATTCGAACTGGAAGAATGTAACCATCTAATGCTGTAACTTTGAAGTTTTAATAAAAGTACTGTAAAGCAACCATTAATGGACTTTTAATACCTGTTGAATCACGAATTACAAGACGTTTTGAGCGTACCAATTTACTTCTAGTCAGCCTTTATGAAGACGTACAGCTTTCATGTCTTTTCGGGACATTTTACGCTCTACAATTTTGCCCAAGTCACTAGCGGTCCAAAATACATAGCAAAAAAGCTTTGCATCGCAGCGCCATCTCTGTGTCAAAGTTTCGAACTAATTTTATCGAAAAAGCTAGCTCAAATTAATCAAAGAAACATTGTTAAACATATTAATTCAACATCGTGCAACCTTAAAGAGTTCTAATTTTTTCTTCCCTGCTGGATCCCGATCTTGGCCCAGTGTGTATTGTTCTCTAGAACGGTTCAAAAATCTATCTTTTCCCTTACCGAAGAAATGTGCAAAGTTTCACGCTAATCGAAAATGGTCATGACTACACGTTCTCAGATTTGCCAAAGTAATAATCATTTCGAGTCTTCCTTTCTTTAGGTAATTTAAAATTCCGCAATGTAACATTTTGCACGGAAAACGGTTATTGGTTTAAATAACCGATGCCCGCTTCGAACTACTCTTAATTCCAATTTAGAACCGAAGCGAGAATCAACTAATTTTGTTTTTCGTATTTCTTGCCGGTATGCTCTCTATCCATTGCTGTAAATAATGCGACTTGTTTCAACAGCACAGTTCATAATCTATCCACCGAACAATGTTTATCCGCCCAGAAGAAAATTCCAGCAGAAGCATCCACCCAATTTTCATACTTTTAATGGATTCATAATCCTATTTCCTCACCAACCAGAAATGACGATGATGACGATGGAAGATGTTTCCATCCAGTATGAAAAACATCATCATCTTTCTACTGGCGGCGAAGGCGAAAGAAAAGCTTTTTTTTTATGATCCTCCTCTACGCACTTTGAAGGAAGTGCCATTAACGATAGCGACGGCAACAGGTGTAATACTATTACGCAAAAATATTGACGCTTATTGTCGTCCGTTCGGTTGCCTCGCTTGATTTAACTATGTCGCTAGATCGACTGAAATCGGCTCAACGCGCTCAGTGTAGGGTGAGAGACCATTTCTCGCCACGCTAAGCAAAGTCACACTATTCAAATTCCGGATTTTTTTTTCATTTTTTTGTAGAATGATGAAAATAGGCGCCACCCGGTAATCCTATTAAATGTAATCGTTTTACAAACCCGACAAAATGTTCGGGCTTCATGCATTGTAACAGCTAGCCGGTCATGTCAAAATGTGATTACGTGCGACAATAATGGCTCGCAAAGTGGTTGCCGGCGGGTTTTCCTCCAGGATCTCGACTTAATTGGCGAAGGTTCCATTTAACCTACGACACCGACGTTTCGTCACTGCCGCCGTAATCGAGGCCGACTAGCGCATCCGAGTCAATTGTGTGTAATGTGTGTCGGCACGCAGTAGTGCCAGTTTTCCCCTTCTTCTCCTGACCGACGGAAACCCCCCCAGTCTGGTCTGGTCCATATCTTGTGCCGTGAAAAATTGATCCAATTTCCAAACCCGAAACGGATCCTCAAGCGTCGCCTCAAGAGCAGTCGTTCAACGATAAGGGTCACCGGTTTTTTTTTTTTCTCAGAAAGAGCAATCGGGGCTCACTGTTCAGGGGAAAGTCACAATTTCCTATGCCGAAAATGTCACTTATTACAGCTCTTTTGAAGGAGATGTGCTTGAGTTGATGTTTTTTTTTTTGGTAAGCGATGAAAGAGGATAAGACGGATCGCTGTGATTAATTAGAGAGGGCATATTTATCTTTTTTCGGTCGCATTTGCGTTTTTGAGTGTCCTTTATGCTAGTGCCTCTATGAGTATGCTGTCCATTGTTAACATTTTCATTGTTTCCTTCTCTTTCTATTGAGTTGAAATTCGGTTCGTTCCGTTAGCGCTATTTCAAACGTGTTCTGTAGGGATCGAATTGGTTGAATCGTTCAGAGTTAGAGTTAGTGTAAGAATTAGAGTAGTTGCTTGTTTTTATGTGCTAGATGCATTGCATTCATGAATTCTAAATATTTTTCTTTTCATTACAGGTGAGTTACACATGAGTTATTCGTACATTGTACTGGTGCTGTGAAAGACAGTGATTGGCCTCGATTCTTTTTTAAGGTGGTAAGTGACTTTAGTTTTGGGATTTATTTATATGGGGAACTACCGGGAAACCCGAGAAACCCTATTATCTGTCATGACTGGTTTTAATCGGACGTGTAAGCAATTCTCTCTACATTATAACAATTAGACGTCGCAAGCTCGTAGTAGACGGAGGGTGCAGCATATAGTCAATTGTAGTGTAGAGCTAAGAAAATGTTGACCAGTATTGTGTTTATTTCCACATCTGTTCCCTTGAGTTGACAATCGAAGTATGTTCCGGTATAACTTCCGGAAACCGGATCTAAATCTTTGCAACAACTGGACTGAATTTGATGCCACGAACGACGGACGAAAGTTTTTTCTGATTTCCTAAAACTATTATGAATAGTTTTTGAATTTCATTTATTCCTCCCCAATGCATAATGGGCTTGAATAATTATAATTAATATTATTTTCCATCATATGTAACACAACACGTCCTATGAAAACTTCAATAAGAATATATAAAGGGTGAACCGTTTAAAATCCGCACACGCTCAAATTGCTCTAATTTTTTATCCGTTGGGTAAAATTAATTGAAATTGGGCGTAGACATAGTTTTATGTGTATTGTTTACACTCTGTGAGTTGATAGAGCGAGTAATGGCGCTATAACCATAAGCCACAGGGAGCTAGGACTATAGTTAATGCTTAAGTCCCAACCGTTTGAGGAGAAATGGAGCATCACTTAACCTTCATAGACTAGATGCTCCCAACGACTATTTTTAAATAAACTTTTGTTCTGTACACCAAACAGGGCATTCTGTTCAACTATTCTCTCCAACTATTCAATTCCTTTTTCCTTTGATATCTACTGAAGGCTACGTGGGTTCCCCGTGTCTTCTTAAGATAGATATCGAATCCTCCCTATCATCAACGGCGGCATGGACGTGCCCAGGTGAGCGATCGAGGAGTGTCTTCGTGGAGATTATCGTGTGAAGAAACGTATCAGCAACTGGTTTCGTTTCATGATGGCATGCAATGTCTTCAACGAATTATTTCTCATCGTAGCTCCAACCACGAGGTGTGCAAACGTCAATGCTAATGCTAATGCTAATTGTTGAGTTGATTTCATCAGGTGCGCAAAAGTTTTCAAAATGGCGACGAAAGAACAGTGCGTGCGCGAAAAAGTTTTGCACGAGTACTTTGAGAATCGTGATTTCCACGGTGTCTGGTATCATGAAACGGTTCGAAGAACGTCTGACTGTTGATCGGAAGTGATTGGATCGGAAAAGCCAACGAGTCAGGTCAACGAGAACGATCACAAACGCGTGGTTGGGGCCTTTAAACGGAAACCGAAAGCCTGAGTTCGAGATATGGCTAAAAAGTTGCATGTAAGCAAGACTTTCGTGCAGAATACCAAAACTCGAGCTGGACTACGTACATTTAAGGTTCAGAAGTCCCCAAACCTTGAAGATGAAACAGAATACGGTCGCAAAAAGCCGTGCCCGGAAAAAAAGTATGACTAAAAGAAACCACACTGCTGCGTAATCGATGACGAGACATATGTGAAGGAAGACTTCAACCAGATTCCAGGAAACCTGTATGTGACTGCCAAGGATAAGTGTGATGTTCCGGAGAACCTCGAATAAATTTTGAGAATGAATTTTGTGTGTGCGGATTTTAAACGGTACACCCTTTTTTTTTTTTTTTTTTTTTTTTTTTTTTTATCTTGATTATCGAGATTTTCGGTCTCGGGCTGGTTCATCTCCCGTCGTAGTCACTCAAATACCACTTTTGGGTATTTTCGTAACTTGTCCGGGGGTGAGATTTGAACTCGTGACTTTGGCGTGAGAGGTATGGATGTTAACCACTACGCCGGGGTCGCCCCCGGTACACCCTTTATTTAGTCAAAAAAATCAGGATAGTATGGTGGTACTTGGACTAATTATTCGTCCAAGTAGTACGACCAGACTTCCAACACTGAAATTCATGTACATGAAGTTGTAGAGGCTTGGATTCTTAGCGTGCTGCCGTTCGATGTAATCGAATAACGACGCACAGTGATCCATTCTAAACAAAAGGAGGAGGAAAAAGTCTAAAAATGGATTTTATATAGCTAAGTTTCAAGCTTCCAAGTAATTTTGGCCGCTAATAAGCGATCTAAATTGTTGTATTAGGCCACACAACCAATACATGGCCACTTTATGGTCCCCTGGAATATCTGGAACATCCCATAAAATGGTAAATTCATTAGTATCGTGCTAAAGTAATGCTATTTGTACGTAAAATTTAAGAAGTAAAGCAATGTAGAGAACAATTCTTGGATCTGAGTGGCCATCCGTGAAGTCCCGGAACATCCAAAAAAATTGATAATTCAGCAATTCCATATCAAAAAGATGAAGTAGATTTTAGAATTTCGTAATATATGGTAGGTTTGTTCCTTTTCATAAAATATATGACTCGAATTTTTCATACTGTCATTAGGGTGACCCATTTTGAGGTAGGGTGGTCCAAAAAACGAAATTATAGAAAAAATATATTTTTCAATGAATTATAATGTTCAAACCACTGACTGGACTGATTCTCATTTTTTTATAATGGAACTGCGAATAATTTCGCAGCACATAAATGACGAACCAAACGACAAAAAAAATGAAAAAACACACTGACAAACTAAATAACAAAAATACGAAACACCATGCAAAACAGTGGACATGAACATGACTGAGAGAAAGGGAAAGCAAACTTGAAAAAGTAACACCTTTTGAGGTCAACAGCGTCTCTATGGACTACACGATCCTTACACGGCTGGTCAAATGCTTCAAAAGGAGTTAAGTTATATCATTCTAACGCAAAAGTAACAATACAATAACTTCTTAATTTTAGTTCGAGAAAAATGCCTCATAGCACAAAAATGACGCACTTCACGGACTGAACCACTAAAGACTGAAGAAATTACGAAACGCCGTATTAAACTTGCAAACGAAACACTGACTAACAAAATAATGAAAAGACAATTGAAAAAAAAAAAAAACAGACGAAAGGACTCAAAAAACTCAAACGTGGCTCCCTCCGAATCATTTGCAACAGCGTCCTCTTGGACGGCATGTACCGTGAACGGCTGGCAAAATGATTTGAAAGGATTCACGCACCGATATCATCAAATGCCTGGCGTAGAGGTTTCTACTCTATTCAGAGTCCCGCCAGTAAACCTTCATAAAAAAATAAAAAATAAAAAAAATAAACGCATTAGACATTTTTTTGGAAACGAATGCTTTTCAAAAGTAAGTTGTGCATTTTTCAACCCCTGTTAAATAGACTAAATATAAAATGTCGACCAATTGATTTCTGACGGTATTTTTGATCACCTGAATTACCTATGGAGAGCTTTACATTAAAATGATGTAAAATCGTGTTTTTTCAGGTTTTTCCACTGAAATTCTGCGAAGTTCGCTGGGTGGAAAATGAACAAGTTGCTAGAAGAGCGCTACAAATATTGCCTAATTTGAGAAAAGTTTTGGATGAAGTCAGGAAGCAGGAAGAAAGAAAGCTGAAGGAAAGTCATCCGAATTTCAAACGGAGCTTTCCGTCGGTATTCTGATTAAAAGTGTTCGCTCTTGTGGATGATGCGGTAGACGATAAGATGCTGGGACCAAAGCTGAACTTTGTCATCACGTCTACAGCAATGGTTGAGGCGTTTCCAAGACCGAATCTCCTATGGCTTCGTTTCTTTTTGACGATTTGCAGATACTAGTGAGAGAATGGTTAAGCCCGAGCATCTGACAGCAAAATCATCAATTGAAATACAACTGACGGAGAGCAATCTTCTGCCAGACTTAAATGTGAAAATCGGTTTTGCCTCTAAATCGGCAATCAAGAAAGCGAGAGAATTTGCAAAAATTTCCAACAAATACGTTTTGGCATTCCGCAACGACTGTCGAGCTTTTCACTGTGGTTTTTTGAAGAAGCTACTCACCAAATCTCCATTAACGTACCCTTTAACGCGTTACGTCATCCTCATTAACCATGATGTTCTTACTCACATCACGGACATAGCTTAAAAGCTTATGGAGCTGTGTCTGGAAACGTTCGTAGATAAAAAAAATTTGGGCATTTATGCTTAATGCCGTCTTCAAAGACGGTGCTTGTCGGATTCCAGAGAAAAGATCAGCGTTTGGACAAATTTTGGCTAGAACTGATTGGTCATTTCAAGAAGGAGCTGCTAAACTTGAAAACATTCATTCAAAAGGTGCTCATCCTGTCGCACACAAATGAGGATTTTGAATAAATGAAAAGTGTCTGGTGGTGAACTAAACTAAAAAGAGTTTGGTAGTTCAGAGAATTGTTTACGAACAGTCAACGACGTTCATAAAGTCCTTGATACAATATGCACGTAACGCACGTGCATCGTTTTGTACTCGAAAACCTCGAATTCTTTACTATTTTTCTTCCATGTGTATGCTTCTAGAAACTTGAAAGATCAATGACTTAGGGATTTTTGTTGAGAGACCAAAGCAGGTTGCTATCCGTCATTTTGCCTAAATGAAACAATTCAGAATTTCCGATTGAACAAGTTCCTCAAAAACTTAAAAAATATCTTTTAATCCAATTTATATTAACTCATTTTCCCAGTCGGAAAAATTAGGCAAAAATTCGGGAAAAATGCGGGAATTTTTAAATTAAGATTGTGTGGCCACCCTGTGTCCAATAACGGCACGGTCTCTGGTTGTTGTGTGCATGGTTTCCGTGGTTGTCGTCATCGGAAACAGTCAAAATTCGTTGAACTCGAATGCGAGAGGAAATTGAGACTGGATCTGATGAACGGCGTCCAGGAACTGAAGGAAGGTTGTGGCAAACGGTGAACCGGAACTGCTGTTCGGCTTGAAATTACTGCGGTGACCGAATCGTTGACCAAAGGCCAACCATTCTTTTTCGATGAGAACCCAAAAGCCGTCTATGATTCGGTAGTAGCGATCGAGAGATGATACCCCGTTTGGCATACGGATGTTTGGCTTCATGGACGTTTGGCCTTATGGACGATAGGCCGAATCGGCGTTTGGCCGTATACAGATTTGGGGAGAAGATACTTTACAATGCAGTTTTCTTGCTGAAGGCCTGATTTTCCGCCAACCCTTTCTTCCAGAAATTTTAGAGATTTATATGTTATGTATATTTAACAATGGAAATGTAAAAAGAATAGTCAAAATCAAATCATATCTTCATTTTCCATCAGATCTCAAGTAAGCAGCAATCGCCATTACAAAGTCGTTCAGATTGTAAAGTTCGAAATTTATAATAATATCGAATATTATTTTATCTCTAATAATTTCAGTGGTTTTACGATTTCTGTAGGAATAAGCAGCTAATATTAAAGTCACAAGCCCATTGGTGTATCTATATTTCTGCTTTATCTAGTAATTTTAGGGTTCGAAGCCATTTAGCCAAACATATTTTAATCTTTTGATTTCAAAAAACGTCTCAAAAGTAAAATAATAAAAATGCAATTTAATTAAAGCTCCAAATTATCAAATATTAGTTTCTCACATAATTCACCAGTCGGTTCAAAATTTCTCAAATTGAAATGCATGAAATCATGAGAATTACATTTGTTTGATCGGTGAAACTCCAAAGAAGTGCTCATGTTTGAAAGAAGGAACAATCTCACAAAGGGTAATACACCGGACAAGCGCTTGATTCAGAAGTTTGCTTTCGAATACAGGAATATGTATCGTCAAAGAAGGCCCATGTGCTAAGAATCAAAAAAGGTATCTTTCGGAGGAACTGCATATTTCTTCAAGATTATAAAAAATAATGACCCATTCTGTCTAGCTGTTTAACATAATACATATTTCCACCTAAAATCAGGAGTCTACGATTTTATCAAAACATATTCATACTTCTCATGTATATGGGCAAATGGCCGAATATTCGGCCAAACGTCCATATGCCAAACGTCCATTCGGCCAAACATCCATATGGCAAACGTCCCACCCCCCATAAACTGTTGGTGGTGTGCGGGCCTCAAATTTCGTAGCAGGTGACTGTTTTGCAAAACAAAAAATGTACAATTTCCAGTTTACTTGACCGACCGTTCATACAAGAATTTATGTCATCGGTTGGCCACTAGGAGCCATCATCCGCTACAACGCATAGTTTGGGCCGCTGCAACCGCAGATTGGCGCTCACCAATCGTTTTCATCGAGTCTGGCGTCAAAGTAAAAGCGACATATTATCGGGAAAGTGTTCTGGAGGCTACTTTGAAGCCGTGGGCAGACAAACATTTCGGTCGCAGACCATGGACGTTTCAACAAGACTCGACACCGTCTCACAAAGCGCAAATGAACCAGAAATGGCTGAAAACCAACGTTCTTGAATTCACCAGACGCGAATCCAATAAATTATTCTCTTTGGGCCATTTCGGAGAGCGAGGTCCGAAATGAAAACAAATACATCAGCCTCAAGACGCTGGGGAAGGCCATTGTTCGTGAATGGGCCAAAATACCAGTATGTCACAATTGGGCAGCATGCGATTCGTTTTTTGACCGTCTCAAACGCAGTCAAGGTATAGTCAAGGTAAAAGGTGGTCATATCGAAGTGAATTGATTCTGAATTTTTGATTATTTTCCAAACCGAATTTGTGACCATTTTAATTGGTTGCAATTCGAGTGCCGGGCCTTGCACAGTTTATGGAACTTGTCCGGTAACCGGCCTACATGCCCCACCCGAAGAAAATCTTTGACATAGCTCCGTTCTTTCAATCTTTCCACATCATTCGCCGTCACTTGTGGTATAGTATCTGCTCCATCATCCAATCCGTCTTCATCTTCGGGATTTTCCTTGATCTCCATTGCACAGTTTCCTTTCCTTAAATTCCCCTCCTGGTAGGATGTATTTCCGCTTGGTAACTCCTGTCTGTTCTATGGGTTCAAGCTTTTTCGCAGTTCTCAGAAGCGTTTTCTTGGCAAAGTCCTTCAACGTAGCGTTCCTGTGCAATGAGTTTGGATTCCGTGAGTATTGCTGTGAGATTGCCGGCCGGATCTGCTTTCGGAAGGTCTCCGTCGCATCGGCAATCACTTCCTCGTCGAAAGCAATATGGATCAACTGGAACGTATAAGACGGCAACTGCCGCAGGTAGATCACTATGAGGTGCTTTTCTTTGGTGACCTAGGAAATAGCGAAAGGCCGAACTACATTTTGCTCGCGGCACTACGAATTGCACGGACATCTCTTGAACACGATACGGTATTTGATAAGGTAGAGAGTACCCTCCGCCGGAAGGAGATTTGACGATCCCTATTTCTTTCTCTTCGCGTCCATCAGCAAGCAGGTAAACTCGAGTCGGATCTCCAATGAGCTGTTCACCTTGGAGGAAATATGTAAACTGCAGTTTAAGTTTCTGGATCGGATGTATCCGTTGAGCTTTCCCGTTAACGGATTCTAGCGTTTCAATGTGCATTTGTATTACGCCAGGAATCATTTGGCGATGATTTCACAGATGCTCCGGGGTCACATTACCTTCGTTACAGACGCGATCGAAAAAACTTGCACACCATCTTTGCCACCTGTGATCCCACTTCCCTGGATCGTTATCTTGGAAACCTTCGGATCACTATGACTATGTGATTCTATCACACTGTTCGACAAGCTGGTGAAGTCGTCGGTATGAGAGTCTATTTTCTGTACATCACCACCTTATTTCATGTCCCATGGTATTAGCAGAACCACCACCCGGTTATCGTGATGGATAGCTTGACTGTAGAAGGTTTGTTCTTCCGAATCAGCTCTTGTTGTTTGGATCTACAGAAGGCCAGATTCGCATTTGAAGATTACGCGATGAAGTTCTGCACGTCATGGTAGAAAGCATCTTCCCGAAACTGCTGATTCTTCCACATCGGATGGTACTGAATGCAGATTTAGGCAAACCGTATCACTCCGGATCACGTATGTAGAATTTCAAACCACATGATCCAAATAAAGTACAATGAAGATTCAAGCAAGTAACCAGATGCCAAATCTAAATCCATGTGATGAAAGTAAGTAGAATCAAATCTTACCTACCAGGCAGGGTGTTCAGCTATCCGAAAATACCGGAAAGTTGCTCGAAATCTCGATTCATGTTCGTAGAGACTTACACTGCAAACATATCGATTTATAGAATCATAGTAAATATGAATTACATGGCTATTAGGATGTGGTCTCTTCAACGTCGAGTTGTGAAAATGTTGTTGTTTCGTATTTACGTGACTTTCAGCCTGAGGCAGATTTGTCACACCAGGGAGACGACTTGTACCCTACATATCGAACCCATCAATACCTGGGCCGGGACAAACGGCTTTACTTGCCTTCCGAAGGAACACGTGATTAGAGATTTTTCGTCTCAGAAAGCCAAACGACGCCGACCGGAATTGATACCAGACGGACTGGGGCCTTATTAAGAGTTCAGAGAGTACCTGGTGTGCACTATGTATAAAATATCTTGGAACAAATATGACAAACCTAGAAATATCGGAGAATACAGAAATAAAAAAATACTTGCATATCGGATCCTGCGTTTCAGGTTGACCCAGATATTCTCGGTTGACCGCAGTTGAGGATCCATTTTCAGTTCCACACTGATGAGCAGGCGTAGCTGGCCCATGTCAGGTCCGGCCAATACACCACATTCTCTCCCGCATGGTTCTTCCGGATGAAGGCGGCCACTTCCGGCAGGTATTCGGAACTGTAAATCTCCTCATTCACAGCAAGTCCTGAGGAAAAGAACAGTGGCTTTGGGTAGCAGTGGCAGAAGAAACATCTTCGGGAACTTAGTGTGGGAGATATACTTGAGCTCGCTGCTCACCTCCTTAGTGGGGGGCCTGAAATACCCGGCCCCCTGCCAGTCGATGACATTCAGCTTTTTCACATCGTCCAACACTTTTCCTTGGCCATTGTCTTCAGCCGCTGCTTCTGGGCGGTGGCCTGCCACTACGAGACGGCTAGATTGAATCTGCGCTTCCGCATGGCGATATCCATAATCTGGCGATACTATTGACGATTTGTCCGGTTGCACCGATCGCTCTGCCCAAGACACGGAAAGCGATGCCTTCGGGTTTGCGCTTCAGCATCTGCTGGACTCTTCGGTCATGCTGGAACCAGACTTTCTCTCGATGCTCATTCCTTCGTTCAGCAAAGCGATGTTCTTGTAGATGCAGGATCTGCTGTATTCCATCGACAGAAGTGCCCCACGTACCATCGAACGTAGGTTTTTTTTTAACTAAGCTATGAGCAATTGAGCACCCCTTCATTAATTACTCACCCCCCCTTTTTTGTATGGACTTCAATTTTTTTTGTATGGATTTTTTTTGCCTCTGGTGCATAATTAATGAACTTCCCTTATCTACTGGTAATTTTAGATTTTTTATGAAAATTTTCAACTTTTCGAAGAGTTGTTTATAACTAAGCTGTTGTCGCATTGGATAAGTGAAATGTAAATAACTCATTGGAGACGTGAACCGAAGACCATTGTTGGCTTCCCAGTTGGAAGGTGTTTATGAATTCCAACTTCATTCGGCGCTTCCTCGAGTGCCTGCCTGATGAAACTGATTCATTGTCTCCATCGGAAACTCAGTCCTGAGCTGGAGATTGAGGTTGACTATCGGATGTGATTTCGCTGATTTCAGTGTTAGTCATACTACGTGCATTTAATAATATTAACATATGTGCACGATCAAGTTTTTTTTTATGAAAAACTCCGACCACTCAACTGAAACGGTGTCAGAATGAAGCAGCAAAACAAAAACTTCCGCTGTCCATTACATTTCTTCTTCAATACCCATAACGCTCGTATTGGAAATTATGTCTGCTCTTGCCTATGGATTCCTCTTATCATCTACATTGTTTTCAATTCAATTCAAGGCAACTTTTCAAAAACTTAATCCTAGCGAAGGCACCCGTTTGCGAATCGCGTGCAAGCATCGGAGTCCCCACTTGCGCTCTTGTGTACAGAAATCTAATCTTGGATGGGACTTCTGGGCACAGTTATTGTGACACTTGTATACATGTATCACATGCCACAATCCAGGGCATGGTGGTGTCTCCCGGTGCAGCAGTGCTTGTATATTTTTCAGCTTGGTTTGCATATTCTCACATTACACATTCCGCCTCCAATGGCCTTCGTCGTACGTGGCAACTGCAGCCACCCAAAGCGTGATCCTATTTTGAAATCTATTACCTTGGCTACGGACGACGCCAACACTTACAGCGCACGGGGAAATTTAAGATAGTTTTCAGAAGTCTGAGTTAATTTTAGCAACAGACCAGGCGTCCAAATTGCCTTCCAGCGCCTAACTGCCACAGCGCATCGTGCGTCTCCATGGTTCCACGCCTAGTTGAGGCTGACGCTCGCCGTTCACAACGACTCTCGGGCCACTGTCACTTGTTTTTTTTTCTTTCTGTCATCTACTTCTTCCACCATTCTGCAAACTGCGCAAATTGCAGCGTACTGTTGCTGTTGATTATCGGCCATGTACTGTACACTATACAGTATAGGGGGGTACCGGGATAGAGACAAACACCCTTCGTCACGAGCACGATCTAGATATTCCATAATCATTATCAACGCCGCCACCGCCGCCATCATCTCCAACCATTCAATTTAAAGGGATGGAAGTCGATGATGGTTGTGGTGGTGGTTCCAAGTTAAATGCAAAATAAAAATGAAACCGGGAACAATTGTGTCCGATCCACCGCGCGCCGTCATGCACCGCAACCGTGAGGACGTGAGACCGTTGCAAAATGTGCAATTTTCAATGACAATTGTGCATGGAGAGCTCTGATTTCACTGTCAATGCCATTATCACCCCCTGACTGGCGGCAAGGTGGTCTATTTCTAGACTCGAAACTGCAAAGAAGTTTATGGTAAACATTGACACTCCCGCCATCAATCACGATCAACAAACCATCCACATACCTTCCAGTGTCAAATTCGCACATTTATCACTCTCCGACCTGCATATGACTGCTATTCTCGCTAGGGTGGTGACAGGTGGCATCAGGTGTGTTGTTTCGACAGCAAAAAAAAAAACAAACACTCAGACTAAATAAAAGCACATTTGTTGATGGATACACCGGATTCCTCCGGGGACCTGGCCCGCATTGAGGTAGCCAATAATTGCTAGTGCTGATTATTTTTTATGACGCCCGTTCTAATAAAATTTGCACTCGTGATGAATGACAATGGGAGGGTGTGTGCGTGTGCGTGGGTGAATTTTTGCTCCAAACACGCATCAATCACTCCGTCCGTCAACAGCACCGACGATGACGACTCTACGGTTATGGTAACGACGCAGAGAACGATGGAAGGTGGCTTAATAATGCTCTATTTTATTTCCCCCACACCAAGGATTATCTTTCGTCTTTTTGTGTTGATTATGATTAATATGATGATGCGTTTTATTTGTCGGGTCCGCCGCCGCCACTTTTTCTCGTGTAAAAAAATATACACCCAACCTATTTCCACCAAAATCTTCTTCTTGTCTTCGACCAGACAACCCTGTTTTTTCTACAAAAATCCTGCACCACAACAAAAAAAAAAAATTAAATTTAAAAAAAACTTATAAAAAAAAAAAAAAACAAAATAAAAACATAATTCTTCATTCAATGCAATTTTCATTTTAAATGAATGTCAACAATAATTTCACTGTTCGTCATTTAGAGCTTAATCCTATGTACGCAGTTACGTATGCATTAAATATGGACTAATTGGACTAAAATGGACTGTCGTGCGGCATCCTGACGACATGCCCAGCCCATCGTAGTCGACCAATTTTTGCGATGTGTACGATGGGAGGTTCTCCCAGCAACTGATGCAATTCGTGGTTCATTTGCCTCCTCCACGTTCCGTCTTCCATCTGCACTCCCACATAGATCATATGCAGCATCTTCCGTTCAAAGACACCAAGGGGTTGGTCCTTCAATAGCAATGTCCATGTTTCGTGGCCGTAGAGAACTACCGGTCTAATTAATGTCTTGTAGGTGGTCAACTTTGTAGTTCGGCGAACTTTGTTCGATCTTAACGTCCTTCGGAGTCCAAAGCAGGCATGTTTGCCAGCCATAATGCGCCTTTGTATTTCTCTGCTGGTGTCGTTATCGGCGGTCACCGGCGATCTGAACTCGTGGTAGGAGGCTAACATTATCGTCTCGTGAGCCTCCTTTCATGTATTTTCAATGCATAAATCAGAAGCCCAATCCTACCAGCTTCAGCCTTAAGTCTGATGTACGTTTCCGCCAATCTCAAAGTTACGTGCTACGATAACAACGTCGTCGGCGAAGCCAAATAGTTGGACAGACTTCCTGAAGATCGTGCCACTCGTGTCTATCCCAGCTCTTCGAATCACACCCTCCAATGCAATGTTAAACAACAAATACGACAATCCATCACCTTGCCGTAACCCTCTCCGAGATTCGAAGGGACTCGAGAGTGTCCCTGATACTCGGACGACACACATCACTCGATCCATCGTTGCTTTGATCAACCGCGTCAGTTTTTTCGGAAATCCATATTCGTGCATGATTTGCCATAGCTGGTCTCGATCGATTGTATCATACGCTGATTTGAAATCGATGAAAAGATGATGTGTGGGCACGTTGTATTCGTGACATTTCTGCAGCACTTGCCGAATCGCGAAAATCTGGTCCGTAGTAGCGCGGGCACCCATGAATCCCGCTTTGTATTGCTCCACGAACTCCTTTGCAATTGGTGACAGGCGGCGGCATAAAATTTGGGAAAGCAATTTGTAGGCAGCGCCCAGGAGTGTGATCGCACGATAATTGCAGCAAAGCTTGTCGCCCTTTTTTTATATGGGGGACACATTTTTCTTCCTACCCCCCCTAAGGAAAAAATTCCTCCTCCAAAATTTGGCAATTACCCAGTGGCAGCCCTTGGCCAAGTGTTCACCAACGGTTTTTAAAAACCCCGTTGGGGATTGGTTAACCCCCCGCGGTTTTTTTGTTTTCAACCAACCAATTTCCTCCTCAACTTCCTGAAGGGTTGGGATCGGGGTCCTGTCATCTTCTGCGCGTGTTCCTAGATTTATTACCGTGCCACTTTCGTTCGCTGTAACATTGCCGTTCAGGTGCTCATCGAAGTACTGCTTTCACCTTTCAATCACCTCACACTCTCCTGTGAGAAGGTTACCATCCAGGTCTCTGCACATATCGGCTTGTGGTACGTAACCCTGGCGCGAGCTGTTCAACTTCTCGGAGAATTTGCATGTGTTGTTAGCACGGTACAGTGCTTCTATTTCTTCGCGTTCTAGATCTTCCCTCTGTAACATTGATTTTTTAAGGGCGGCTTGTTGGGCCTTCCCCAACCCCCTGTCTTGCCGGAAGACCATCGTGCACAGCACTGTTTAGAGTCCCAAGCTGGCACGAGGACGATGATCAGCCGCTCCTAACATAGAGAACAGATGCTGTTTTGAGCCGCCCCTAACATGGAGAACAGACGCTCAGACTGCACCCTTTGAAGAGGGGAGCCCCCCTTCCCTGGCAGCATATGACCAATGTCCCACCGGGGTTGGTTACCCGATCTTTCCTATGGTTACTCATACCCCAGTCGGCACCACGGGAAGGTAGGGATAGATGTTACTGGGCAAGAGGTTTCCCGCCGGGGGTTGCCCCGGCGGAGGGGTATGATTTTTGCAGGTCGGGGGGTTACTAGGGTGTGGGGTGCCGCCGGGGGGCCCCGCGGGTGGTCGGGGGCTTTTGGGGCTGGTGTTGTGGTTGTAGGCGTTTGTTTCGCGCTGCGTGCGCCGGCGGTCTGCGGCCCCGCGTTTGGGCCCGTGTTTGGGGGTGGGGCGTCGTTTGGGTTCGCCTGCGTGTGCGGGTTGGGGGTGTTGGGTTTCGGCCACGAGCGTTTGGTTTGCGGCCCTGTTCGCCGCGGCCCAGGCGGCCCGCCGGGGGGGTTGCCCAAAATTGTATCTAAATTATTTTGGTGGTTATCAAGAGATGTCTGGGTGAATTCGATATTGGCTGCACATTTTATTTCGCTCCCTAATTTTGTTAAATTAAATAAATATATGTATGAGTGAAATAACATATTACGACTAAAAATTTTATTTCGCTCCCTAATTTTGCCTCAGAACAAACAAGAGAATAAAGGAGTAATATAATATTTATTCATAGATATAAACTCATAAATGGAATTCTCGATTAATTTAAGTGTACTCAGGTGCTAAATTAGACAAAATCCCAAAAACATATTGAGTTTCATTGGATTCTGAGATCATTATGACCTGCACTGGTTTTGTTTTGGAAAAAAAAAACTGAAAATAAAAATTCTTGGACAAGAAATAATTTTGTTAGAAAAACTTTTTTTTCCTCGAAAGTGCCGATCTTGCAATGTATAGACGATTGGACCTCTCCTAAGACAAAATTTCATCCAATTTAAAAATGGTGTTTTTTGAGAAAATCGATTTTTTTCGGTGTAGGACTCAATTTAAAACTTATTTAATATTTTTATTCAAAAATATGACTGATTTTGTGATAGTCACCCGTACAACACTTTTTTGGGGGATTTGTCATTTTTCGACTACACCCATTTGATAAAAACCGGTCGAAAAAGTTTGACCCTTTTCAAAAGACAGTCTTGATCAATTTTGAGAAAACTATTGCATACTTGGCTTTTATTGATAAAGTTTACATGTCCAAAAAGTTCCATTGAAATCTGAAAGGGTGCTGCCAACAGTTGTTCTAATTCGCGCGAATTGCTTCCACTACGAGATAGCCAACTTTTATAGATACAACTTTGTAAAAGACACCATGTTCCTAAAATGAAACACCCAGGATTTAATAATTTCGTCGTGAAAATGGATTTTACGATCACTCTGCGTGCTGAGCATCTCTGTTCAGAACGCTGAGCGCATTGATGTAAATTTTACCAAAGATTCTTAGCTAATCATGCTTGAAATGTCGGTAAAGGAAGATTTTCTGCGCTCCAAGCAAATCTTACTCAGAATAGATCATGAAAGCGCAGTGAAACTTGCTCAACTGTAACCAATTATTTTTTTTCCTCCCCCTCCAAAAACCCCCAAATTTTTCAAATCTCCCAAACCCCCTCCCCCCTTTTCCCTCCTAAAAAAAAATTTTCTACAACCATCCCCCACCAATTATATCCTTTCCCCTTTCCCCATATTCGCATTTTTCCCCCCCCCCCTCCCCCTCCTTTCTAAACCCCACCTTTTCTTTCCCCAACCCCCCTCTAAAAACCCCAAAAATTATGAACTCCCCTTTTCCTTTATTATCATGTTATTTATTTTATTTAAATAGCCATACATCGTATTTACGATATGACTTCATCTACAACATTTCGCCAATATACTCGGTCTATGGCTGCCTCTCTCCAACCTCGTTGACGACCCACACTCGCCAGATCCTGTTGCACCTGGTCCGCCCATCGTGCTCGCTGTGCCCCACGCCTTCTTGTACCGGCCGGATTCGAGGCGAACACCATTTTTGCAGGGTTGTTGTCCGGCATTCTCGCAACATGCCCTGCCCACCGTATCCTTCCAGCCTTCGCGACCTTCTAAATGCTGGGTTCGCCGTAGAGTTCAGCGAGCTCGTGGTTCCATCTTCGCCGCCACACTCCATCCTCCTGTACGCCGCCAAAGATGGTCCTAAGCACCCGGCGTTCGAAAACACCAAGTGCTTGCAGGTCCTCCTCGAGCATCGTCCACGTCTCGTGCCCGTAGAGAACAACCGGTCTTATCAGCGTTTTGTACATGGTACATTTAGTGCGGGGGTGAATCTTTCTTGACCGCAAGTTCTTCTGGAGCCCGTAGTAGGCACGACTTCCACTGATGATGCGTCTTCGGATTTCACGGCTGTTGTTGTTGTCAGCCGTAAGCAAGGATCCAAGGTAGATGAATTCTTCCACCACCTCGAATGTATCCCCGTCTATCGTAACACTGCTGCCTAGGCGGTCCCTGTCGCGCTCGGTACCGCCTGCTAGCATGTACTTTGTTTTCGACACATTCACCTCCAGTCCGACTTTCGCAGCTTCGCGTTGGGGTACATTTCTCCCCCCCTTTCAAATCTCCCCCCCACAATATACATATCCCCCCCAAAAAAAAAACAAACCCCCGGGCGGGAGAAAATCGTACCCCGGCTGTTGAGCCCGGCTCTTCGCATGGCACCTTCTAGCGCAATGTTGAACAACAGCCGGGTTGCATGTTCTAAGCGAAATTTACCCAGAGTTTCGTTACCAAATTCAACTGTCACGTGAGTTAATTTAACCATGTTAATTTTTTTTATTTTTTCCTCTGTTTAGAGCATATCCAGTTTAATTTGTAAATCCAGTTTAATTTGTATAGTAATTCTTGCTCATAATTATTAGCATTTGGAACCAAAACAGCTTCGATAAAGATAAAGATACCAATAAAGACGATTTATTAACCGTTTACATCATTCACATAATTGAAAAACATACAAATAAGGCCCTCATTATGCGTGAATGAACCAGACATGAAATAAATATAAAATAATGAATGATCTCACCAATTTCCTATCAATTCCGGAGAAATTTGCGAAATGGGCGAATCTGCTTTTATAAACAAACATTTCATCGATGTTTTTTTTTTCGAATAATAACACATCGGTCCATAAGTCCCAGGCCTAACTACCAGATGGCGCCACTAATAAAATATCCATATGATTTTTCAAAAGCAGCAAACTTCAAAAGATTACTGTAAAAATTTCACAACGCTCAGTTAATTATTTATCGAGTTACAGTGTTTTAATTGACGCTACTTTTGTGATTCTTAAAAACGTGTGTTGATATATCATGACTTCTTGATGGGAAAAAACGTCGTTTAAGCCCAAGCTTGGCTTGAAAAAAGTTATCCGGACTTTGCCCCATCGAAAACGACCATCAAACGATGGTTTGCCAATTTCAAACGTCGTCGTACGGACACCGATGATGCCTGAAGATGGTCGGCCAAACGAGGCATTTATTCCGGAAAATATTGAAAAAACCCTGAAAATCATCATGGGCAATCGCAAAGTGAAGTTGCAAGAAATAGCTAACAACAACAATCCGAAACCAAAACTATAACAGCCTTTGTTTTTGGAACAAATTTTGTTTCATTTGAGATGTAATTCGCTCGTCCAACGCAGAATGCTTCCAACAAAATTTGTTATTTGTAACAACTTTTGTTATAATTTAGATGCAATTTTGTTGTAATCCACTCGGGTCGAATAGATTGTTTTTATTATGAAGCGGATAGCTACAATAAACTTCAAGTGCCAGTTGTGCAACGCACGCCGGAAAATAGATATTAACCCAACTTGAAACCTTTCTCGTCGTCGCTTTGAGAGTCCTGTTTCGTGCGACGAACGTATTATGACTACGCGCGCTTGCTCTTGTGCTCAAGCGTCGCAGTGAAGGAATACGTGTATATAACTTATTTTTTTCATCAACAATTTGTCAACTACGTTACTTCAAGTCGATAATTTGATTTATGGCCTCCGAGTCGATATCCCTCTGAAGGGAATTGACTGAAAGTGGTCAACGCTCGCTAGATTGGCCATCGCACTATTGTTGAGTGGAGAAAGCTTAAGTGTGGCTTATCACAGGATTTGATAACGAAAGAAAAAAAGTATTGAGTTTATGAAATCCTTCTTCCTACCTTTCAGTATAGATATTTTAGATTTTATTTATACTATCGAAGGAAATGGAATGAAGGCTATCAAAACATTCTAAAGATGCGTTGTTGAGTAGAAATTTTCGACAGTTCGATTAATGCTTGTCTAAACGGTGTACAAGTTTTCGTTTTGACGGTTATTTCCCCAGTATTGCAAACTTCCACCATGAAACAACAATAAAAAGGCGATCTCAAAAATCACCATAATTCATAATAACTTTTCCCTAAATTTTGAAGCCAACAAAATTAATGACACACAGTATCTGCCTTAACTTATTCCATCCGGTGTCAGTATTTCCACAACTCCCTCCCGCGTCCATGTTGATGTTTATTTGTAAGAAAACACTTTCGCCTACGAACTATGGTTCGTTCAATTTTCCATCAGACACCAAAGTGTTGAAGACGATTGCGAAAAGAGCGACGGATGGGGCGCGACCATTGACGCAATCACTTCAACCTTGAACAGTTGGGTAGGTCGTCGGGTAGCAATCAAAACCACATTAAGGTAAACTGTTGTCCCAACCAATCGATAACTGTGTTCAACCATATTTTCCCAAATGTCACCAAGCCGCTAAAGCCGACACCAATTTTCCTCCGATGAAAAGCACAAACACTCAACTTACTGCTTGAGGTTTGCATCCGGCGACAGCTACAGCGTGGAGAGGCCTCCTTATTGAAGTGTCATAGAAAACAAATACCGTACAAATTGTGTGTAGAAAACGTCACCCGCTCGCTCACCCGTTCGAATGCTAGTCCACCACAGGAACGGAGTTAAAAGCAGGAATCGAATAATTAAATATCTCTCATTCCATACTCACGTGGATGTCCATTGTGCAGCCACGCGACGACAGTAGTGGCAGTGACAACGAGCAGCCGATCTTGAAAGCGTACTGCACTTGTCAGTCAGTCACTCAGTCAGTCGATGCATGCACTCCGTACTATATGAAGGTACCTATATATTGCAATTGGTATGTAGTGAGCACGATGAAAGGAGAAACAATTTCCAACCCGGATTGATTTGTTTATTCTGGAAGTGATTGATGATTCGTCTGCAACTTGGGAAGGATGTATTCCGGTCTTGTTTGAAGTTTGGAAGTGCTGCAATACCATTTTTCAATGTCAATTTTTTGACATTTCGAATGATTCAACAAACAATATGACCGCTAGGGAAAGATAAAGTTCAACAACATCAGCGCAGAAAATGAATCATCATCGGCACCGGGTTGCGAAACAGTATCATTTGTAAAAGCGATAAGATAAGTCTACCGTATTCGTCATAATTGTATGCGAAAAATTCAGTCACTTCGGTTTTTGAGGTAATTTACAACAATCTGGGACGTGTAATATTAATTTGTTTGGAGAGGAATACCACCTTGATCCTGTTCCTGAACTATCGCCGAGTGGAATAATGTGCGTGTGGAATTTTCCTCATTGGATTGTTGAAGCTCAACCTTGAAAACTCGACATCGTTCTAAGACACGAATAAATATTATCATTTATTTCCCTGCGTGTTTGGCTCTCATACCTACTCTACTGAAGTCTTTTGTGTTTTGATAGCCTAACAATATATTCCGCTTGACAGCGTGTTAAGCTATGTACGTTGCAATTTCCTGTTCATAGATATTGTTGTTTTGTGTTTGTCTCTTATCAACATGCCTGTTTCCTTCCATACACTTCCTCGAGAATCCCAACGACGGCATGGGTGAATCGACCGTTTAAGACTTCTTAGAGCTTGACAGGAGCAATGCGCCCAACGCATGGGACAATAATCAAGGTGGCCACCCTATGGTTGTTTTGGAATTCCGATCTTCTACCAGTTGCCTAACATAGTTTTCCCAGCTTGATTTGAAAGCTGAATTTAGTTATAAAAATCTGAACTAATCCACAAAGGTGCGATCTCTGATCCCTGTAACAAAATTCAAATTATGATTTTCAGCCACTGCACGGTGGTCAAAAAGTCGATTTGAACGCTCTCAACTGATAACTGGAGCTAGAACGATGACGTCTTTGGCAGAGTTGATGGATATGCTAAGCCTTAATCTTTTAAAGGCTTGACTTTTGTGATAAATCCACCTAAAAGTGAGGTCAAAAATCATTTTTTTATGATGTTGAGATAGAGAGCAAAGTTGTAGAAAAAGTCAAAACAAATAACTTTGCTGAAGACATACACAGTTTGAAAGAAACATTGAATTTTCTGTGTTATCTAATGCAGATAAAAGGAATGCCAGATTTAGCATAAATTCATGGGATATTTCATGTAAATTCAAGCCAGATGTCGCTGAAATCAGGTCTGTTGTATGAAAGGTTGCAAACAATTTCGTTGTTTACGTTTGCTTTGGCTTGCAATTAAACGGGAAGAAATTTGAAACGTCTGTTAAATTTCATTACTTTTTTTCTGTTTACAAATCGTATGTTTCACTCAATTCGAGATAAAGAGCGTTGTATGAGAACTAGCCCGAAAAAATACTTTTTTCACCGAAACAATTTATTTTTTTATTTTATGGATTATATAATGTTCAAAAATGTTGTTTTTTTTATATCATAATTCACAACTTTCTAGAATATACTGTATCCGTATTATTTCAGTGAGATGAGTTATTGAACTTTGTAGTAGATAGGTTTAGCTGTATCTTTAAGTACATCAAAGGAGCTTTCAAGTGGTGGTAAGTTTGTACGTCCACGACCGTCTGCTGGGGAGTTCTGCCTAAATCAAATTTAGATGGTGTTACTATGTTTCATGATTCAAAAAGTATTTAAAAAAAATACTTTATTATGATTATCCCATCTCAAACTCATTAGTTTCAGTTTGCTGTTGCATTCTGGTTCTGTCAATATTTTTTATTTATTTCGTGTGTATAATTATCTTTACTAGCTGATTATTGTGCGACCGTTTACTCGCTTGCAACTAAATGAATGAAAATTTAATAGAACGGGCGCTTTTATGATTTTTTTTTTAGGAATGAATTTTGTTCAAATATTTTCTTTTGCTTATGTGTTTAATTTTTGCAAAATCAAACGTAGTTGATGTTTGTGTTTTTAATCAAACCCTCGGATCGTTAGTTTCTACCATGGTTTTTCTTTCTGTGTAGAAGCATTTCATTGTCAAAACATTTATCTTCAAACTACGCCTTATCCTGTCAGTTTGAACGTAATTTTCTCTTGCATAACCTTAGATTAACTTCTCGTGCATAATGTAGCACTGAAAGAAACTCGAGTATCCCCCATTCTTGACTAAAAAGGGGTTCAAACTTCTATCAGAACATGCTTCTTACCCGAAAAATACACATTTTGTGTTTTAGTTGCCTGGATAATTCTCATGTTTTGTTGAATTTGTGTTTCATTTGTATGAAAGATCCCCCTTCCATAGGAGGGGAGGGGTCTCGAACCACCATAAAAATATGTCTTGCCTCCAAAAACCCCCACATGCCAAATGGTTCCATTTGCTTGATTAGTTCTCGAGTTATGCAGAAATTTGTGTTTCATTTGTATGGGAGCCCCCTTTTCAGAGAGTGGAGAGGTCTCGAACCACCATAAAAAAATCCTGCCTCCAAAAACCTCTAGATGCCAAATTTGGTGCCATTTGCTTGAGTTATGCATAAATTTGTGTTTTATTTGTATGGGAGCCCCCCCTTCCAGATGGGGAAGGAGTCTCTTACCATCATAAGAACCTTCTCCGGCCCCAAAAACTCCTGCATACAAATTTTCATAACAATAGGGATGATTCTCGTGTTTGGTTGGGTGTTTCATTTGTATGAGAGCCCCTCCTTCCAAAGAGGGGAGGGGTCTCAAACCACCATTCGCTTTCAAAAACCTCCACATGCCAAATTTGGTTCCATTTGCTTGATATGTTCTCGAGTTATGCAGAAATTTGTGCTTCATTTGTATGCCCTTCTAGAGAGAGGAGGGGTCTCGAACCACCATAGAAACATTTCTTGCTTCTAAAAACCCTCACATGTAAAATTTGGTCTCATTTACTTGATTAGTTCTTGAGTTTTGCCTGAATTTCTGATTGCTTCATTTGTATGAAGGTAGCGGAGGGGTCTCAAACCACCATAAAAACATTTCTTGCTTCTAAAACTCTCACACTCTAAATTTGGTTTCCTTTGCTTGATTAATTCTTGAGTTATGCAGAAATATGTCATTTGTATGATAGACCCCCCTTTCAGAGAAGGGAGGGGTCTCTAACCATCTTAAGAACCTTCCCCGGTTCTAAAAACTCCTCCATACAAAATTTCACGCCGATCGGTTCAGTAGTGTCCGAGTCTATAAGGTTCAGACAGACAGACAAACAGACAGAAATTCATTTTTATATATATAGATTAGCTGAACCCGGTGCGAGCGCTGCTACGTTTGCGACTAAATGACTGAAAATTTAATAGAACTGGCACGTTTATGCTTGTTTTTTGGAATGAGTTTTTTTTTCTTGACTAAAAAGGGTTCAAACTTCTGTCAGAACATGCTTCTTACCCGAAAAATACATATTTTGTGTTTTAGTTACCTGAATAATTATCATGTTTAGTTGAAATTTCTGTTTTACTTGTGTAAGAGCCACCCCCCTCCAGAGAGGGGAGGGGTCTCAAACCACCATAGAAAAAAAAACCGGCCTCCAAAAAACCCCACATACCAAATTTGGTTCCGTTTGCTTGATTAGTTCTCGAGTTATGCAGAAATTTGTGTTTCATTTGTATGGGAGCCCCTCCTTCCAGACGGGGAAGGAGCCTTGAACCATCATAAGAATCTTCTCCGGCCCCAAAAACTCCTGCATACAAATGTCCATAACGGTGTTGATAATTTTCATGTTTGGTTGAAATATGTGTTTCATTTGTATGAGCCCCCCCCCCCCTTCCAAAGAGGGGCGGGGTCTCGAACCACCGTAGAATCATTTCTTGCCTTCAAAAACCTCCACATGCGAAATTTGGTTCCATTTGCTTGATTGGTGCTTGAACTATGCAGAAATTTCTGTTTCATTTGTATGATAGCCATCCCTTCCTGATAAGGGTGGGGTCTTAAACCACCATAGAAACATTTCTTGGCTCCAAAAACCCCCACATGCCAAATTTGGTTCTATTTGCTTGATCAGTTCTCGGGTTATGCAGATATTTATGTTTCATTTGTATGGGAGCCCCCCCCCCCTTTTCCAGACGGTGGAGGAGTCTTGAACCATCATAATAACCTTCCCCGGCCCAAAAACCCCTGCATACAAATTTTCATAACAGTAGGGATAATTCTCATGTTCTGTATAAATTAGTGTATGAGACCCCCCCCCCTTACCAGAGAGGGGAGGGGTCTCTAATAATTAGAAACATTATTTGCCTCCAAAATCCCCACATGCCAAATTTGGTTCCATTTGCTTTATTAATTCTCGAGTTATGCAGAAATTTCAGGTTCATTTGTATGAGAGCCCCCCCCCCTTCTAGAGAAGGAAGGGGTCTCAAACCACCATAGAACCATTTATTGCTTCCAGAAAACCCCACATGACCAATTTGGTCCCATTTACTTGATTTAGTTATTGAGTTATGCAAAAACTTCTGTTTCATTTGTATCAGAGCCTCCCCTTCTAGAAGGGAGGGGGTTTCAAACCACCATAGAAACATTTCTTGCCTCCAAAAACTCCCACATGTCTCGGTGATTGTCACCATGTGAGGAAGTAGGCCGACGTAAAATAAAAAAAAATAAAAAACTCCCACATGCTAAATTTGGTTCCATTTGCTTGATTAGTTCTCGAGATATGCAGAAATATGTGTTTCATATGTATCAAGACACAAAAAACCTTTCCCCCCCAAAAACTCTTTATACAAAATCTCACTCAATCGGTTTAGTAGTTTTCGAGGATATTTACATATATAGATAAATTATTATTATTATTTCTTTCACTTCTCAGCATCTAGCTGGAAACTTTCAGCTGGATTCAGCTGGATCTCCATCATCGTTTTCTCATCCGATGAAATTTGCAGACGTATTTCTGTAAAAAATCGTAGGTAATTTTTCATTGAAAATGTCATTTGCCAGCCCTAACCGAGATACGCTACTTTTGCCGATGCTTGGCAGCCATCAACAACATATTCGATTGTGTCTCCTACTGCGTTGCACTTTCTATAGTGGTCTTCTACTTCTACGTGCAATATGTACCTGCTATAGTTCTTCGTCGCAATGACCCGGTCTTGGATGGCTACGATAGTTTTCAGGTCGCAGCTGATAGTCCTCCTGCGCCAGATGGAGGGCGCTGAATCCATGGTCTGCTTCACAAACAGCACGGTAGACTTCATGACGGTTCTGCCATTCTACAAAGTACATCCCCAACTGCTGTATCTCTGAAACACATAGCGCTTGAATGTCGGCAACTCCTCTTCCTCCTTCAGTACGTGGCAGGGTGACTCTCTCGTAGGCCGATTTTGGGTGATGCATGCGATGCTAAGTGACCGCCACTCGTACTGCTCGTTCTATCGCCTCCAAGTCAGCTTTGGTCCACTTTATCACTCCAAAGCTGTAGGTAATCGCCTTTATCTTGTTGCCGACCGACAGGTACGACCCCAGAACACGGCTGCTTCGATACAGGAGCTTTTCCAGCCACCCCTTTCTTGACCGTTGTATGGCGAATTCCGTTCAATTGCAGGAATCCAAGGTACTTGTAGGTCTCACCTTCAACCATATTCTGAATCTCGTCGTATTGATGCGATAACTACTGGTATCCGACACTTTACCCCGAAGAAGATTGACTTTTCGACACTTATCGATTCCTGCAAGAGTCGGCTCAGCTTTCCAACTGTTTCCGCAAACAGCTTTAAGTTCATGTCCATGTAGAAGGTGTGGGTTGCATTGGTAGCCCTTCCTCTACTTTTCAAATGGTAGTTATAGCTGCATTGATTGAGTGCTCTGCTGAGGGGGTTCATCGCAAGGCAAAACCTAAGGCTAACTAAAGGTATCGCCTTGGTAAATTTCCGCAGCCTTGTTTGAAGTTTATAAGAAGTGATCATAGAACTCTTGTTCAGCTTATTTGATGCTTACGAGTGTTCTAAGGATCTAAGTTCGAACATCAAGTATAATTTAGGAGTACTATTGAAATCATTTTGAAGTTTGAAATTTCGTGCTCCTTAGTGCTTCTAAAGCATCAACTGTAATAAACTCACTTTAAGCACAGATTTTTTTTGTAATTCCAAAATAACGATTTTGTTTGTTTATGCGTGGAAAATAAAAACCCGTGGTTTCATACAGGTATAGAGTAGTAGTAAGGTCTGTATCCACATTAATCCGGACACCTTCAAATCATTGTAACTTTCACAAAAATTTCACTGTGGTTTATGATTGATGTTTACATTTCATGTTTAGTATTCAATATGGCCACGAAAGAAAAACAAGTGCGCGAGCGAAGTTTGTACGGGCGTACGGCAAATCCTGACTTGTCAATACGGGACATTGTAAAAACATTGGATTTGCCTAAATCCACTGTTCACGATGTGCTCCAATCATTTTCGGAACGTTTGACGGTGGAGAGGAAACCGAGAAGTGACAAAAACATTGGACGCACTGATCCTGTCATGGACCGAAAGGTGAAAAGGATATTAACGAAAAACCCAAATCTCTCCATTCGAACGGTGGCTCGTAAAATAGGGATGTCGTCTGGTTTTGTCCAAAAATCAAAACAACGTTTGGGACTTAAGTCGTATAAAGGAAACACGGTTCCAAATCGCAACGACAAACAGAACTTTGCAGCAAAATCACGGGCTCGACGTTTGTACTGCGAATATTTGACGAAGTTCCCAAAAAATATTTTTAATATTTATTTCGAAATTTCCCAAAAAAAACCTTGTGTGGCAAGCGATTTGCACGTGTGGCAAAAAGAGTAAATCTTTCGTCACTACAGGCACAATCAACAAGGAGATCTATCAGAAAGAGTGTCTGCAGAAGCGATTGCTACGCTTCATCAAAAGTCACAAAGAAAAACCTTTGTTCTGGCCCGATTTGGCATCATGCCACTAGGCTAAAACTGTGATGGAGTGGTACCAAGCAAATCAAGTGAACATTGTACCAAAAACCTCAAACCCGCCAAATTGCCCAGAGCTACGACCAATCGAGAGATATTGGGCTCTGATGAAGCGGAAGCTTTCTGGAAAGAAGCAAGGAATCAAAGACACTTCCAGCAAATTTGGACAAAGACGGCTTCTACGATTTCTGAAGAGTCTGTACAAACCCTAATGGACGGAGTCAAGCGCAAAGTTCGAAAATTTTATGCAAATACCGAATAACTATGTTTTGTCTTCACGAATTGTTAAAACACATCCCAAGAATCTGAAATACACAACTACGACGGAAATATAATGCGAAATTTATGTTTTATTCATGTTTTGAGGTGTCCGGATTATTGCGGATACAGACCTTAGTAGTGAGAGACTGTATCGTCTCAATGGCAACGTTGTCAAATATCAAATGTCTTTTGTACCACGCCAATACGAATATGTTCTCTTTCTTTTGTTGTGCTCCTGAACAAAACCTCTCAAGTTTCTAAAGAACGTAAATCCTACGCATGATTCTCAACAAACCAGCGAATATTAAGCTTCCTGATAGGGAAATTGAGTCAATCCTGCTCGTGATTTTAAGCGAATATTCTAAGGATTTCAATCAAATTTCACAAATTGTTCTGAGAAAATCTTCCGCAGCGTTCTTAGCAAAACTTATTAGGAAATTCCGAGAGAATCTTGGTCACGAAACGCCACTGATTATTTGTTTTGTAATTTTCAAATTTCGTCATATCTTATGTCTTTCTACCCAGTATGTCAGAAACGGGTGCTCACGTCAAAGTGATGTATTATCCCACCAACTCCGCACTGATGTGACTTTTGCTCAGTCTAACAGTCTCGTTTATCGTTTCGTCTCATACTGGTGTAGTAATTCTTGAAAGGTAAAAAAATACGATTTTCTTATTAGTAGTTAGCAGCAGACTCAAACATCAAATTACATCAAAGCGACACTCTTAGCAATTCAAAGAATCAACGTCAACTTCCCGCTTTAGGCTTGACTGATCAAATTAGTTGCCCATCAAAGAAGAAGAAGCGAAAACTTGCGAAACGACGCGTTGAACCGATTACGTTTCTACGACTTCTTCGAAACAGAAGATGAAAGTCTTCCATTGCTTTGACGATTACGGGGGTGACACACTGACTCGCTCATGGTCCGCTAAAGTCAATATAATGCATCTCTATAATGATGCGAACATGGGAACGGGGTTTGGACGGGTGCTAGCACACCTTTGAGCTTACTTTAACCTGTCCTCCTGAATGTTGAGATGCAGTCGATCGGCCTAGTCTAGAAAAGTAACTTTAAAAGCAGCGAACTGCTGAGACTAGGGCAAATTCGCTGAGTGGGTGGCTGGTAATATAAACACTGCCATTATTTAGCTTCTTAGCCGAAACAAACTAGATAGACGATATACTCTTTACCTCTCTTTGTGTATGTAGATACGTGTGCGCACGTTGTGGTGGGCGCTCGTTTTTCGGTTATTTACTTTGGCCACTGCAGAGGGGGCTAATCAAGAGCGGTCGTAAAATGCGATTTTATTGCCTCATTGTTTAAATATTTACCGGACCCGACCTAACTCGAGATGGTGTAGTTTCAGCTAGCTTTGTTTTCGGCGATGAGCTGTTGCCGAAAAGTAAGAATGCTAAATTTAAGTGCCAGCTTTATGCATGACTAATTATGGATGATATTTGGACGACTTCTTTTCGATGAAATTTCAAAAAATAACATCCAGAGCAGATACTTAAAACAGGAGACATTTTCGAGAACTAAGCTTTGTATTCCCGCATGCATATTCGGATATTTTACTAAACCCTTAGATTCTCCTAAAAATAAGCAAACATCGCTCAATCGAAGCCAAACACTGTTTTCCCGTTACCATATTCAATGTTACAATTTGCCTGATGGTAGATCTCTAGATATTAATCAATTGGGCAAACGCTTGTATTTATGGCATTAGAATTAACTTTCAGATTTGGTCGTTTATTGTGGAACTATTTGTGGATTACGACTATTGTTTGTGGAACTATTTGTGGATTTTAAGATTACGACGGATAAGAAAAATTACTATGAACTATCAAACTTTTCAATTTTCAATTAGTTCTCTTCTCCCAAGTATTTCGATATTCGATTTTCTAAATTTCGATTCGTTCTGATTTCACTTCTTCTCTAGGTATATCGACTTTAGATCTCCGATATGCTCGATTGTCAATTCGACATGGAGTTTTCATAAGGGCCAATGTCGCAAACGTAAACAATGGCGTCTTCCGCAAATTTCTCGAGAAAGCTAACTTAATCATAGTGAATTACCACGATGATTTTACAGAAGAGGAGTTTCCCTTTACAATAGAAGTGGTAGTTTACTTGAGCGAGTTTGCCTTTTCAAAAAATGAAGAAGCCATTGTTTACGTTTGCGACATTGGCCCTTATGAAAACTCCATGTCGAATTGTTGGTTCTCGATTGTCGATTCTCCAATATCGATATTAGATTCTTAACTCTTGAGTTTTGGGTACCGATCGATTTTCGATTCGTCTCTGTTTCCGTTTTTCCGATAGTCGATTTTCAAATTTCGATAAATCTCAATTCTTACTTCATAGTTCTTCAATGTCGACTCTAAATCCTGGATTCACGATTCTGGATTCTTCAATCTCGATCGTCGATCTCGATTCACGATTTTTCATTGTCGATGCGACAGTCTCAATCCTTGATTCTCGATTATCGATTGTCAGTTATCGATAATCGGTTGTCGATTTTCTTTGTCGATTGTCTATTCTCGATTCCTGATTCGCCTATCTTGATGGTCGATTCTCGGTAGTCAATGCTCGATAAAAAATATTTTAATTGTTGAATCTCGATCCTGATCGATTGCTGATGCTTGAATTTCGATTCTTATATCTCGATTGGCAATCGATTGTGAATTACCAATGTTCAAATCGTCTCAATTCTCGATTTTTCTTGCGATTGTCGATTTTCAAATTTCGATTTGTCTCAGTTTTTCACTTTTCAAACTCGATTCTAGATTCTCGATATTGACTCTGGATTCTTCCTTCTCAGTCCCTAAATCTTGACTTTCGATTCTTGAATAGCAGGTGGTGATTATCGGTTATTGATTGTAGATCCCTTTTATCGATTGGCGTTTGTTGATAGTAGGTTGTCGATTGTCGATTCTAGATTGTAAATGTTCGATTTTTGATTCCCATTCCTCGGTTCTTGATTTTTATTGGTCAATTGTTGATTTTCGATTCTGAACGTTCTATTGTTAATTTAACACTTTAAGGTTCAGATTCTCGATTCTTGGATATCGATTACTAATTCTCCATTCTCGATTATCATGTCGTGATTATCAATTCTCAATTACAGATTAGCGATTGTCGTTTGTCGATTACTTTTATTAACTATCGGTTGTTGATTCTCCTTTCTTAATTGTTGACTCTCGATTTGCAATTCTCAAGAGAATCGCTTAATTCTTGATTCTTCAATCTCAGTTGTCGATTGACGATTATCAATTGTCAATTTTTGCCTCGTTTCGATTCTCGAATAGGCGGTTTTCAAATTTCGATTCGTTTATTTCTCAATTCTGCGTTGTCGATACAAGGTTCTTGATTTACGTTTCTCGATCTCGATTTCCGTTTTTAATTGGCGATTATCGATAGTAGACCGCTTTTGTCGATGATTGATAACCGATCTCTAATGCTCGATTCTTGATTATCAATTTTCACTTTTCAATTTTCAAATATTATTTCTCAATTGACGATTATCGATTATCGATTCATGATACTTGATTCTTGATTCTCATTGTCCATATTTATTTCGATTTGCTTGTTTTGCGATTCTCGATCCTAGTTATTAAGTTTTAAATTCTACATTTTTGATTTTAAATTCACGATTTTTTCTTGATTTTTCAAACTCAATTCTTGATTCACGATTATTGATTGTCGATTGCCGATTCTCTATTCTTCATTCTCAATCCACGGCTCCTGGCGATGCTCAATTATCGTTTCACGATTCCGGTTTCTTCAATCTCGACTGCAAGCTTTTTTTTCGATTGGCGAATTGTTGTCCCTGTCGATCCTTCATGCTTGAATCTTGATTTCCGATTATCGATTGTCCATCACCTTAGTTATTTATCTTTGTTGATTGATGTTTCATGATTGTTGATTTTCGATTTTCAAATCCCGATTGTCAAACATAAGTTGTCGATTGTGGATTATCAATTCTCGATTCTCGGTCGGCAAAAATTGAAAATTGACTATCCACAATGGATAGCCAAAAAATGACAATTGATAATCGTCAATCGACAACTGAGATTGAAGAATTAAGCGATCCAATAGAGAATTGCAAATTAACAATCGACAATTAAGAACAGAGAATCAACAACCGATAATTAATAAAAGTGATCGGCAACCGACAATCGGTAATCTGTAATTGATAAATTGATAATCACGACATGCGAATTTATAATCGAGAATTGAGAATTAGGAATCGATATCCAAGAATCGAGAATCTGAACCTGGAGTGTTCTGTTGGTAATATCGGTTATCGATTCTAAATTATTTATTCTCGATTATTGTTGCTTGATTCTCGATGTTCTATTCTTCATTTTCAATACTCGTTTTTCGGTTTCCGATTCTTCTCGAATAACTGTGGACGAGACTCTGTCCAAAGCCAGAAGTGGACACTTTCAGGGAAACCTCGAAAACATTTTATAAAAGTTGCCAAGGCACCTCAGGGTCATCGGCTTTTAAAAACATGAAGTTTTATATCCATATTGATCTGGTTCATTTTATGCCCGAAAGTGGCGACTTCCCGAGGATCTTCTACAAAGTGGTTAAGCCATCTGCCGACCCTCGAAATGTTTGCATTGTTATAGTCTCTTTAAACTATGAAGTTTGTCCCTTATTGATGAAATTCAGTATCATGTTCGAAAGTGGACCCTCGATAAGTTTGCATTCTTATCGTATGATACCCATATTGATCAGAATCCATCCATGAGCGCAAGATGTCGATTCAGGAAGGACTTGAAGAACCTGCTACAAAGTTTCCATGTCATCCAAGGTGAGCATTTGGATCCATCTAAAAAGTGACCAAAGCATCTGGGGGCTCTGAAATTATGAACACTGTTATTGTCTTTTGAAACCATGAAGTATCAAACTCATGTCAACGAGATTACATCCTTAGACCTTCAAAATCTTCAACAAACTGTTCAAGAAATCTGGGGACTCTGAAAATGTTAGAATTGATATCGCCTTTCAAAACCATGCAGTTTGATACCCATATTGACTTCCCTTGTGTATTATTCGTTGCAATTCCTTTTTAATGGTGTCTGCTCGCAAGGCCCACAACCAACCCCACTATCTCGCAGGTGGACCATCGTGATGCTGCTGTTTAACAGTCTCAAGCACCACCAGGACTTTCGGCTGTTGTATTTAGAGTCCTGGGCGCACAAACAAGACGGTGACTCAGCCGCTCCTAAGAACAGAAGGCGCTGTTTTGAGCCGCCCCTAACATGGAGAACAGACGCTCAAATGGGCGAAGGCTTGGACTTTTACCCTTATTTTTAAAAAGCGGGTGGCTCTCTTTTGTCAGGGTTGCTTTCGGATATTTGTGGATTTTTGGAAGAAACTCAGAGTCCAACAACTGCTCAGTCCCCCCACATCCTAAACAGTCCCGCCGCTCGTCCGGGGCTACTTATTCGTGTATTCAGTAGCTGTCCATCACATCTGATGGAACCCCACCATCCGCGACTCGTGGACCCGCCGGGTTGCTTGCAGCTCAGCCCCGTAGAGTCTTCACCTACTCTACGGTCTTCCCGGCTATTGACTTCCTAGGGAACTTCAAACCCAATACCAAGACTTCTGAAAACTCTCAACATTGTTAATGCCTTTGAGAACTATGAAGTTTGATATCCATTTCGACGAGATAACATCCATGGCTGTAAGTAGTCGCTTCCCAGGGAATGTCCAGGATTTTCTACAAAATGGCCAAGGCACTTGTATCAAAATGTTCGAGTTCACCTGTTAAAGTTTGATATCCATGTTGATAAGATACATGGCTGGAATTGGTTACTATTTGGGAGAGCTATTTACATAGTGATGAAAGTGTTCGGTGCCTCAGAATGTTTGCATTTCTATCGTCATTTAAAACCATGAAATTTGATATCCATATTGATGATATATCGCCATTGCTGCAAGTGGTCACTTTCAGGGGTGCGATTTTTCAGCAAGTCAGTATGAAAGAGACATTATATTTTTTTCAGTGCAAGAATATCTTAACTGACGTGATGAAAATGAGCCATCAACACAGTCCAAAGCTCCAGAACCACATGTGTCATTTTCACACCTGCACTAGAAACAATGAATGCTTCTGTGAGACAGCTTGAGGTTCACTCATGAACCATGTTGAAGTTTGTCATAGAAGTTCCGCAAAAGCTTCATTCGTTCAGTGTTTTCTGTCACACAAGCGTTCCATTCATTGAGACAAACGCAAGAGTCCGATCAGTATCAATTAAAGTTGGTGAAATTTTCAAAAGCGGTTGTGACACAGAAAATCTTTGTGAAATTAATACGCAATGGGGCCTGAAACATTTCAGCCAATAAAAAAAAAGAATCTAGAAAGCGGACTAGTGACCAGACGCTCACCAAAAATGCAGGTCAATACGTCCAAATGCACCTAGGAGCAGGCATCCTACGATCCGGGCAACACAATCCGTCATTTTCGCTCAAAGCATCCGGAGCGAGCAATGAAAGTAGATTTGCTGGACGAAAATGGCACACCCGTCAAGAAACCTCGTACATTAAAAAACAATGACGATTCGCATGAACGAGCAGTTGTTCATAGACTCGCTTGTTCAAGGATATCGCGATGACCAACTTGTCCTTAAAATGCATCGAATGGGAAGGATTTCGGAAAAGAAATGGCGCTATTACCAACGCTCTTGGTTCAACAATCAACCGGACAAATATGAAGAAAATCTTGTGGTCAGCAGCAGACGAGATCCACGACGTCATAGCCGAAGAAAAGAGGGCAAAACTCCTCAGCTGGAAAGTCGGCTTGGCATAAAAATATGACCGGCACGTACTAGGCTTTTAGCATAGCACACATGCTCTGCTACTCTCTCAGTCATTCATTTATGAATTTATGTTTCAGTGAATGCTTCTGAAATTGAAAATGGTTTATGAATTGGGTGCTGAACTTTAAGAGATCATGAATTTCAAATCAGTACAGCCAGGACAACGTTGAATGAACTAGTGAAAAAGCTACGTGTAGAGAATCTGATTTACAGATTTCGAAGCTCTCGCATGGAGTGAATGTGACTGATAGACTGAAGTAAGTTTCAACAGATTTCATCAAGTGAAAACCACTGGTCACTTTCCAGGGGAACTCCAGAATCAATGACAAAGTGACCAAGACATCTGGGAATTCTCAAAATGTTTGTACTTCTACCGCTTGTTAAAACCTAGATCCTGGTATCCATATAGATAAGATTCTGCCCTTGTATAAGGGTGTTCATTTCAATTTTCAGATTGTCAACAATCAGATGAACAAGGCAAATTGAGAATGTCAAAATGTTTGCATTCTTATTGCCTTTCAAAACCATTAAGTGTGTTGGTTCGACGAGCCACGGTCGGAAGCGATCACTCCCCGAAGGGCCTCAAAGGCAGCAGGAGATTTCCAACATGTGCAACTTATTATCGTCTTTTAAAACCACGAAGCACCCATATTGATAAGATTCCGGTCTGTGCCGGAAGTGGGCACTTCTCTAGGAACCTCCAGAACCTGCTACTAAGTTGACAAGGTATTGGAGGTGATTTAAACGCAAATTGGCGCAAACCGATGGCTGATTTTAATACGTTCCAATATCGAAAGGCAAGCAGCTTTAAAATTAGCTAAGTCCTAGTAGAAAATGCCTTTCTAACTGTAGTATGGTCTGTTCAACTTAAGTCTAGCAGAGAACAAACTCAAAGACTACTAAGGAAACAGAAATGCTTTTGCTCGAAATGAGCAGAAACATATAGTTTTCTATAATTGGAATGGTCTCACCAAGTTCTACTATTGAATATTATTCAACTGTTTGAAGAAATATGCTCACTCTGTATTTACTCAATTGTCTATGTGAGGATTGAATTCGTTGAACAGATTGAACTATTGGTCACGAGCGGCTTCAAATTAATTTTAATGCAGGGTTGGCATTTTTTTTTAAACTTTTTTTTTTTAAATATTTTCAAACAAATTTGGCCTGCAAAAAATTTTGCGCTTCTTGATTTAATTGTGGTTTGCAATGCTCAAAATATGCCTCATTTCAATTTAAGCAATCAGTGTACGTTCAAAATTTATAAACCGTATTTCTATTACGACCTACCCCAGCTGTTCAAAACAAGGCCTTTTCCAGATCCCTGGCTGATAACACCGTCAGCTAACGGTAGATTAATTAACATTGAAATGCAAATTTAAAAAAGTCACTCTGATTGTTAAAATCAATCTCAATTGCAATAACTTCCCAGAATTGCCCCTGTCCTAATTCTCACCACAACTGCAACGTCACCCGGCTTTGATTACGAATTTATATCAAACCAGCCAACCCACCCTACACTCAATCATTGAACACAATTCCTATCACGTGCCGGCACGCAAACGAATCGCGTGTAATCGCTTTTTTTTTGCCGAGTTACTCCCCCAAACCACCCTTCCGAACTTACACGCGGAGCACGCAATTGCTAAGCTTCTTCAGCACGCCTCTACTATCGACCGAAGCAATTTTCCATATTCTTTTTTTCTTTTTCGAAAATACCAATCTACTGCCACTCGCTACTGCCATCATCACCAACGGAAAAATCGATACGGTGGAGTGCATGGAATGTGCGGGAATAGGCAAAAAATAAGAGAGAATCCACTCTTCCACCTTTGAGAGCGCGCGCCTGTGACGACCCGCTTGCATAAGTAAACATATTCATTTTTATTGACAGCTTTTAGCAACAAACAACGAAAACCCGGAACGTGCCGGCGATGCTTGCAGCTAGTTTCAACCTCACCGTGGTTAGATTGCTGTTATCAACTAGTCTCGTCACTCGTCGTCACCTATCTGTAACTAACAATAAATGGCCAACAATTTGTATTCAATGTCGAGTGAGTTCTTCCATTCATTCCCTTCCTCCCGGAGCGACATGCTTGCAGAGTTAGGTTGTTTTCGCTTAGATACTGGGTGGTATTCACATATTGTATCGGTCGGTGCTGTTTGTTTGCGGAAGTATCGATGGGGCCGTACATGGACATCTAGAGCACGTTTTGATGAACGCCTTTCGAGTTCTGAATGATTGTTCTGGTGTCATGCTCCGTTTTTCGAAGTTGTTTGAAGACGTTGATCAATATTTATTTGCAATATGCCAGAAATGAGTTGAAAATCATATCAAATAGTCGAACTTGGTGAGTTCATTCCAATTAACAAAACATTGTTTGCGTTGACAATTTTTGATTTTTTTTTATCTTTGCTAAAGTCCATTTCAATCGACTATAAAACTACAGGTAGTAATGTTAGTTTTCACTACTGTTTGATCCCTGTTAGCATCGGGAACTTGTTGAAACCCAAGAGCGCATTTTTGTTCTTTAAGTCTATTGATTCCTCGTACTTAGTGTTTCGCAAAGATGAACACGTTTTAGTTGTGGCATGAGAAAAGAAAAGAATCTAAAAAGATTCGGGCGCAAAATATTAGCGTCGCTGATTTACGTGAAATCTGACATCAATCAGTAAAGCTAAAAGAAATTCTAAAGGAAGTTCTTACTGTTGTTTTCAATCGGTTATTTATTTTATTTATTTTCATGGCATAACGTTATTGTAACAATACCTGATTTTTTTATGCAGTACGAAATAATTGAGAATACATAACATTTTGTTTGTTGTTGTCTACTTTTAGTTTATTTCTCTAGTACATATTTGTAAAAAAAATTAAATCTGTTTTATCACACACATTTGGAACAGATTTCGAAATACTTCGCTCTCCGCATTATATGCCTTTCACAAATCGGTCTGTTACAAGCAGCACAGCTTATCATGGTGTTCATATCATGATTGCGGGGACAAAAACTAAAGCGTCTGGACTTTCTTGTAAGAAGCTAGATATTCGGAAAATCATCAGTTGACCACAACTCCTTGATATGAGTTTTTGAGTCGTGATTCTTGCCTGCAGTCAGAAGAATCCCAATGCAAGCAAACAACTCATCATAACTCAACATTTTCATCGTTCATCGTTCGTATACTGAGAAATCAGATCAATCGTACTCACGTCTAAATACAGTAAAAATGCTTACAGCGGGGTCCTAACCAAACTGAGATAAGTGTTAAACTTCCGTGTTGCTTTAAAATTTTCATTGCGGTCACTCCTCAACATTCTCGTCTTCAATATCCATTTCGAGTCACCCAACATTTTGCACAAAAATAATTCACACTATCGAACAAAACAAAAACCAAAACGAAAATTCCGTTTCAACCGCGAAACCACAATAGCTGTTTCGACATTAGCTCTTCTAGCTGAGCTTGTCTCGGCTATGCCCCAACTAAATCATTATTATTATTATTATTATTTTCAAAAGGATACTGTCGAGCTGGAAAAGACACGCACAATTTAGTGCACCAGAGCGTAACTAAATTCAGAAAAATAGTACGGAAAGGACGGACTGATTATAAAAATGAGTCGAGATCTTCTTTGTTCAATCTACCCTACGAGCAGATTAAGTTTCCTGAAAAATGCTTTAGTTAGATGACTCGTTATATTTTTTTTTAAATAATTTTTCATGTTAGTATTGATCAGTCTTGAATCAGGGCTTGGCTTATTCCTCGATGTGAATGAAAATAAAAATGTGTCCAGCACACACATCATAAATGAAATATGGAGCGTGTGTTGCATTTGCGCTACACCGAGCAAAATTTCAAATATTCGTCGGCAATAACAACAACTCGAAGTGTTGCACTTGACTATACCTAGAAGTTCTAGGAGCGTGCACGCTAGCCAATGGTGCTGACGTGTGCCGTGAAATGCGATAGTAGAACTTACATCGGAAGCTCACCAATTCCCGTCTTCCATCGCTGTCACTCAGCCATATTCAAACTAAATTGCTACATTCCGCCCGGCCCCGAGGGCCACCCCATATGGACAGTATGGTCAGAAATTCTCAGAACGTTTGATGACCTTATTTTGCAAAATCAGGAAATTTGATATGTCACATACTATGTTTTGGAAAAGATTTCAATATGGCCACTTTTTCGGAGGAAATCGGATCCCGGAGGGCCTCCCTAAGTGGCTAGTATGGTCAAAAATTCACAGAATGTCCTCCGAAGACCTATTTTTACAAAATCACGAAGTTTGATTTATCGCAAGCCAGGTTTTGGTAAAAATTTGATTCTGGCCAGTTTCTCAGAGGAACTCAAAATCCCGCAGAAAGATGGTAAGAAATTCAAAGAATGTCCTTCGAAGAGAAAGTTTTTTAAAATCATGAAGTTTGATATGTCGCAAGCCAGCTTTTGTCTACGATTTGAATATGGCCACTTTCCGGAGAAACTCGGAATGCCCAGGGCCTCCCTAAATGGCTAGTATGGTCAGACACCCTCAGAATGTCCTCCGAAGACAAAATTCTGCAAAATCATGAAGTTTGATATGTCGCAAGCCAGGTTTTGGAAAAGACTTGAATATGGCCACTTTTCCGGAGGAAAATTTGGCCAGACACCCTCAGAATGTCCTCCAAAGACAAAGTTCTGCAAAATCATGAAGTTTGATGTGTCGCAAGCCAGGTTTTGGTAATGATTTGAATATGGCCACTTTCCCGAAAAACTCGGAATCCACAGGGTCCTCCCTAAGTGGCTAGTGTGGTCAGAAACCCTCATAATGTCTTCCGAAGACATAGTTTTGCAAAATCATGAAGATTGATGTGTCGCAAGCCAGGTTTTGGAAAAGATTTGAAGATGGCCACTTTTCTGGAAGAACTCCCTAAGTGGCCAGTATGATCAGGAATCCTCAAAATGTCTTCCGAAGACCTAGTTTTGCAAAATCCTAAAGTTTGATATGCCGCCAGCCAGGTTTTGGAAAATAATTGAATATGGCCACCTTCCCGAAGGAACTTGGATCCCGCAGGGCCTCCCTAAGGGACCAGTATGGTCAGACACCCTCAGAATGTTCTCCAAAGACAAAGTTTTGCAAAATCATGAAGTTTGATATGTCGCAAGCCAGGTTTTGGTATTGATTTGAATATGGCCACTTTTCCGGAGGAACTTGGATTCCACAGGGCCTCCTTAAGTGGCCAGGAATCCTCAAATTGTCCTCCAAAGACAAAGTTTTGCAAAATCATGAAGTTTGATATGTCGCAAGACAGGGTTTGGAAAAGATTTGAATATGGCCAATTTTCCGGAGGAACTCGTGTCCCGCAGGGCCTCTTTTGGTGACCAGTATAGTCAGAAATCCTCAAAATGTCTTCTGATGACCTATTTGTGCTAAATCGTGAAGTTTGATATGCCGCATGCCATGTTTCGCATCTAAAAATATTTAGTCCACCATCCCTGGACAGGTACTTACCCCAGTACTCCCACATTGGAATACGAAACTACGGACATTTTCGGAATAACCAGTGCAGATTCACAAACTAGGATAATTTTGTGATCTATTGCAAAAAGTCGCATCATAATCCGATAGCTAACGATGGAGTATCATCAATTTGAAATTTGAATTTTTCTTTCTCAGAGAGGTTGGGGACGTACGTGTTAAGGACGGTGATCGCACGATAATTTTCACAGTCCAGTTTTTCGCCCTTCTTGTAAATAGGGCAGATAACCTCATCCTTCCATTCCTCCAGCAGCTGTTCGGTATCCCAAACCCTCACTATCAGTCGATGTTGGAAATTGGCCAACTTATCCGATACTATCCCATACAACCGATTTGTTATTCTTCAGCTGCTTGATGGCATCCTTAACTTCACCTTTTCGTCGGGGGTGGCACATCTTCGTCACTTGCTGCATCGCCGACGGCACGTCCTTCGCTGTCTTGGTCCTCTTCCTGTACTCCATTCAAATGTTCATCGAAGTGCTGCTTCCACCTTTCGGTCCCTCACAATCGTTTGTCAGAATACTCCCATCCTTATCCCGACACATTTCAGCTCGCAACACGAAGCCTCTGCGGGATGTGTTGAGTTTCTAGTAGAACTTTCACGTTTCATGGAAGTGGTGCAGCTGTTCTAGCTCCTCACAAGCCTCCTCCACCTGGCGGCGCTTTTTCTCCCGGAAGAGTTGGGTTTGCTGCCTCCGCTTCTATTATTCCATATTCGGACGGGCAGCTTGCCGCGCTGCGTTCTTCTCTTCCAACACCTGCTGACACTCCTCGTCGAACCACTCGTTCTGTCGGCTTCGTTCCACGTAACCTAAGGCGTTCTCCACTACGCTGCCGATAGCTGTTTTCACGATGTTCCAACAGTCCTCGAGGGGAGCTTCGTCGAGCTCATCTTCTTCCGGCAGTGCAGTCTCGAGCGATGGCGCGACGTCAGGTTGCCTCAGTTTCGCGAGATTGTACCTTGGCGGGCCTCGGTACCGAAAGTTGTTCACTACGGAGTGTTTTGGGCGCATCTTAACCATTACTAGGTAGTGGTCCGAATCGATGCTGGCGGCTCGATAGGTTCTGACGTCGATGATGTCTGAGAAGTGCCGACCATCTACACAGAAACAAAAGCGTTCCCAAAAATGAAAACGGACCGTGGACTAGTTCACGTTTTCAGGATTTTTACCTAAAAACGTGATTTAGCTCCTGATTACGTGAATCCGTTCACGGTGTATTTTTGCTTGTTCTCGAATTCATGACTGCAGTTCACGGATTTGGGCATGGATTTTTTTTTCCGTGTATCAAAACGTGGTCGATGTGTGATTCCATTTAGTTTGGTGACCTCCAGGTGTACCGATGTGGGAGGCGGTGCCTGAGGGAGTTTAAATTGTTTGTACACAGCTATTAAGAGTAGTTTGAAAAGAAATGTTCTCTCAATGTTGTAAACCACCACCACACTTTGTGAGTAGCCCTAACAGCATGCCTACTGTTGGTATAAACAGGGTGGCCACAGACTCGAGAAAATCGGGAAATGCAAAGAACTCCGGATCAGCACGTTGCAAGTGGTGCAATCTTAGTTTCAAAATTAATTCTATGGGCCAAGTTGCCTTTGCCAGCCACGAGAGAAGAAAAAGTGGGTTTCCGTACAAAAGAAGCTGCAGCCAGATGTTGTACAGAATCTAATGAGTGGAGTTAAGCGTAAGGTTCGAGCGTACGGTTATGGTATTGAAGTTGAATGAAATAAATATGCCAAAAGCTTACTAGTGGTTATACTCTATTGTCTGAGAATTTGAAAAGGATCGGTCAACAAGGTAATTTTCTACAGCGTTTTTTCCGTGGTGCAATTTGATGAGGGCCACCCTTTATTCCTCTCTTCTCCTTATTTGACCAGCTTTCGGGAGGAGCCGGCGCTGGTACTGCCTTGGTCTTAGATCAACAGTTTCGACACATTGAGGATGTATGTTAGTCCCGAAGGTCTGTGTAATTACAGCTGATCTGCCAATAAGCAATTTCGAGCGGTCATTCATGCTCATGCTCATACTCATTGTAATGGAGACTCGTTAAAGATCTTCCTCTAGTCGTTCTCTAATCCTTTTTAGGAATTTTTTGCAGGATTCTTCCTATGATGTTTTTTTTTTAAATTAATTTTTGAGAGTTCATTCTGATTTTTATGAGTTCCCGTCCATTGTTGTAGCAATTCAATTTGTCATCTTGATAGATTTTGCAGACTTCTTATGATTTCCTGTAGATCTTCTTTGAAACTTCCCCTAGATGTTGGGTTGCGTAATCTCCAGATAATTTAAAAACCATCTCTAGTTCCATATTTTTTTACAGTTTACTACCTCAGAATTGCAGTATGGGAATAGGTGAAGATTTCCCTACCAACACTCTCAATTGCTTATTGTGTACACTGAATCCAGGATTTCTTAAAATTTCTCGTGCACTTCCTTCAAACCGTCATTTGGCATATCTAAAGGGTGTCCACAGTTAAATTGCATCACTTTAAACTCGTCCTCAAAAGCAAGTCTCTCAACCGATTGTCATAAAATATTCAGGGAATAAAATACAATGTATAATCTTGGTTTAGGTATTTTTATTTCACTGTATTTCTTTACCAAATCCAAAAGCCCGAATTTTCTTCTTAATACCACGCATAAGATTTTGTAGAACGCTTGAACCGGCATTTTTTCCGCTTTCAACCATGAATTCAACATTTCCTGTTCTGTAGTGTCAACTTTAGGATGCTTACGAAGTTCGTGCTTCATTATAACCCAATATTTTTCAATTGGCCGCAACAATGGAGAGTTTGGGGGATTAAGATCCTTCGGCACGAAATTGACACCATTCGTCTTGTACCACTCCAGAACATCCTTGGCTAGGTCTGGCCAAAAAATTGTAGGAACGTTGTGTGTTTTGAGAAACGGAAGCAGTCGTTTTTTCAGGCATTCATTCATGTATACTTGACCATTTACAGTTGAAGTTGTCACGACAGGCTTGTTCCGTTTACCACACGAACAAATCCCCTGCCAAATCATGAATTTCTTGGGGAACTTTGACACTTGCTGTTTTCTGAGAGACTCTGGAACTTGTCTTTCGCAGTTACATACTGGTTGCCGGGAATTTGTTTAAAGTCCGCTTTTGCGTGTGTTTCATGAATGAAACTCACGCGGTGTAAACAATACACGCTGAGGTCATTTCACCCAAAATTTCGTTGAAATCAACCCAAGGGGCGAAATGTTACAGCTTATTGAAAGTTATGCAATTCAACTGTGGACACCCTTTAGACCTATTCAGAACTTCTTTTTGACCTTTCATATTGCTTTTATAGTTTAAATTTCTAGTTTAAATCACCAAATTTGTGCTTCGTAAGAAAAAATCAAATCCTCGCGCGGATTTGGTGGAATTTTATTATGAGAATGGCGCGAATTTGTCCCTTTTTTAACGTAGGACTACGTTTCTCTTTTCTATACCGGGTGTCATTTCAAAATTTTGAAAAATGAGAGCGCTACGCTAAAGTGAAAGGTTTTTGAACGCTAATAACCGTTCAAAAAAAAAAAATTCTTTTTTATACCCCTTTTTTTAAAAAAAACATTCAAATTTTTTGCATTAAAATTTGAAATAAGGTTCCATTAGTTCAACTAGTTAATTTTTCTACTTCAAAATGACCTACTTTTGCTGCCATACAAATTTGCATATGAACAAGTCGAAAATATGGTTTTCCCTTTTCGGGTCCTCAAAAACGGGCAACAAATGGTTCCAATTGTCTTCTTCTTTTTATTTCATTTCGTTTCATTCCATGTTTAATACTGCAGTAGCCACACCCCTCAGCTGCAAAATGTTTTTGCTTTGTCGCCGGTGTCTGATTTTATAATTGTGGCCCGTCCCCTCTTATGAATGTTGCGTCGTGCTGCATTTTCGTGACTCTCTTCTTTCTTGGCTATGCTATCAACGCTAGTATATAGCGCGCGAGGTGACTGAAAAGATGACAGACAGATGACTAGGGGGGCCACGGCTTCGGACCCCTACGTTTTAGGGGCTGCCATAAAATGAGTTTCATTTATTCTTTCGTGCGTTATGGACATAGTTGTACTTAGGACCAAACATTAACCCACAAGTTGATGGCCCCTGGGCCAACTGTAAATTCGACCCATGTTTAATGTGTTTCAAGGAATCTTCCTTTTTTCGTGCTTTGCTTCTTTGTTGGTACGAAACAAAATAGTGATAAACAAAAGGGTCAGGCGATTGAGGAAAAAGAAGAAGAATCGGGATCATGAGCCAGTACAGACTGCGAAAGAAACCTACGAAGGCCGCTAATGGTGGTTGCAGTCAACCAGGTGCCAGTGCTGATACTGGCTGGGGATGTTAGTTCCGAAACTAATATCAAAATAATAATAATATCTTGTTATTGTTTAGACACGCTCAATCAATAATTTATATTTAGTTTAGTATCCGAGGAAGGAAATGACATCACACTATCATTTCTCATCCAAATATTTTGCTGTTTTCCCATAATCACATTACGTGTTAAAAATGCATCTATCACATACATGCATGCTCATACTTTCACAAGGACAAGAACCCTACAATCATAATGAATCCTGCTCGGGATCATCATGAAGTTATGGTGTATTTTCAGTTAAAGACTATAAACCACCAGTCAAGCCATCAGCCACCTGGAACTTGATGATAGTTGGCTTTGAATTGACCCCCCCCCCCCCCCCCACGGTCATAAAATAATAAAAAAGGGGGTTTTCAGGGTCAAAAAACACCAAACTGTTCTTTTCTGGACCCCAAAATAATCGAAAGGTTTGAATTTTAAGAGTTGGTCAATTGTATAAGATGATACCACTAATATTATACACCAACGCTCACATATACCCCCCCCTTTTTTTTTTTTTTTATTCTCCCCTTCTCTTCCAAATTTAAAAAAACTGCCCCCCCTAACCCCCGGCTAGGCATAATCGAAAAATAAAACGAAGCTAGTTGCTGCCTACTACCGGCCTCAATCGATACTCAACCGGTGTAAGTGTAACAACTAACTCAACATTGACCTTATTATTTGCACGCAAATCGGCAGTCCATCCACTTTCGATCGATTCGAACACGATAAATACAAAATCACAACACTTAGCGATATAGATTTTGGTTCCCGCCAGAGAGCTCAACCCCTAAATTAGTTCTCAATTAGCTTTGATAGAATGTTTCGCAAACCACCTCCTCCCGCGAGGAATCCGGCCCAGTTTGCCTACTACGGGAAACATTCGTGCACATTTGATAATTTCTGTAATTAGTCAGGAAATCTCACCAGACCGGGCCCAGCATTCCGTAGCATCCAACATAGCGCGGACGACGGGAGCGGCGATCGTCACGAGACTACACGAGAGTGTGTGTTCCAATTATTATTGATAATCCCTCTCCGTCATCTGCTCGATAGATGCACCTCGTTCACAAGTAGCTATGAAAATTACCTTGCTCATCTATTCCCATGGTAAACAATGCTTTGTAAATAGAGTAGTTGTTTCAATTTCGTGAAAACAAAAACCAGATTAAACCTACCATTCCGTCCGAGCGTCGTCGTTCGTTTCGTGATTGCGTAATATGAACATACAGATATCTGAGTTGCAGCAGCGTGTCAAAATTACTAGGAAAAGCATTTGCGCAATTTCGTGTATTGGGAAAAATAAAAAATTGCAAACGCGCACCAGAAACACACAAACCTCAAGCAACACCACCAACCCACATGTTCGGATAAATCAATTTGATCCGATTACTGATTGTCCGCCGATGTTGAATTATTCAAATCACGATGAAGCGTCGTTATTTAGAGCACATCATCCCAGCCGGCGGTTGGCAGCCGGCGGCGGCAACGTACATGTCATGTGGCTTGATCGGTTGTGACCACCATAACCGTACACGGCAACTCCCAAGTTCATCGCTATGTAATGCATTGCACCCCTATTGTTGCTACCTAAGTGTTTTGGTTATACCCATTCGTTGAACCAACCATCAGGTACATCATCGCCACCGCCACTGCCACCACCGCCATCGGGGTTTTGGTCACAACTTATCAATATGTAATGCTCATATGGTACGTGCGGTTCCGAGGCATGTGGCTGGCAAACACTTCTTCGAACCAACCGACGGGTACCCAATCCAGTTTCGTGACTATTTTTAGATAGGCAGTCGAGTGTCTTTCGAGGAAGTATCACGGCGGCTAGAGATGGGCAAAATAGTTCTCCAAGGCGGTTCTTGAAGTTACGATAAATTTAGAATTGAAAGTGATTTAAATTCTGCATTAGACATTCTTGCAGAGCGCGACGAATATCCTTTCGATTTTGAAAGAACTTGTTCATCTTCTCGATGTACAAAATTTTAGATCCCATTAACTTAGATTCTTGAGAAACAGTAAGCATATGTTCTGCTGAATAAATAGAATTTCCTAGAGTCCCACAAGCATTCAAAATGAAACAACCTTAAAATTTCTTCTTCTATGCTGTATTTATATGACTTTCAACCTCTTGGGTTGGTTCGTCATACTAAGGAGACGACATGGACGCTACATATCAAACCCATCAACACATTGGCCGGGACCTAGGGCTTAACTTTCCTTCCAAACTGAGACGTGTTCAGAAATTTTTGATCTCAGAAAATCACAACGGCGCAGAATGGAGTTGATTCCAGACCCCCTGGACTAAAAAGCAACGACGCCTACCAGTACACCACCAGCGTTGTCTAAAAATTGCAATTACTTCAAAATTATCATCATTATGATACATGGTATCAGTTGTCTTTCATTCACAAAATAGTTGGAGAAGAAATGTACACCTTTTTTTTTAACAAAAAAAAAAGAGCCAAAATTGTATTGCGACATCGCATGATTTTGTTTAATTTGTTGATATGGATCGTGACTTGAAGAAAAAAAAATGCAATACATAAATTTGCTTCGAAAAATTCGATGTGTACAGGGTGTCTCACAATAGGTGTCACTAAAACAAAATGGGATTACAGCAAAACAAATCAACCAGATCATAGCATTTATTTTTCATCTGAAAGATACATGTTATAAAAATAAACCATATTAATTCAATTCGAATCCTCGCTTTTTTCCTTGATTGCGCAAACGCTTTGTAAACCCATCGCAGCTGGCACGCACGATTTCCTGAGGAATTTGGTCCCAAATATCAACCAAATGTTTCTTGAATCGATCTAAAGTAAGCTATTTCGTAGGGCCTATATGTTGAAGCATATAACCTCATACAAAGTAGTAAGGCCATTCTTCGCTTGTGATGAAATCGGGCAAATTTTCCGCGCACCACGCTTGTGTCTTCTTTGCCTTGTGAGCTGGAACTGAGTCCTGTTGGAAACAATATGGTATATTCCCATACAGCGTTGAAGCATGAGGAAGCAGATGGTTCTTCAAAACCTGATCGATGTAATATTCAGTGTTGATTTTTACGTTAGGTTCTATGAAAATAAGAGGAAGATTTCCTTTTCGTGAAACGGCGCCCCATACCATGATTTTCGATACATTTTGATAGCGTTCTACAGCTAGTTTATCTCTTGGAATATTGACAAGACTTTTGCCATACACACGATCATTTTGTTGATTATGACTGTCCTGAAGGAGGAAGAGCTTTTTATCCGAAAATAAAATCTCGCAGTCACCGTGCCGAACCAAAAGATTTCTGCTTCTTTGGACCCTGGGTTGCTTTTGCTTCTTGTACGGCTTGCATTCCAGATCATGTCTGAGGAGCCTGTTCATTGAAGCAGGGGACATTTGAAATTGTTTGCCCAATTTACGGCCAGATACGGCCGGATTATGTCTTAACGTTTGCATTTAAAAAAAAATGGACAAAAATTTCCGATTTTTCATGGGTTTACCTTCACCCGCACTGACGAAACTACCCTTAGTAACCCATGAGTCAGCAGATAAAATTTGACAGCTCTATCAGTCGAACTCTAACCGTGATGGCAAAAACAGTGAAGCAACTCCGTTCAGAAGTGTGCGCGTTCAAAGAACGGCACTCCGCCGCGTCGAAAACGGACATCGTGCGGCACTTTGTGGACGCCGGATACGCCCGTTCCGGTATCTACAACATCTTGGCACTATTAGACAACAACCAGAGCATCGAAAGAAAGCCCGGTTCCGGACGGTCGACGACCCTGAGCGACAAGAAGATCCAAAGGATGCTGAAGAGGAAGACCGAGGGAAAAGTGGCTACATCGCTTGGCCGGGAGGTCGGTTCAACCGGCCAAACAGTGAAAAAGTACCTGGCGAACATGAACATACATGTCAGGAAGCGGAAGTCGCGTCCACTGGTTTCGGAGCTGCAGGCAATGACGCAGCGGCAGCGGCTGAATAAGATGGTAAACTCGATTTTCCCGGCGAATCGCGACGTGGCGGTGGTGATGGACGACAAGACCTATCTCACCCTGGATGGCAACGACTGGCAGGGCACTTCGTATTTTACTTCCCCCACGAAGGAAGTGAGCTCCGAGGTGAAGTTCATTTTCCACACCAAGTTCCCCAAGAAGGTGCGGCTGTGGCTGACAATCAGCGAGAAGGGGAGACGCGGTGTTCTGGCCGGATATGGCGTCGGCCCACTACTCGAAGCGATCGTTTGAGGAGATGGAGCGGCTGAATATCGATGTGGTACCCAACGTCCCCCAGCTGCGTTATATCGAGAATTTCTGGGCCAACCAGAAGCGTAAGATCTACTCCAACAATTTTGTCGCGAAAACTGAGGAGTAATTGATAAATAAAATGAAGAAAGAACTCAAAAACATGCCTACACGCATGTTTTCCTCCGCCATGGCGAATGTTCCAGATAACTGCCGGAAGGCCGCTCGCACGGGCGTCGATTTTTTTTGCAAGTAAGCTGAAATAAGTACCTTCCATGGGAAATTTATCAAAAGCAATTATCTGTCTTAGCTTTTTTTTTATCACCATCCGAAAAAACTCCATTTTTTTTTTTTTTTTTTACAAAAGTTAGTGCTCTTGTTCCAACCGACAGACAAGCTCCTGAATACAAGTAGGAAACGCCTGTGTTCCAGTCCAGAAAAGCGGACAACAAAGGAGTGCATTAACTTTCTTAGCTTCGTCACTCCCAACGACCTATGTACTAATAAATAATAATATGCTTTCCCGCCAAGGAAAGCCTCCCGCACAATCCCATCCAATTTCCAACTCCAGATGTTTATGAAGATAGTATGAGTTCTCAGCATCTTCTTAAGTAGACATCTAATCAACACTTCCCTCCCATCCTTTGCTGATCATAAGGACCTGGCCAGGTGTTGTACAAAGAGATCGATGGATGAAGAGCCTGCCACACCCAAGGCAGCTCTTTCGGCGCTTCCATCGTCTCTACAACAGCCAACCCAGGATTATGTATGGTCGGAAAATGCTATGCTATGCTATGCTATGCTACCATCCGAAAAAACTCCATTTTTAATGCAAACGTTATTTGCTGGAATAGCTTGTTCTCATGTAAAAAAAGTCTAAGGAACATGATGGATTTTTTTTCATTAAAGTTTACTTGTTTGACGAAAAATGCGGCAAAAATATTACAAATGATTTTTTGGCAACACTGCCATTCAAAGATGGTATTGTTTATTCGTAAAATTTCTTCCAGAATACATCCAACAGGTTGTTCTTCGGCGTAATTGCCCCGATGATTTAACCAATGTAAAATAAGGGATTATGATCGATAACTGATTAATTTTTATTTATATCCTTCAAAAGGCTGTATCTCAAAAACAGCTTAATACGTCTTTAATTTAAGAACTAAATGTTATTTTTTTTTTTGCAATTCTTCGAAATGAGGACCACTTCGGCATGACAATTTTTAATATCATATTATATACAGGGGATAAACAAAATGATCGAGACAGGCAAATTTTTGATCAACTTTGTAGTGCTCTAACTTAATGAAATATTATCCGATTTGATTAGAAGCATTCGACTGGTAAATTAATGTAATCTCGGTAGCATTATTAACCATGGTCCCCGGAAACCGGAGTTGTTGCGGGTTTCCAAAGAGGCTATCTCACATGTTGAATTTGTGATGAAATTTTTTACAAGATGACGTTGTCAAACTTTTTTTTTTTTTAGTAAACACACGTTAACTTTTTTTTTTTAGTAAACACGTTTTCCCAAGCGAATGAAATGTCGATTACAGGAATCGACGTTGAATTGACCGAGATATGGTCATTTCCGTGAAACAGATTCTGATGCAGGATCCTGGATGCGGTTAACTCTTTATTTTACTCAAAACATGCCATGTGACAGCTCTTCAAGATTTTTCATAATTATGATTTTGATACACTTGAGAAAGTCATTGTCTACATTGGCTATTCCCGGAACATTTTTGGGGGAACCTATAGTAAAGATCAATTACGATTTTACCACGAAATATGCACTATAACACTCACTGTCTAGCCTGATCCAGCTTCCTGGTACCTCTGAGGATCAATTTATTCAGCTTTGGTTCGAATAAGCAAGCAATAAGAGCCTGTTCTTAAACCACGTAGACTTATTTTTGAAAATCTCAGACCCCACTCCCCCCTCGTAGATTTTTCTCCATACAATTTTTTGAAATTTTGTATGTAGCGTAGACTTAAGTTTGGCATATGTTTGGCAACACTGATACCCATGCATTGTTTCTATCCCTTGCCTAATTTCCTTCCAAAGATATAGACAAAGAAAATTATGGGTTTATGACAAAAAATAAGGACTGTTTAGCTTCAAACTGCTGTTTCTCAGGATCGGTTCTAAAAATTACTTGAAGATTACAAAAGCTTTACAATCAAATCTTTGAATTTTTTGTAAGAAAAAAGTCTAAACACGACGAAACTGATGTTTTTCAAATCAATCATTCTCACTTTGCAAAAAATGCAATATAATGTTTAAAATTAATAAATGACATAAACACGGCCGTGAAAACTTAGCATTTTTCATGATTTTTATTAACCATGGAAAATGCAACAATATTTTTAATGAGCATGTTTTGGTAACCCTGATATTCAAAGGTGGTATAATGTTTTCATAAAGTATCACTCGGAATACATCTAATAGGTTGTTCTTAGGCATAACTTCTCCAAAGATATAACCAAAGCAATGTAAGAGTTTATGATCGAAATCCGATAAATTTATTTTTATATCCTTCAAAACAGCACCTCAGAAACAGCTTAGAATACCTTGAGATTAAGGTGTTTTCTTTGTAAAAATAATAATTGAGAAACACGTCGGCATTAGAATTTTTTTTTTAAATCAAATTATAGCCATTTGATGAAAACTGCAAATTAATTTTTATGTGGAAAAAAAATCACGGCAACACTGCCGGTCATAAATAGTATTGTTTTATCCCTTGCATAATTTCCTCAAAGGAGCACCCAACATATTGATAGAAACTTAATATTTCCAAAGATATATGTAGGAAAAGACAATATGGGCTTTTGACAAAAAACTGATAGATAAGAACTTTCTGGCTTCAAAGTGCTGTATCTCAGGTACGGCTCTTAACGTCATGTGACTTCATGAGTATATCTATGTTAAAAAGTCTAAGGAACACGATGAAACTGGTGCGACAATCACACTCATTTGACGAAAAAGGCAATTTTATATTTTAAGTGAAAAAAAATGACATGTTTGGCAACACTGCCGCGCAAATATAGTAGATTTCCTTAAATTTTTAAACAATTTTTGTAGATTGATATGACAGATTGTGTTTAGATAGAATAGTTACGTAGATATATGAAAAAAAAGAGTGATAATCCCATGCAAACATGAGTGGTCCAATCGACTCAAAATTCGGGAGTTTTACAAACAGGCACTTGATGACCAATTACTCGAAACAATTTCGTTCAAATCTGAGAAGGTCGAATAAAAGTGTGTACTTTTTCTCGGTCACTTCGGAAGGAAAGACCCAGATGAAATTTTTCAGCATTTTATGAATTGCACTCACAAGAAATCGCAAAATCGAGGAGATATTTTTCCAGTCGATGTTGAGGAAATATTAGCAACCGTTTCGTCGGAGTTTGCTATATGGACGAGATTCCAGATGGCACAACCGAAATTTCCGACAAGAGGCTCCTGTCGGATTGTTCCATAATCAGAAATCTTCACTAAAACCAAGATCCATGAGGTACCTTTGAGAAAACCTTCTATGATTCGATTGTCATATGGTTCATAAAATCTTATTCGTCGCTGAAGTTCAACCGTCTCTATAACCATTTGTGAACAAATCGCTCATCTCTAGTACCAGCCGCTCCACCAAGAGCCTCTACTCGATTATAATTCGTTTGGTTTTCATCTTTAGACACAAAAACAAAAACACACATACCCACTCACTTAATAGGATGCGGTTACTTCCCCATGATCGACATCGAGAGGTGGGGAAACCAAATGATGAGGAGTTATAGGAAAACTATTCTTGGACGGTTGGCTCAATTTCGAAGCGATGATGAGGGGTGAGAGATTTAGTATTATTTATAGCTGATATTCTCACCTGGTGCCCGAGCCGTGCTCGGGATCGATGATATTTTATTATTTTACGTTTCCAGCTGACCGACCTCTACCTTGAAAAGTTACATGAACATACACATACCAGGTGGTTAGTAGACAGTACCCGAACCTTTGGAACATACTTTCTTTCATGCTCAAGGCAATAATTTGACTAATGCAATTTGCATGTAAGTAACGAACTTACCGCTTGAACGGTTGCTGTAGTTTGCATTTTGCATTTGTATGGTTGGCAGCAGTAGCTTGCCATAACGCTCTGTTTGATCTGTTGTAAACACACATACACACACACATACTCGCTAAACATGTGTGTATATTCTTACATGCTGAATTGCCGTTCCCGTTTCAGTGAAACACTAGCTGAGGGATGTTCACAGAATATGGTGTGCATAAATACATATATTTGCATGCAGTTTTACATGTTTAGAATCAGGAATCTTGACTTGATTTAGTTACGTGATTCAATCTTGCGAAAGTCTTTTTGTAATTTTATAAATTGAACTCTCTTTTTCAAGCATTATCCACAACTTTCTGATCGATACTGTTTTTTTTTTCCTAGTTTACCAACTGTTTTCACCTAAGTTCTTTTTCGTTGAATGCATTTGAATAGAAAAATTGCGTTCATAAAACATTAGTTTCTGTTAAATTTACGACAAATCCGTACTTCCACCACCTACTTTACTACTGTTCGTAGCACGTGAGACTAGTTTCCATATGTTTAATCTGAGGGCGGCGCCTCTTTTTTATATTTTCAAATCCGGTTGCCAGACGATATCCAACCAGTGGGTTTCATATTTTTTTATGGAAATTTCGGATTATCAGGTACGATTTTCGAACAACACAATAAGTCTCCTCCCAACAACAAAATTTAACAATTGGTCAGAAATGTGAGCTATCTAACAAGAGGATGCCCCAAAGAGTTCGAAAAAAAGTCCGCCCTTTATCCACAATCTGTTAGCAACGGGGAGTTGCCATTCCCATTCTCTCCGTCCAATTCGCTTCAATCGGGTGTCCTGATGGTCCCATATATCATATATCTGACATCCACTGGTTTGTTACTTTTTAAAAAAATAGGTATGCATTAATATCTTAACAGTCCCGGAAAAGCTGAAAATCAGAAAAGGTCATTCCAATTATTATCGTCGGTTGAGCCGACGAGTGATGACGTAACACTATTCAACTGTCTATGGGCGTGCATAGGTTCAGATAAAACAAAATCGGTTAGAACATTAATTGTAAATGCTGAATTGTGGAAATAATCATGGTACAAATGACATTTATTGAGCAGAGGCATTTCCTTCCGATTACATGGGTCATTTATAGTGAGTTTAACCGAGTTAATTGAATTTCTGCTTCAAAACTTTCAAACGCTGTAACTTGACAATCGAGTAGCGATATAGAGCCAATTTTCCAATTTGGACTGGAATCGGTTGTAAAATTGAGTTTTATTGCGCACACAATAAACAATCACGGAGCGAACGAATCAGTAAAATAAAAATAGTATGACTTAGCTCTTTCCGAGCGCTTATGTAACGTGCGTAAGGAGCGCGGTGGTATTAGTGCCATTAGCGAATTTAGCTCATCTCACTAATATTGTTGTGGCAACTGGGCCAGACCTTATATAGACGTTAGTGTCACCATGTTTCAGCTGGTATTGTTTTGTGATCAAACGACTCGTAAAAGCGTGAGGTAGGGACTTGTGAGGAACGGATGTCAACTCCCCACTTGAAGCCCATCAGGGAAATGCGTCTTTTGATACCGAAATATGAATTTTGAAATTTTTCGTGAATTTATTTTCTTCTAAAAACCTTTTTATTTAAATTCTCTGAAAATGTTTTGCTTTTTTCTGATTACTTCAAAATTTTCCAGATAAAAAATGATATAAATCGTACGATTATTGGCGATTCCGAAGCTGAATTTGATTTCCGATTTTATTAAAAACGTACACGAATTTTTCCTCAAGGTTTATTTCAGTTTACAGTTTTTCTTCAGGCTATTGTTAAAATGTCAAAGTACAAAATGTTTAAAATTTTAAATGTATTTTGGAAAACATATTGTTACAGATAAAATATTATGGCTAACTTATGAAAATAGCGTATTTGTAAAATATTATCAATTTCACGAATTTGTTTTTAAAATATCTCGAAAATGCAACTTAACACTTAAAAACATAGGAAATAATGTTCTATTTCATTACATTAGAAATGTTTAAAAAAAATACTGATGAGCATATTATTAGAACGTTTGTAATTAGAAAACCAGAAAACAGGGCTGGTAGCGGGTCACTTTTTAGTAACTTGGTCATTATTTTCAAGGCAGTCACTATTTCCACCGAATAGTCACTATTTTCCGAAAATTGGTCACTTTAAGTCACTTTTTAACAGTAATCGTTTCTACCACTGAATATTTCGGCAAAGACGATTAGATTTACTTTAACAACACGTCATATTTAACACTATCTGATAAATTTTATTTTAGAGTGAGTAATTTAAAATTGACGTGCAAATAACTTGCGAATAAGTCTGAAGTTTATGTTCGCCGTTTTGCGCGCCACCAACTCGCCGGCGTGTAAACTTGCTAGGGAGCGAAAAAGCTGACAGCAACGTTTGAGTTCGGAATTTTGTTTGAATTCTATAGGAGTCTAGTCGAATCCAACACCAAGCGCATGTGTTGGTGCTAACCGTTTTAGTAAGATAGATTCGCTGTATCGACGAAATATTTATTATGACCTTTGTCTTCTTAAATACTTAGTACTAGGGTGGTCTTATGCGGACATTTTCTTCGGAGTTAATCCTTGAGAGTTGACCACATAGAAAGGAGAAATTGAATAAGATGTTAGTATTTGATGCACATGTGAGCGATTCTTAGGGAAATAAAACTATTGTGAATAGTTTTTGAATTTCATTTATTCCGCCCCAGTCCATAATGGGCTTGAATAATTATAATTAATATTATTTCCCATCATATGTAACACAACACGTCCTATGAAAACATTAATAAGAATATCTAAAGGGTGAACCGTTTAAAATCTGCACACACTCAAATTGCTTTAATTTTTAAATCGTTGGGTAAAATTAATTGAAATTTTGCGTAGACATAGTTTAATGTGTATTGTTTACATTCTGTGAGTTGATAGAGCGAGTAATGGCGCTATAACCATAAGCCATAGGGAGCTAGGACTATAGTTAATGCTTAAGTCCCAACCGTTTGAAGAGAAATGGAGCATCACTTAACCTTCATAGACTAGATGCTCCCAACGACAAATAAACTTTTGTTCTGTACACCAAACAGGGCATTCTGAAGGCTACGTGGGTTCCCCGTGTCTTCTTAAGGTTGATACCAAATCCTCCTTATCATCAACGGTTGCATGGACGTGGCCAGGTGAGCGATCGAGGAGTGTCTTCGTGGAGATTATCGTGTGAAGAAACGTATCAGCAACTGGCTTCGTTTCATGGTGGCATGCAATGTCTTCAACGAATTATTCCTCATCGTAGCTCCATCCACGAGGTGTGCAAACGACAATGCTAATGCTAATGTTTATGCTAATGTGAGCGATTCTTAGGGAAATTCTCACAACAGTTTTTTGTTTGTTTCTTTGACTAAAAATCTCGAATCATTGGGTCCTAACCAACCTCAATCAACGCTAACCATAAATTATGTTACTTCTATCAAATAGTACTAGAAATCTACAGGATTTTGCATTGTTTGTCAAAAATTATTAAATGTAGAAGGAAATATTCTCTCATCACCACGAGGCCTCAAAAGTCAATTCGCTAGAACAAAAGATATGAAGAGAAAGTGTTGATACTTCCGTCAGTGTACGGCAGGCTGTGAAAAATTGAACAGAAGTATTTGAAATTGAGCGAAGGGCATGTCATACAGTACTCGAACCAAGCGCACATTCCTTTGCCATACATCCCATGCTGGGTAGGCAAGGGTGGAATATCCCCTTGACTGGCATAAGAAACTGCGTCTGATCGTGCTCATGTACTGCAATGGCTTGTGATGGTTCTAGAGATTGTTTTTGTATACACTCTGCCTTGTTGCCTACATGGGCAAGAGAACTCTCTCCCGCTTTTTGGGTTTATTTTTGGAATACAAAGTCTAATTTTTACTCAAATTCTAGACATCGGAGAGAAGGTTAAAGTATTGTGATACTTCCCATTATGGGTTTTACATACTATAATTGTTATTTTTGTATTCTCCATACGTAGAGTAACGATTATAATGATGTAGAAGGAAATATTCTCTCATCACCAATGCGGCCCCAAGGGTGGACAGTAATTTGCAAATCTTCATATCTTTCGTTCTAAAACATTTACTGTCCACTCTTGGGGCCTCCTGGTGATGAGAGAATATTATCTTCAACAATTCTAATATCCATCAGCGTCCAAAATTTACAATGTTCCACTTATTTTTAGTTTAAATAAAATGTTAAGTGAATTTCAAGTCGGTTTCCTTAGATTGAAAGTAGAAAGAGTAAGAGTAAATTACGGCATATCCTGCCAGTATCACACCTGATGTTAGTGCCTTTACATAAACGTCCTACGACGTGGCAGTGAAAAAAAATGAACAGAATATGTGATAATCTCACTACTTGTCCAATTCTTAGTCTCACATGCAGTTATATACTGCCGCTCTTCGCAAGTCGGTTCCATTTGCATTTTTACCAAAACTGAGCTTTTAAATAGAAATGGTAGATAATCACCTCTGATTTCATAATACTGAATTAACTAAAAAAGTTAAAAGGTTGCCAAAATCACTAAACTGGATGTCTGAATACGCAAGAAGTCTTAAAACGCATTTTTCGCTACTTGCTGATTTGTGCTATGGGATGGACTTACAATGAGCGTCTGAACTAGAAAGTTTTCGAAGTTCCGAAAAATTCAAAATTTTAATCGATTATAGGCACCATGTCCGATTGAGGCCAAATTTTGCATAGAGGTATTTTGGACTTACGAAACGTTTGCTCGGTGTCGGTTTTTGAAATTCGAAAACAAAATACTAAAATTTCTAAAATTTTCTAAGATAAAAAATCGATTCAAAAAAAAATTAGATCTCGAAGTTTTATGCATAACTTATTAGATGAAATTTTCGATTTTCGTTTTTTTCGTGTTTTTTTCACCCTCTCGAAGATCCTGGTTGTCACCTTGTCGTAGGTGAGAGGGCTTATTTCATGCAAAGGGCCGTCATGGGAGACCAAGAACATGATCATCAGTCATACTATCACATTGCCACGTCGTAGTACGTTTATTTGAAGGCTCCGAAAGAGGTGTAATACTGGCGGGTTTAGCCACTCTTGGACGAAGCTAGAAACAATCTACAAACACCTGATATCACAAAATTAGGGAAACGACAAAAACATACTCTTTTTATTTGCTTGTCAATTCTCTCATTGTTGTTTTTTCTCTAATTGTCATTGATTAAACATCAAATATACCTGGACAGTTGGTATCAATAATAATCTTATTGTTCGCTTCGTTTTCGAAAAGGGTGAGTGTTTTGATCATGATTGTGAGCAACTAATAATATGTCCTGATGTTCTACAAATTCTACATTCAAATATATATTATAATTTAAATGTGCGTTCTATACGACAGCCGTGATCATACACTAACTCTAACAACATATTATTTAGCTAGGGATCAGACCTTTCGAATTGAAGAGAGGTCTTCGAAAAGTGTTAAAGTTCTGTCCAGTTAGAATCCGGAATCACTTATTGTGTTGCAGCGGCACGGAAAGTGACCGCTGCAAGAATTCGTTTACAGCGATTTGTTTACATAGGCGCCCACTTTCTGTGGTATAAATCTCACGCTGTTTCATGCAGTGAGTCAAAAGTTATTCCAGATGTTAGCCGAGAGGAGAGAAAAAATTCTGCACACCCACGTTGATAATCCAACGTGGTCCACAATAAAAATCGCAAAAACGTTGAAAATCGCCAAATCAACCGTGTATGACGTGCTCAAACGTTTCAGGGAGCGAAAGAGCGTGGATCGAGTGCCTCAAGGTAAGCGTCGTAGTGGAACATATGACCGCAAGCTGAACCAGAAGGTGTTGAGAACCGTCAGAGCAAACCCTGGATTATCAGATAATGACATCGCACAAAAATATGCTGCGGCTCGCAGTACCGTTCGAAGAATTCGTTTGCGAGCAGGATATCGTTTTTATCGAGCCAGCAAGCAACCAAACAGAATGTTGAAGCAAAGTTTCGTCACAAAACTCGAGCTCGGAAATTGTACCAGCAGGTTTTGACGAAGTACCAAAGATGCCTGCTCATCGACGATGAAACCTACGTCAAAATGGATTTCGGACAGCTTCCTGATAAAAAAATCTACATGGCGACGGCACGATGAGATGTTCCTGCGAAGTTTAAGTTTGCTTTTAAGGAAAATTTGCAAAAAAAAAAACTGATGATTTGCCAGCTGCGGAGCAAAGACCAAAGTGTTTGTGGTGAATAAGACGATGAACTCGAAGCTGTACAAGGAAGAATGCCTCAAAAACCGCGTACTACCTTTCATTAAAGCCCATAAAGGTCCCGTGAAGTTTTTGCCAGATTTGGCGAGTTGCCACTACAGCCGGGAAGTCATCCAGTGGTACCGCGATAATAACGTAGATTTCATCGATAAAAACATAAATCCACCCAACTGCCCGCAGTTCCGGCCCATCGAGAGATTTTGGGCAATAATGAAGCGGAAGCTTAAGAAAAGTGGAAAAACGGCTCGGGACGCGACTCAGATGACCAAAATGTGGAACAAATGTGCCAAGGAAGTTGACTCCGGAGGTGTGCAGCGTTTGATGGAAGGAATAAAGAAGAAAGTGCGAATTTTCATTAGAAACGAAGATTTGTATTGATATTTTTTTCCTTCAAGTGAATTACCTTTGTTTCGAGGTATTAAACTTATTTGTACGTCAATCCGTTACCGAGATACAGATGATTTTATCATTCCGGACTCTAAATGGACATAGCTTTACTTATGACAGACGCTGAGAAAGAATTAAAGGCTAAGGTTTTATGAAAAGAGTAGTACGCGGAGGGTCCGCTTAGGGAGGCGAGTAGCCTTGAGGCCATAGAAAAGTTCTTCTGTATATCGGTTAGTTTTTCATTTATAGTTTCTTGAATTAAAGTCATAAAAATAATAACCCAGACTCACAACTTATAAAAATCGCTACAGTAAAATATAACGTTCTGTAAGATTCAAACATCACTTTAGAAACATTTCTGTTTTAGTAGTTTCTTCTATTATTGCAGAAAGATCAAAATAATGACTTTATATAAAGTGTGGTTTGAGAATTCACGATCTTACTTTCTCTTTTCGGGATATGCCATATTTCATAGTAGTTCGGAATTGTAATCGACCGATTTTAGGGTCATCTTTTTGCAGTATATTTACCGATCCAAAACGTCTAACCCCCTCCATAACCCATCCTTGTTTCTTCCCATGGAGTTCATGTGGTCTGAATAGACTAGTTCGTCATTACTCATCCTTCATCATCGGCTTACTGGCTGACTTTTGCAAACCGCTGCAAAATGAAAACGAAAATGAAAATTGGTCCTTTGAACGTGGAAAATTTACAAAATTTGATCGACTAGAGGCATCGCTAAACCAGGTCCAATTGAGCTCAAATTTTGCGAAGGGTCATATTATTGAGTAATTAAACTTGTGGGTATTGTCGTTGAAATTTGAAAATGTTATTTTCATTGCCACCCTAACGCATAAGTATGGTTTCATAGGTATGGTAATATTCACGTTATTATCTTCAATTCTCCTGAATAGACGAAAGTAAATCATCGGGATGCTACCAAGGTGTTGCATTGCGATATCGACTTTTTTGTATGAAGATTTTGAGATTCTGAGAATCTCCAAATGCGTTGTACGGTCTTCTTCAGCATTCATTAATTAATACGCCAAGCATTTTATATCTGAGAATCATAAATATAGCGAAAATGAATAGAATTCACACCCAAATTGATAAATACGGTCTCCCATCTATTCATCTCATCACCTCAACACTAACTCTCTATTCTATTATCTCTTTTTTTCGTTCCAGGTAAACCACAACGTTCATTCTCGATAACAGGTCCTGTGAGTAGTCTAGCGAAGCTTTCTCGGTTGACCGCAATAATTAATTTCACTTTGAGTTAATTTGGTACAAGTAAACCATAATGGACACCCCCATCAGGGCCCCTGAGCACTGAGCAGGCGGAAAGCACACAAGTGTCAAAGTATCACCAGCCGGGGCCCTCTTTACCTAGTGAGACTAAAAAGGGAGAGATGAGGGAAGCTCAGACGAACGAGAGTGACGAGAAAAAATCTCGTTTTGCTCCAACCCACCGTCTCCGCCTCAATAGTAGGGGTGGAGGCGAGATTGCCGTTCGCTACCGGCAATTTAGTAGAATGACACTTTCACCCTGTGGAAGGAATGCCAGATTTGGTAATATAGTCTGGTTCTGAATCTGTGTGAGGTTCAGTTAAACATCATAAAATTACAATAAAATTCCCTTTCTTGAAATGAAAACAAAAATTATAAACCATTGTTTTTCAAGAAGATTCACTAATCTTTTGAATTCAAAGTTGTTGTTTCCATGGTGTGTTGTTTGAAACTGCGACATTTCCTAATTACTACAGAGGTGACTTTTGAGTCGATATTTGAACGATCACTAGAGGTTAAAACTGGTAACATTGCTTAGACAATTATGTTGAGCGAAGTATGCTCTTTTTTCTGTCAAATTTTCAAATTTGGATTCGGTTTCTCTATTTCGTGTGCGTGCAAAACATCATACAAATTGAAAATTAAATCTGAAACTGTTATTTTTTTTGCGCAAAATGAGGAGTGATTGTTAGAAAAGTTGAATTATTCTGAATAGTAGAATTTGGTGAGACCATTCCTATTATAGAAAACTTGTCAAAATGATCTAAAACTTCATTCGCAATTTTTAAATAATTTCGGAGAATCTAATTATTTAATAAAACAATCGAATGTATACATTGTCGAAAAAAAAAAAATAAGACCGCCTGCAAATGAAAACTTCACGTAAGCACACTAACCGTCAATTTGAATTGCATTCATGCGACACCCTCTGGCGAGCATCTGTATTAATCTGACAGATGATTGCGCCAGCGCTACCGCATTGTAAATTACCAACTGAACTGTACACATCGAAAAGCTGTGTTGATTGTGAAATCCCTGCGACATCAGTATAGGACCACCTTCGCATTCGGCCTATTTGGTAGAGGGAAAGTGGCAGCAAGCCGTGCTTCAAAACTGACGTTTTTTGTTTTTTGCTGCGTCGCTTTCGCGAAAAAAATCAAAGAATAATTCGTAATTTAACTTGAGCTAACAGTGAAATCATAAAATCTCTGCGAGCATTGTGTAAGCCGTAGTGAATATAATCGATTCCCTCTCGAAATGTGTGAGTGTCGTTAGTATTTCCCCGTTTTTTTTGTTTGTTTTTGTGCTTCGCCCCCGCACCCGGAAGAAGAGTTAAATCAGCTTAGTTTTGGTTATTAGTGGTAATATTGTGACACTCGGGCATAATTTATTAGTTTAGAGGGTTTTTGCGCTTTGTCGCGAGTGAAACGATGATTATTCGCAGTTTTGAAGCTCGATATAGCGTCGCCTCATAGCGCGGATTTGCATTATTGGCAGAGTGTGGAGTGAGAAAATAAAAGAAGACTAGTGCAATGTAGAGAACGGCCATTTGCTGGTCAGAAGCAGCAAACGAAAACAACGCGCATGGGCGGGTGAAAAGCTTGCACATATTTTTAGGTGCATTCACCACGGGGTGTACAGAGTTTTGTTATGCAGGTTGCATATCTAGCGGGCGGTTTAGTAACGTTAATGCGCATATTTAATCGCGAGTGCATGAAATTAATCACGAATCAACGTCGAAAGGTTTTATTTTTACGAATGAACAAGATAGTGTGATTGAGGAGGAGGACATGGGTGAGATGTATCTAACTATATAACAAAAATCTTATTTTCAAAAATACTAAATACGTGCCTGATTTGGAAATTTTAAATTTCCAAAGTCTTTCCCCCACCAATTTATATTTTGCTTTATATAAAACCCCGAGCCCCCCCCCCCATTTGCTCCCTCCTTCCTTCCCCGCCCACCACCCCCCCCCCTATTATTTTAAAATTCTTTCACACCATTACCCCCCGCCGCGGGTGATAGTTTACACACACACACACACACCTTCGCATTCGGCCTATTTTGACAACAAATATCTCTGGATTCTTGAGGTAGGTCACTTGGTATGCTTAAATATTGTTCCCCCTCGCGGGTCAAATTTTTCACCTTGTCGACGGTGAGAGGGCTTATCTCATGCTATAAACATGCATGTGAGACCAAGAATTTGACCAGTAGTGAAAGTATCACATATTCTGCACATTTATTTCACTGCCACGTCGTAGAGCGTTTATATAAAGGCACTAACATCAGGTGTGATATTGGCGCAATTCACTCTTAGACTTCTTACTTTCAATCAAAGGGAAACGACTAAAAGTACACTTTTCATTTTCGTGGCAACTTATGTTGTTGTTTATTCATTTGTTTTATGGAATGAATAACCAAAATACCTGGTTTGCTCATGGTATAATAAGTGAAAGTAATTGCAAATTTTCGAAAAGGGTGAATGTTTTGATTATGGTAAATATCTGACGGTTCGAAATGAAGCACATAGCCACCGAAAAGTGTTACTTTAGACTGACGATGACAAGCATGTATATTAGAGATAGGACGCGGAGGGCCCGCTTAGAAAGCACGAGCAGTAGATGAAACCTTTCCTTGTAGTTTATTTCAGCAACAGTGCTGAGGGTCCGCTCAGTGAGGGTTTAGTATTTGACTTACTTTAGAAGGGGGGGGGGGGGGTTTCAATCACGGTAGTTCCATTTAAATTCCATTTCGATTCCGTTTCGGTTCCATTCCAAACTAAATAGCTCGGGGCTGTAAAATGAACGCCATTAGCATTAGACAACCTGACTGACTGACCCTTATAACACACTTTAAAATGGAAGCTCATTACATACTAATTCAAATTTTTAGGGTTATTATTAGAAGATATTGCAGTGCTGTAGATCGCTAACATAGGCTCACCATTAAATTGCGGGTTGTCTAGAAATATCATTAGCTGTATGAATAATAAATATTATGCGTACTCTTGTTGCAATACTTCTTGGGGTTGACTTCAGTACTACTAGTTGTCAACATAGACTACATCGAGGGCCTGAATGTCGTCCCTAAGAATTATTGTTTGGCAATTTACAAGTCTTTTTGAAATCTATTAACTATTAACTTAGACGGCACTTTGCCCCGGAACAAAGCTCGTGACATCTAGGATAGGGTATTAATTTGAGCTTCCATTTTACGACAGCATAACAAAACAACATCGTGGGAAAATTGAAACTGAAATTTTTAAAAATACTACGGTCCAATACTAATTACTTCAACTAGTGCTCAAGCGGCCAGCATAGGCTATTGCTTCTACGGTATTGGTCGTAGTAGAGGTGACGTTGGGAAAGGGTCTAGTCTTGACAACCAAGCTGTCACGCAGCTCCAGCTAGATACCCTCAAAAAAAAAATAGGTAGGTCACTTGATACTAAAATTTTATTAATCATTAAATAAACAAACCTCCCCCCTTTTTTTTTTTTTTAATTTTAAAAATAATTAAAAAACAAAACCCCCGCCCCCCCCACCGACACACCCCCCCCCCCCCGCCCCACCCAAACGCCCACACTTTCCCCCCCCCCCCCACCCCCCCCCACGACACCCACCCACCCCCCCCCCAAGAAAACAAAATAACCTGACTATTTTATTAAAAAAAAAACCCCCCTTTTTATTTTTTTTTAATTATAAACAAATAAAAAAACAAAACCGGCCCCCCCCAAGGAAACACCAACCACACGCGCCCCCCATGCGCCTACCCCCCCCACCCCCCCACTACAGAGACCACACAAACCTCTATACCATCTTCCCCAAAAAATCAGAAATAACCTGGAGTTATCCTTGAGCTCAAAGACAGTCCAGAGACGGCTTGTCGAGAAGCAGCTCATCGGTCGAAGCCTCCGGAAAGTGCCGATGCTCACCCGGAAACACCTCAAAGACCGCCTCAAATTTGCGAAAGACCATCTGAACTGCGTTGGCCCCGAAAACGGGAAAAAATGGCGGAACATACTGTGGTCAGGCAAAACGAAAGTTAATTTGATTGGATCTGACGGAAAACGGTAGGCGGAACTTTGGGCCAGAATCCAGAAGGATTGGTATGCGATTCCAGTCAGCATGCAGAGCATTGGTGGAGTCAATGCCACGGAGAGTGCTGGCGGTAATCCGGAACAAAGGATACACTACCAAATACTGATGATAGACGTTGAGATAACCGGTTTTATGAATGAATTTGTGACTGGTCTTATTTTACTGTCGCGTGTTTTCTCGACAAACGAATGCTTGAAGGGCAGATTTGTTTTTTAAATTGCTGTAATGATGTTTCGTTTCTTTGACTTTGAACTAAGTTTCCATTAATAAACTAAATAGTTTTGATGATTTCTACAACTGGCACCTCAACTAAACCTGTTTCATGATAAAGTGGTCTTATTGTTTTGTCCGACACTATACATATGAAATTAAAAGTGGAATTATTCTGAATAGTAGAATTTGGTGAGACCATTCCTATTATAAAAAAAATGATCTAAAACTTCAGTCGTGATTTTTAAATAATTCCGGAGAATCTAATTGTCTAATAAAAAATTCGAATGCATACATATGAAATTACATCACCGACGCCACTAAGTTGATAAGAAATTTACTCCATATGTTTTGTAAGGTTAAAGAACAAAACCCTGAAGTTCGCTCAAGTTTCCCGAACTTCTGTGAAATGCGCTATATTACTAATTGAAATCGTGAACTATGTTACAAAATTGGAGAAGTTTTGTATTAGCACAAACTTGATTTTTTTTAGTGTTAAATATTCAACAATCGCTTCTATCCTCATCAATAATAATGGTACCGAAATTTGAAATCTTTCCGATAATCTCGATAAGTCCATCTTCTAATACAGCTGGCATCACTGCCACTCTCTCGAATGTTTGGAGGTGAAAACAACGTCGAACGGAGAATCATGATGTTCTATAGCAAGAGCTAGAGGTTTCAAAAATGAAAATATTTATTACTCGGTACACAGGTTGAGGCTGTTCTGAGGGTGGTTAAATTTCACCCACAACATGATTGTAATAAGCGAGCATACAAGCAGATGATCACGAGAATGAAGTAAAAATAATTGACCCAATTATCACAGTTTCGGACGATGTAAAGCGACTTGTGGTCGATCGTCGAGGGACACGTCATCCTTGCTGCTACTAAACTGCTACTGTGGGAGTTAGACAGTTTGATACGGCTCTAAAAATGTTGCATAACAATTCAAACGAAGAGATAAAATCCCAATCTAACCTCATCTAATTGATAAGCATGACATCGCACACGTCGTAACTGAACCGATTAAGGAGATATTCAGGTGTACTCCAACCGCACGAAACGAAGCAACGGCGCCGGCTGCCTTCTACAGCTAGTGGTTTAATCGATTGTATGTCATCTTTTGAGGAAGTAGCTACTTGTCAGTGGCGTTTCCAAGTCTCTACCTCCATACATCAGTATGCCAAACACGTGAGTGCGATTATTGAAGAGCAGAAGAAAGACGGACGGTAGGAATCTTGTACAAATGGATCCAACAGACATAATCACCCGGCTCTCTATATAGTGAAGTGCCGACTAGGTGATTGAATTTTGTAACTCGAGGCCTGCTTGGAGTCGTTGCGCGGAGGATCAATGCATCCGTTCACTTTCACTTTCACCGACTATAGTAGGCACTGCACCCAGCTGAAACGAGCATGTCGTAGGGCTACTTAGTTGCAAATCGTTTAGGTTTTTCGCTTCCGTTTTTTTTTCCCGCAGCTAACGATTGGCGTCTCTGTGTTTATCTACTTGTAGCAATGATTCATTGCTGTTGATGTTTCTAGTTGGGTTTGTTCGCTACTTGGCTTTGTTTTAATGGTCTACCGGTTGGTGGTGTATGCATGGGAAGGTTAATTACTTTTTTGACTCTTGTATGAAAAAAAAAAAAAAAAAAAAAAAACGATAAGCAAGATGGGTATGTTTTGTAATGTTATCGAGATTAATACTAAGAAGCATTATCTGACGAAAACAATTGTTCAAGTAATCGCAATATAACTGAGCGTCTGCGTCCAGTTAATGCTGTTTGTAACTTCCAAAGTAAACAGCTCCAGACGAACTTTTTCATCAGGTCACAATCTCATATTACAAAAAAAAAAAAAAAACTACTCGATATGTGGTGGATTTGTTTGATCAACCGTTTTGCTTTGCTTTGAATAAGGGTAAACAATAGTTTCAAGCGTAGTATTTCTAGAATCGTTCTAATAGGCTTGATGAATTGTTTCCGAGTTATATCCATTTTCCTAACATATTTGTATTTCATGTATAAACTAAACTAAGTACAGAACACAAAAACTAATAACAATGTAACCTTAGAAATGTTTCTCAACTGGAACAAAATCACCAAATTCAACAACCAATTGACAGTAACTGAAACCAAAATTGATATAAATTAACCTTCCCACTCTTCTTACAAGCTCAAAGATTTTTCATCCTTCATCATCATTCGATCATTTCAAATGTTATTTATTTTTCTTTGTAAACTTTGTTTCAATCGAAAAGCTTTCTGAAGATCAATTTAAGAAGAAGACAATTAAAGAGAGAGGAATGAACAGAAAGAACTAAAGAATACTGAACAGAAATATGTATAGGAGACTGAAAAGGCAAAAGATAGTGAAGATTTAAAAGTTAGTGAGGAATTGAAAGATAGCGAGGAATTTTAAAGATTGTGAGGAAAAGAAAGATAGTGAGGAATTGAAAGATAGTGAGGAACTAAAATATACTGAAGAATTAAAAGGTAGTGTGGAATAAAAAAATAGCGAGGAATTAAAACATAGTGAGGAACTAAAATATAGTGCCGAATCAAAAGATAGTGATTGGTTGAAGGATAGTGAGTAATTGAAAGGCAGTGAGGAATTAAAAGATGATAAGATATTAAAAAATAGTGAGGAACTAAAAGATAGTGAGGAATTAAAAGAGTAATAAAATATAGAGAGTACATACCCTAATTGTTATGCTTGTATTCTTGTATAACGAGAATAAGGAAGAGAGAGAGAGAGAGAACGAGAATAAGTAAGAGAGAGAGAAAGAGAGAGAACGAGAATTAAGAAGAGATAAAGAGAGAGAACGAGAATTAGGAAGAGAGAGAAATAGAGAGAACGAGAATAAGGAAGAGAGAGAGAGAGGAAAAGAATAAGGAAGAGAGAGAGAGAAAGAGAGGAAAAGAGAGAGAGAAAGAGAGGACAAGAATAAGGAAGAGAGAAAGAGAATAAGGAAGAGAGAGAAAGAGAATAAGGAAGAGAGAGAGAATAAGGAAAAGAGAGAGAAAGAGAATAAGGAAAAGAGAGAGAGAATAAGGAAGAGAGAGAGAGAGAGAGAATAAGGAAGAGAGAGAGAAAAAAGAGAATAAGGAAGAGGGAGAGAGAAAAAGAGAGTAAGGAAGAGAGAGAGAGAAAAAGAATAAGGAAGAGAGAGAGAGAAAAAGAGAATAAGGAAGAGAGAGAGAGAGAGAGAGAAAGAGAATGAGGAAGAGAGAGAGAAAGAGAATAAGGAAGAGAGAGAGAAAGAGATCAAGGAAGAGAGAGAGAGGAAGAGAATAAGGAAGAGAGAGAGAGGAAGAGAATAAGGAAGAGAGAGAGAGAGAAAGAGAATAAGGAAGAGAGAGAGAGGAAGAGAATAAGGAAGAGAGAGAGGAAGAGAATAAGGAAGAGAGAGAGAGAGGAAGAGAATAAGGAAGAGAGAGAAAGAAACGTTCATGTCTTTCTCTCGCTCTTTCTCTCTCTTTTATTCCTCTCTCTATCTCTCTGAAATCCGAAAACGCATCATCAGTGGAAGTCGTGCGTACTACGGGCTCCAGAAGAACTTGCGGTCAAGAAAGATTCACCCTCGCACTAAATGTATCATGTACAAAACGCTGATAATACCGGTTGTTCTCTACGGGCACGGGACGTGGACGATGCTCTAGGAGGACCTGCAAGCACTTGCTGTTTTCGAACGCCGGGTGCTTAGGGCCATCTTTGGCGGCGTACAGGAGTATGGAGTGTGGCGGCGAAGATGGAACCACGAGCTCGCTGAACTCTACGGCGAACCCAGCATTCAGAAGGTCGCGAAGGCTAGAAGGATATGGTGGGCAGAGCATGTTGCGAGAATGCCGGACAACTACCCGGCAAACATGGTGTTCGCCTCGAATCCGGCCGGTACAAGAAGGCGTGGGGCACAGCGAGCACGATGGGCGGACCAGGTGCAACAGGATCTGGCGAGTGTGGGTCGTCAACGAGGTTGGAGAGAGGCAGCCATAGACCGAGTATATTGGCGAAATGTTGTAGATGAAGTCATATCGTAAATACGATGTATGGCTATTTAAATAAATAAATAATAATCTCTCTGCCTGGTCCCACACATACTTTTGTCTCCGTTTATAAGCCTCTTTCTTTTCCTTTCCTTTCGCTTTTAGTCTTTCTGTTCTCTTTATAGATAAAGAAAGAAAGAGAGAGAGAGAGAGAGAGAGAGAGAGAGATAGAGTACTGCAATTGCGCGAAAATAATAGGAATAAAAGAGAGACATGCCCGCTCGGATGAACTCGGATATGTTTTAATCACGGTAGTTCCATTTCAATTCCATTTCGATTCCGTTTCGGTTCCGTTTCGGTTCCATTCCAAACTAAATAGCTCGGGGCTGTAAAATGAACGCCATTAGCGTTAGACAACCTGACTGACTGACCCTTATAACACACTTTAAAATGGAAGCTCATTACATACTAATTCAAATTTTTAGGGTTATTATAAGAAGATATTTCAGTGCTGTAGATAGCTAACATAGGCTCACCATTAAATTGAGGGTTGTCTAGAAATATCATTAGCTGTATGAATAATAAATATTATGCATACTCTTGTTGCAATACTTCTTGGGGTTGACTTCAGTACTACTAGTTGTCAACATAGATTACATCAATGGCCTGAATGTCGTCCCTAAGAATTATTGTTTGGCAATTTACATGTCTTTTTGAAATCTAGTTACTACTGCATACGGCCTGGAGATGACTTCAGGACTGGGGGCTATTAACTTAGACGGCACTTTTCCCCGGAACAAAGCTCGTGACATCTAGGATAGGGTATTAATTTGAGCTTCTGCTGAGCTTCTTCAACGACTGCATAACAAAACAACATCGTGGGAAAATTGAAACTGAACTTCAACTAGTGCTCAAGCGGCCAACATAGGCTATTGCTTCTAAGGTATTGGTCGTAGTAGAGGTGACGTTGGGAAAGGGTCTAGTCTTGACAACCAAGCTGTCACGCAGCTCCAGCTAGATATTCCTAAAAAAAAATGTCCACCTTCCTTCTTCCTTACCTCTCCGGGAACACCAACTGTGATGTGGAAACGTAAAACTTCTGACCGGCAATTGCCTTGCGTATGCCTTGATGTAAGTCTCGTCGTTCATCATGACGCAACTCGGTTTCGTCAGTCACTCTCGGTTGTTTTGTCGTTCCGGATTAGTACCTTCCTGACCCTGTAGACGTGGAGGTCGGCAAGTTTCATCGTTTTTTCGACAAACCAGATGGAAACCTCCCCCATCTTCGGCCCATCGCGGATCGAAAGGTTCGGTTAACGCTTAAACATATTCAACACCTTTCTCGTCTTCACCGGATCAGCTGTTCTCAGTTTTCTGCCACTGCCTGTCCGCGCCGTCCAGGACACCGTCGAATGATGAAGTCCTAGGTGTTTTCCGATTCATCTGATTTGGACCGATTTATACCAACAGATAGGATGCTGTTGGGGACATTCAGAAAGTGTAATGATGGTTTACTGCACTGAGAAAACTAGATTTTTAACAACGCTTAATAGCCGCTTCTAACTGATTTAAACCAACAGTAAGAATGCTGTTAGCACCATTGACAAGGGTGGTGGTGTTTTTTTAATTTTTAAGGCAGGGTATCTCTTAATAGCGCTTAAAAGCCGACTTGGACCGATTTATACCAACAGTAAGGGTGCTGTTGGGTCAATAATCTTGAGATGTTCTAGATTATAAAAACTGCTCTGGAGTTCAGAACTTAAACTCTACAGTTATGATATAGCTGAAAATAAAGAGAAATCAATCAACATATAGCATATCCCTGGATAGTCTTGCAAATTTGTTAATTTTTCATTCATGTTAAAATGTGAAAATTGCATTTAGGGCTCACGATGGGATACAATTTCCCAATTTTCTGAAAATTCCTCCAATCATTGGCAGACAGTTCAAGCTTTTTCACACCAATTTATCATCCCTGGCACCCAATCAAACGAAACTCTCTGTCTCACCAACTTATTATATTGCTTCTTCTGCCACTAAATCGTGCAACAATCGGCACGGGCGAAAAACTTCTCCCCTCTTTTTCTCGACAATCAACAGAAAATCAAGCCCACCCTTAAAGGGCAACCACTGCTCGTGGGCTTATTTGTGTTTTTCGCTCCCCATTGTCCGCATGTCTTCCTTGGGCCAGATTTTCCCAGGAAGGAAGGATGAGGAAACCGCCGGCCGCATATCACAGTGAACCGTCGAATCCTCACGTAAAACTCGTAAAAAGGACGAGTTCAATCAAAATCCTATATAATTTATATACCCCAAAGGCAAACTTTGCTCCCTTCGTGAAGTTTCGTGATCATTTTTTTCGACAGCCCCCGGTGTGGTAACGAAGCATTGATATTGAATATCGATGGCTCATTGTGCCTTTTTTTTTTTATTATGATTGTCAATTTCTCACTCGGCGGTGGCGGCAAGTGAGAAGAAGTTCGTAATTCAATGATTCGATCGGAATTCAGCTGCAGGGCGATAGGTTGCAGTTCCTTCTGGGAAAATCGATTACCGAATATGGGCGCCTTTCTTAATCAATCAATTTCCTTCATCGGATAAGGAAGCGAAAATGGTAGCACAACGAAGATCATTTATCTTGGCGGAAGGGTGTGACTATAGGTTTACCTTCTCGTGGATTTGTTAATTGGCTGGTTTCTGCAGAACTCAAAACTTCGATCGAACATGTTTTCAGTGGGCTTCAATTATTCAGCTGGTTGTGCTGGGAAATTAATTTCAGTAGCTGTCAGCTCATCCGTCTTGTGGATCTATGCAGGGGTGTTGTATATTTGTCGTGAAGAACAGGCCAAAGAACGGAATAAAATCTAGACATCTATATATTTAGAAGGTACGAAGCTACTTCGGAAAATAATCATGTCACGAATAATTCGAGCACTCTGTCTGCGTGTTTCGAATAGAAGTCAGAGGTAGGTGTCAATCGCTGCAAGCTGGGGAGGTTTGACGAAGAGTATTGTTTTCCAGTATTAAGAAATGCTCACGGAAACATTTCGAGATATAGGAAACCGACGAGTTTTGCATCAACATCTACTAAAGAATTTATCAGTAGAATGCTCTCAACTAGGGTAACGCAAATTGAAGTGGCTACCTTAGGATGGTACAAGGTATCGATTTAGTTCCACTCAAACGATTCCAAATCAAGTCATGAGTGTTTTCCCCAAATTTCAACTTGTTTGGCTGCGACCTCGAGCTGCACTGGCGCTTTGAAGTTTTTATGGGAACTACTATGGGAAAACCAATATTTTGTGTTCTCATCCTCCATCACATCCTAGTTCTTCCTTGCATTCGTAAATAACTTGACGTTCAATCGAAAAGCGGTCTTGGGCAAATTAGTTAAACGAAAAGTTCATAGAGCACAGATAGCGAACATTTTCATAGCATATGAATGCCGAAGAGGATGACAATAAGTAGGGATTTCCCACAGTAATTCACATAATAACTTCAAAGGGCCAGTGCAGTGTGTGTTCGCAACCCATTGTGTTCTAATTTTGCGAGAAGAGTCAGTACCGGATTTGGAATCGATTGAGTGGGGTGGAATTGAATCGATACTTGAGCTACTTGTTCCTCCCGCCACCCTGAGCCTGTGGTATAAACCGTGCCTGTCTTTTGTCAGGACTTGCTGGAGTAAGGAGTGTATCGAAAATAAGCTATCCACAAACTTTCTTTCAAATTTTGTTGAAAACCGATATTTTATTCATACAAAAAATTGATCCTTTATTGTACGAGGTTAAACTTGAACATAATGAAGACCGGATGAAATTTAAGTTATTCCTTCACGAATTTTCGAACTTTGGATCGAATGCTCTTCATCGAGTTCCGGACAAGTGTTGCATCGCATTTTTTGGACGCTTGAGCCCACATTTTTTTGAACTCCTGCATGTTCCCAGCTGCCTTACCAGTCTTCTTGAAGACCCTCTTCACGATTGCCCAGTAACGCTCGATGGGTCGAAGCTGAGGGCAATTTGGTGTATTGATATTTTTCTCAACGAAATCTATACCCTTTTCCGCA
>JAHHFK020000883.1:0-170000 GCA_024533555.2 Aedes koreicus | reverse complement strand
ATTTACATGTCTTTTTGAAATCTAGTTACTACTACATACGGCCTGGAGATGACTTCAGCACTGGGGGCTTTTAACTTAGACGGCACTTTGCCACGGATTATCATCTCCAGGAAACATTAGAAATCATTAAACAAAGCTCGTAGTATCTCGGATAGGGTATTAATTCAAGCTTCCATTTTACGACTGCATAACAAAACATCATCGTGGGAAAATTGAAACTGAAATTCAGAAAAATACTAATTACTTCAACTAGTGCTCAAGCGGCCAACATAGGCTATTGCTTCTAAGGTATTGGTCGTAGTAGAGGTGACGTTGGGAAAGGGTCTAGTCTTGACAACCAAGCTGTCACACAGCTCCAGCTAGATACCATCGAAAAAAAAACCACAACCCGAGAAATCTGCCTCAGTGTCGCCTATTCGAAGAATTCTTCGGGATTTTGAGCTCGATGGTGTACACGAATAACTGGAGAGCCACGAATTGCACACAGTTGATTGATAGAATCAAGAGATGCCTTCGCAAAGTTGACATGCAGGCCGTACAATGCTCCTGTTCCGATGTCAAACGGAAGCTTCGCCGACCAGCTAATTACGGACCGTTTTCAAATGTTCACTAATATTGTATCTTTCATTGTATCTTTAAATTCAATAAATCAGATCTTCTTCAAGTATGTTTGTCTCTTTTTGCCAGCTTGAGGCAGAAACTCCAAAATTTTAGTTGCCACCCGTTAGGTTGTGGATGCTGAAGAAGACGAAAAAAATCGTGCCCCTTTCATATACTAGTCGAAATCATCCAGCTCGTTATGCCGTTTCTACCTACATTTGTCAACAAATCAAAACCACCACCCCCCTTTCAGTAAACACCACCGTCAAGGGAATTTCGCGGGTTAAAGTTCTTTCTCGCGGTGCCTTCATGCTTAATTTGTCGCTCAATCGTTCGTCAGCTCAAGTGCTTCATTTCGAGGGGAACCAATGAATTGAGTTCGACTAGAATGTCCTGATTGGATTTTGCCGCCGTTTGGAAACAAATCCTGATCTGCGCTACTTAGTTTCAGATGGTGGTATTAAGTTTCCAATTATTTTGCATAACCACCCATACCCATAAAATCGTATATTGTTGATGTATTGAAACGCAAATCGAGTGATTCATTGTTTCTAATGGGTTCGTGTTTGTTCTTCTCGTTTTCCTTTCTTCTTCCGTAACAGTCAGAGGATGTCGACCGGGAAAGGCAGTACCCATGTCAGAGGAAGAGATTCGCGGTCTGTGCCTAAAATCTCGGGAAATTTTCCTCCAGCAGCCCATCCTTCTCGAACTGGAAGCAGCACTGAAAATTTGCGGTAAGTTGTTTGATTTGTTTTTTCTCTCTCCGGTTGGTTTGAATTTCACTCAAATTCTTCGAAATTGTTGAAGCATGGAATTGTTTCCGTTCCCGGAATGAACTCGATCGATGCTTCTTCTTTCGCGGGAAATCGTTGTCATGTGGGATTTGCTCAGACAAACACACGTGTATTCACATCTATCGATTCGTTTCAGGTGACATTCATGGCCAGTACACAGATCTGCTGCGGCTGTTTGAGTATGGAGGCTTTCCACCGGAGTCCAACTACCTATTCCTGGGCGATTACGTTGACCGAGGAAAACAATCACTGGAGACGATTTGCCTGCTGTTGGCCTACAAAATCAAATACCCAGAGAACTTTTTCCTGCTGCGGGGCAATCACGAGTGTGCCAGTATTAATAGGATATACGGTAGGTCCAATTGTGGACGGGTTAATTACTTGAGCTCCGCAATAAAATTTTCCTTTTTCCGCAGGATTCTACGACGAGTGCAAACGGAGGTACAATGTCAAGCTGTGGAAAACCTTCACCGACTGCTTCAACTGCTTACCAATTGCGGCCATTATCGACGAGAAGATCTTTTGCTGCCACGGTGGGCTGAGTCCGGATTTGAATGTGAGTCAAATAATTAGAAGGGTCGATCTAACACGAAAGGTTGAACCTTCCCATATCAACAGGTCGCAAAGTTTGAAACCAATGGCTATTTATAAATAGCACACAAGCCATAATCGAAAGGGGTTTACCTAGCTCGTTAGTGCTGTCAGTTATCAAATATGTATAGTACAGGAAAGAAGAAGAAGGTCGCTGACAAAGGAGCAGTGTGGCATGATGAATTGTGGTGGGCTACTTTTAGGAAAGGGGGGCGGCGTTGAAAATCGCTTGTGACGAGTACCAGGAAAATTCTCCGTTTAGGCTTATGATTGGCTGGGTTGGTCAAGTCAAAATAATTAACGCCTTACTTGCTGTTTGTTTCTTTGACCAATATCAGAGTTTTGCGAGCAACTGACTCGTTTTTTTTAGTTGCTTACGTCCATTTTAACCAACTAATTGTCCTGCGTTTCTTGCTGGACAGAATGCTAATTTTGTAGTATTGTTGTCCTCCCCTTCTGGCTGAATTGCATTTTTGGAACTCGACAGACTATGCGAATTATAGTTGATGGAATCCAAAATGACCGCCATCATGATTATTCTGGCAACATTCATATGGATAGAGGAAGTTTAAACTATTGTGAGTATGACTAAAATTATCAGTAAAATCAGTAAATGAAACTAAATAATATAAGTTGAACTTAGGCTAGGAACGAAACACACAAAATCCATTGTCCGCAGCACGAGGGTTACAGAATCAAACTACTTCTTTTTTAGCTGCTAGAAAAGCTGCTGGGAAAAATATAGAGTTTCTGGTCCCGGTCCGAACAATTTCTAAAAAAGAAGTAAAGGACCTAACCTCAATGCGATGATGGATGAGTACGCAGATCTTACGATGACCCCTTGCGGTGCCTGTGGGCAAACATCGGAGACCAACGAACAGATGGTTGGCTGCGATTCCTGCAAGGGCTGGTTCCACTTTCGTTGTGTCAATGCGACAGAAGCTGACCTATCCGAAACGAAATGGTTCTGTTCCGCAGACGATTGCCAACGCCAGAAAAACGTCCGAAAATGTGTCCGACTCTGACAAATCTCACACGAATCATGCAGACGTTACAGCAGGAGCAAAAATCTAAAGAAGAAGAGCTGCAAATGGAGTGCATTATGCGTGAAAAGCGCTTTGAGATGGAGCTGGAGTTCAAGAAGAAACGTCTGGCCATGGAAAAGCAGATGAGAGCGAGGGAAATGGAGTTAAAGAAGGGGCTGCTTGAAGAGTCACTTGCACGGGAAAAGGAGCATTTCGATCGGCTAAAGCTAATGAAACTGCAATATCGGACGCAGATAGATCAGGTTCAACAGGACATAAAACATCTGAAAACCGCAGATGATGCTGGTGAAAACCCCAGTGCTTCAGATCAACACCTAACCTTCATGGGTGAAGGCTCTAAAATAACACTCATCAAGACCGCTGATGTACCAAAAGTTCCTGTTCTACCAAACCCGAATCTTAAGCAACGGGTCAAGCACGAGTCAGCAAGTGATACCGACAGAAGTGGTGATAGCGACAGTAGTGACGATAGCGATGAAACGTCGGACAGCGAGTCTATAGAAGATGAGTCGGGTAAGAAAGAACCGGGTTCTGAGCAGAGGAAACAATCCGTCAGAAACGAGAGAGCTGGTTCAAAACCGTCCAAGACTCAGTTGACGGCCAGAAATGGAATCACGAGGAAACTACCCGTATTCGCCGGACGGCCCGTAGAGTGGCCGTTATTCATTGGAGCATCATTCGAAGCATCTACGGAAGCATGTGGTTTTAGCGACATTGAAAACCTTGTCCGCTTGGAAGAAAGCCTGAAAAGTCCAGCGTTAGAAAGCGTGCGTTGTCAACTCCTAAGAGTTGTTAAGAAACTTCGTCAAATGTACGGTAGGCCGGAACAACTTCTTCAGTGTCATTTGGATCGGATTAGAAAACTGGACGCACCGAAAGCAGACAAACTCGCTAGTTATGTTCCTTTTGGTAACGCCGTGGAGCAACTGTGCGAACACCTGAAAATGGCTGGACTGAAACAGCATCTGGTGAACCCTCTTCTAATTCAAGACTTGGTAGATAAACTACCTGCCAGCGACAAACGCGAGCGGGTGCGGTATAAGAGGAAGAAAAAGTCGGTTCCGCTACGTACACTTTCCAAATTTCTCTCGAAGATCGTAGCTGAAGCCTGTGAAGCAAATGTTGCGCTGGACATTAAACCAGATTCGAAGATACTTACGACAACAAAAGCCAACAAAGGCACATCGAGAGGAGCAGTCTACAATCACAGAGCTGCAGAAGCTACAAGAAAAAGCATCATCGATTGAGGTACTGCGAAGACTTCAAAAAGCTTCCGCCGACCGATCGCATCAAGCTGGTGGAACAAAAAAGGCTTTGCAAGGTGTGTATCAATGACCACGGGAACGCGGAATGTAAGTTTAAACTACGGTGTGATGTTGGGGATTGCCAGCAACGCCACAGTTCGCTTCTGCATCCCCCCAAACTACAGTAGCTATCAATGCACATGTGCGAGTAAACAGTTCAATACTTTTCCGTATGCTGCCCATTATTCTGCATTGTGGGCCAAAGTTTGTGAGCACTCTGGCATTCCTTGATGAAGGGGCGTCGGTGACGCTAATTGAAAAGCATTTAGCAGATGAAATTGGTTTACACGGCGTGAATCGTCCATTGACAATCAAGTGGACTTCGGACATTTCCAGAATTGAAAACGATTCCGTTTGTACCAATGTGTGGATTTCATCTCCTGGTACGGACGACAAGATTTTGTTGAAGACAGCTCAGACGGCTAAGGAGCTGCTTCTTCCTCGGCAATCGCTTGAAGCCACGGAGATATCTGATCGATACACGATCCTACGTGACATCCCTCACCGTTCATATCACAGTAGTCGTCCGGGAATTTTAATCGGACTGAATAATATTCACGTTATAGCACCAATCGACAAACGGCTTTGTGGTCCTGGAGAACCGATCGCAGTTAAATCAAAACTTGGCTGGACCGTATATGGGCCGCAAACAGGAGAAGCATTAAGCGAAGCCTTTTTTGGTCTTCATCATGCAGTGAGCTACCAAGCAATAAACGATCTTTTGAAAGACCACTACGCTCTCGAAGAATCTGCGGTGGCTGTGTTTCACGAAACGAAGGAGGAAAAGAGGGCCCGTGACAACCTAGAACGCACAACCAGACGCATAGGAGACCGCTTTGAAACGGGGCTCATATGGACATCTGATATTATACAATTCCCGGACAGTTTCCCGATGGCTCTTCGGCGCCTGAAGCATCTGGAACGACGTTTTTGAGAAAACACCTGATCTGTTCGAGAAAGTTAAACAACAAGTGATCGAATACCAGCATAAGGGGTACGCGCATCTGGCAACGACTGAAGAATTGGCAAAAATGGACCCTCGCAGGATGTGGTAAGGTCTGTATCCGCAATAATTCGGACACCTCAAAACATGAATAAAACAAAAATTTCGCATTATATTTCCGTCGTAGTTGTTTATTTCAGATTCATGGGATGTGTTTTGACAATTCGTGAAGACAAAACATAGTTATTCGGTATTTGCATAAAATTTTCGAACTTTGCGCTTAATTCCGTCCATTAAGGTTTGTACAGACTCTTCAGAAATCGTAGAAGCCGTCTTTGTCCAAATTTGCTGGAAGTGTTTGATGTCTTTGATTCCTTGCTTCTTTCCAGAAAGCTCCCGCTTCATCAGAGCCCAATATCTCTCGATTGGTCGTAGCTCTGGGCAATTTGGCGGGTTTGAGGTTTTTGGTACAATGTTCACTTGATTTGCTTGGTACCACTCCATCACAGTTTTAGCATAGTGGCATGATGCCAAATCGGGCCAGAACAAAGGTTTTTCTTTGTGACTTTTGATGAAGGGTAGCAATCGCTTCTGCAGACACTATTACTGATAGATCTCCTTGTTGATTGTGCCTGTAGTGACGAAAGATTTACTCTTTTTGCCACACGTGCAAATTGCTTGCAACACAAGGTATTTTTTTGGGAAATTTCGATGCCTTCTTCGTTCTGAAATGCCCAGCTGAGGCATTTCTGGCCATAGCAGAATAAAAAGCCAGCCCTGGAAGCTGCTTGAAATCCTCCAGGACATAAGTTTCATCGTCCATAACAACGCATGAAAGCTTTGTCAAATATTCGCAGTACAAACGTCGAACCCCTGATTTTGCTGCCAAGTTCTGTTTGTCGTTGCGATTTGAAACTGTGTTTACTGTATACGACTAAGTCCCAAACGTTGTTTTGATTTTTGGACAAAACTAGGCGACATCTCTCTTTTACGAGCCACCGTTCGAATGGAGAGATTTGGGTTTTTCGTTAATATCCTTTTCACCTTTCGGTCCATGACAGGATCAGCGCGTCCAATGTTTTTGTCACTTCTCGGTTTCCTCTCCACCGTCAAACGTTCCGAAAATGATTTGAGCACATCGTGAACAGTGGATTTAGGCAAATCCAATGTGTTTGCAAGGTCCCGTATTGACAAGTCAGGATTTGCCGTACGCCCGTACAACATTCGCTCGCGCACTTGTTTTTCTTTCGTCGCCATCTTGAATGCTAAACATGAAATAATTAATTGAATGCTAAACATGAAATGTAAACATCAATCATAGTCTTTTTCATCATATACTCTCAGCTATACCACAGTGAAATTTTTCATTCCTACGTGCAATATTTAAAAAGTTACAAATATTTGAAGGTGTCCGGATTAATGTGGATACAGACCTTAGATATTTTTTCATCGTGTTGCGAGGGAATCGGCATAACGAATGAAACGCGGCGAACCAATTCAAAGAAAAGCGGACTGCATTAATTTTAGTTTTACAAAAGAAAAATGTGTTTGGTCTTGACTGATCGGCAGTCGAAGGTACTCGAAGCGTTTTTGTCACTCGTCAATAATGAATGCGCCCGGTCGATGAGGAAAGTGACCAGACGTCCCGGATCCAGACTCTGCTAAACTGCTTGCCATTTGTTCCGGTGTTGAAGTGGGGCAACATATTTGCTTCTCCATCGTGCCCATGTCTCTTCTGCGTAGCGCCTGACAGCCTTCCTTGATATGACGATCATCTGGTTCCGGTAGCAGATTGAGCGGCAGATTGATTATAAAGTTCCCTGCCGTAGGGCTTTGCAAGAGTCCGTCGATGTGGAAAGCTGGCACAAGGGACGCGAATTAAAACGCCTCGATTTGCGATAAGACGGTCGGTCAAGAATGTACTTGTGGACAGATCTGAAACTGCTTCTAGGTGTACTGCCTTTGTTGCCAGGCAGCCACGTAGTCCTTCGTGGATTTTGCTGTTCCAAGATTGGAGGTGCGGAGAAGGATGGGGTCCGCGTAGTCATTAGTTGTGTTACAGTCTTCGCTTTCATTCGACAGCAGCGCATGCAGATCATCACCAAGGTACGTTCCACTGTTTGGCATCAATGTTGGCCCTGCTTGCACATTTCAAAGGTGTACTTCTGACAGAAGCAGCTTGGTATACCAGTTCTCCTTTGGTATAATTACTGGATGGCGGACGTCATACGGTTGGTTGGAATTCTGCAGATGACCATCAATCCTCAGAGTACCATCAGCATCGATGAAAAGAAGTTCTTGACCAGCCAATATCTTTCTGAAAACAGTCGTGATGAGCTGCTTGCGCCAATTGCAAGCATATGTCGTTGATTTCCTTCGGGTGAGCGATCCCTCTAGCCGGACTGCACCGTTTCGTCGAGCCAGGCCATTGTTGATCCAGCACGAAAAGCGTCAAATGTGAGCCAGTGCAGAGTAACGACTGAGTAGAGTAGCAAAGTAAGTGTTTCATGGCCACCCCTAGGCGGCGGTAAGGCGGTTGCGAAGAGACAGGTCGTCGTGGTACGTTTCACTAGTAAATCGACCTCTTCGTTCGGCCCTGTTAATGTTGCTGACAATTTATCTTATGTTTTGGAGAGTCAGGTGGGGTCCTCCATCATAGTGGAAGTACCAATAGTTCCGTGTGGTGTGATGCCTCGTGAGACGCAGTCGGCCGGGTTATGTTGCAAGATCTTGGAAGTGCGATTGACCACGAACGTTTTTCACTTTCTTGTCGGTGACGAGGGCCAGTGAAGCCTGATCTCCGAATCGTTCAACGCAAAAAAATCCACCTTCAAGTGTGAGAACGAATCCATCACCTTGATCATCAAGTCGACGAGTAGTTCGGCTGCCAGTAGCTCAAGGCTTGGTAGTAAAATGTGAAGGATGGGAGCCACCCTGGCCTAGTGGGACAATTATGCGTCCATATATCAGGTGGTAAAAAATCACTCACCGTGATTACGATTTTTCTAGAATTAACAACATCTGTTTGAATTGGATTTTGAAAATTCACATCAAAGTGTTGTGGTTGGCATAAAAAAAAAAAAATCCAAATGTTATATGGGACAGTTATGCTTCCACCGGCAGTTAAGACGATTGTTGCTTTGCTGCTTCGTTGAGGATAATGTTAGAGCATCTCCAGAAGTGTTTTAGTTCTAGATTCATTTTATATGTCAGTTATAAATTTTTCTCTTGGGAAAATATATAACAAACATACCTTCTCTTCAGCAGCAGTTCCAAATGTTGTTCTAAACCTAAAGACTTGAATGTGTGTGTATAATTGATTCTCAAAACTTCTGTGGGCATATTCTCAGAATTCTTTATTAATTCTCCTCAAATTTCCGCTGTAATTCGTCTCAGAACTCCTTTGGAATTTCCCTCAGAATTACTATCCCCTTCGAATTTCTCTAGAAATCTCAGAAATTGTCTGGAATTTTCCTCAAAATTCCCTTAGAATTTTTTTAGAATTCCTCTAGAATTCTCCTCAGAATTCAGTTGCAATTCTTCATAGAATTTTTTTCTGGAATTCTCCCTTTAATTCATTCTCAGTTTTTCTAAGAATTCCTCTGGAGTTCTCCTCAGAGTTCTTCTGCAATTCTCATCAGAATTCCTCTGGAATTCCTCTCAAAATTTCTCTAGTATTCTCCTCAGGATTCTTCTTAAATTCTCATTAGAATTCCCCTGGAATTCCTCTCATAATTCCGCTGGAATTTCTCCAGTATTCCTCTGGAATTTTCCCTCATAATTCCTTTGGGATTCCTCTCAGAAGTTCTCTGGATTTCCCCTTAATATTCGTCTAAATCATTTTCGGTTCTATACCTAATTTAAACATTCCACAATATGGAGAAATTCTCGAAAAAAATTTAAAAACAAAGAAATAGGGAAATGATGGTAATAACAAACAAATAGGGATATGATAGTCAGCGAGTTCAGAGTTGTTGCTGCAACTTGAAATTATTAACGAAAAAGTAGAACGTATACAAGATTTAAACAGATGCACGACCGGACGTTGATTCAAAGTTTGACGTTTGACTTGATTCCATAGACAATACCACAATGACGAAAAAAAATATAACTTGGATGAACCGCGTTTCAAATTTGAACAAAAATAGAATAACGTAATATTCCAGTTTTAAATTTTAACATGAAACTGTTCGAAATTATCCAACTAGAACGCCTTGCTGAAGTTGCCGTTGTTATAAATCCAGTTCTATTTTGTAACGACCATACACTCCTGGAGATGCCCTTAGCCGAGTTGCTTGATGTAGCGTCATTTCACAACGTAACACATTTCCTCGAAACCGATGATTGAAAATCGAGCTGACTTCTTCGAGCGCTTGATAATGCTTTTCCCTTCCGATTGCACTTTTTCGAACTGATCAAAAAGATCTGTGAGTATGTTCAAGCGCTCGTGGATCTTGCCGGCAGGAGGCTGTCTTCTTTCACATTATTCTGCTCCCATTTCATACGCTCGAAAAGCACATCGCGACGTTCTCGAATATATCCGGCGCAGGGATGCCAGATACTTTTTTCAAAAGTCTGTATCAGTCTCATTGAAATGTCTGTATAAGGGTTTTAATTTTGGTGCTAAGGTGCTTCAATGGAAAGAAAATGTTAAAAATCGCTATTTATCGATGCTGCCAAACGAGTAGAGGTGAGATTATGTTCGCATAAAGAAAAAATCTAACGCAAAAGAGATTGCGATTTCAAGTTTTATATTTAAATGTCAATTTTCCTTTTACTTCCATACATATCACTGTCATTCTTTCAATCACTAAATATGAACAAAGCAAAATATTTTGATCTTTTAGATTTGATGTTTTGGCAAATAATGTATTATTATCATTCATGAATTTAATGAAACACCTCACCTTCACTTCATTTTTTTCCTCTGTTCGGGACATAAACCACTGCGACCAGTAATTTGATCTATTGTAGTATATCCCGTATCCTTTGTTTAGTGCATGTCGAGTTACTTCATCACTATTGAGAAATGATGAAGTATTCGGTGTTTTTTACAGTTGTCTTTGTTTGTTTTGTTGGCAATGAATTAACTTTTATTGAATGTTTCCGCTATTTAAACCCTTTGTGAGTGACAGCACTCTTTAAAGGCGCGCCCCTTTATCAGTCAAAACCGGATTCATTGCAAACAAAACAAACAATGACTCCGATACTGACCATGCATCAGAACCCTAGTCATAACTAATTCAAACTATAGAATATTAAATAGAAAATGAGAATTCAGATAAATGAAGACTAACCATGTTTTCCTTATTCCAAGCTCATCCTTGGTAGCACAATCCTAGTATTGTCACTTTTCACAAGTTGTAAAATGTAATAAGGACTAATATAAAGGGTGTCCACGATGAAATTGCCACACACAAAATTGATTCGCAAAATTCGAGTTTTCATCCGATTGCCATCAAATTTTCAGGGATTGAGAAATAACTATTAAACTTCATTTTACCATTTTACTCGTATTTTATTTACAGTCCATACGCAAATGCCCGCACCTTGGCCTTAACCCCGGCCATAAGATTCTGCACAACCTGTGAATCAACCGTTTTTTGCATGTAAACCCATACTTTCTTCAGTTCCTCGACTGTCTTCACTACTTTAGGTCGTTTAAGAAGGTGCTGCTTCATAATCGCCCAGTACTTCTCGATGGGGCGGAGCTCCGGAGTGTTGGGAGGGTTGAACATTTTCGGCACGAAATTGACCTTATTGTCCGCATACCACTTCAGCACGTCCTTGGAGTAGTGGCATGAGGCCAAATCCGGCCAAAAGATTGTTGGGACGTTGTGGGCCTTCAGGAGAGGAAGCAGCCGCTTCTGGAGGCACTCTTTTATGTACACCTGTCACGAAAGGTGCACTCCGCTTCCCGCACGTGCAGATGGCTTGCCAAACCAGGAATTTCTTCGCAAATTTGGACATCTTCTGAGTGCGGACATGCTCCGGAACGCTGAACTTATCCTTGGCCGTGAAAAACAGGTTGCCGGGGATCTGTTTGAAGTCGGCCTTCACATATGTTTCGTCGTCCATGATGCAGCATTCAACTTTCGTCAGCATGTTGAGGTACAACTTCCTGGCACGTGTTTTGGCGGACTTGTTCTGCTTCTCGTCGCGATTAGGGGCCTTTTGTACCTTGAACGTTCGAAGCCCAGCCTTAGTTTTGGCCTTCTGGACAAAACTTCGGCTTAGGTGCAGCTTCTTAGCCACATCCCGAACGGAGGCGTTCGGATTTCGGTTGAAGGCCCCAACTACGCGGTTGTGATTTTTGGTGTTGTACGGAATACTTTTTCCTTCACTTCTGGGCTTCCGATCGGTGGTCAACCGTTCCTCGAACCGCTTAATCACTCGCGACACCGTGGAATTCGCGATTCCCAACGTTTTAGTGATGGAACGATGCGAGAGATCCTTGTTCTCATGATGAATGCGCAAGATTTTATCACGCACGAGCTGTTCTTTCGACTCCATTTCCGCGAGTTTTGATCACAGGACTTTAAAACTTGCAGGATGTAAATAATGCACTATGAACTAAATCCACCCAAATTTTCATTAAATTCTACCCAACGGTTAAAAAGTTAGAGCAATTTCATAGTGTGGCAATTTCATCGTGGACACCCTTTATGATCCTTTGACTACAAAAACAAATATGTTCCCTAGTTTGAATTAATTCAGACTAGGGATCGGTGGTAGATCTGATACCCCGTAACGCACCACGAAAAGATGATCTACCAGCGTTACGGGTCATCTCACTTCATTAGTGAAAAATTAATTATTGCAAAGGCTCGAGGAACTTAAATTTTGTACGGATAAGCACTTGTTCCGGAATTCTTCGCAATGCAGATTTTCTGGAAAATTTTCCACTGAAAATCTTAATTCCCTGAACTCGTCTTCGATTGGTTGAATCATCAATAATGTTCTAAAATCGTTTGATAAGTTGAAAAATTGTTGGATGGGCCTTTGCTCTGATATTGTCAGGATCAATCGTTGAGGGTATCGTCGGTAAGGTCGACGTAGGGCATATGTAGGGATTTATCATGTATAGTCGAAATTGATGCAAGTGCTTCAGGCTTAACTTGGCACTTCTAATGTATTCGTTGATCAAGGCCTGCACTTCAACACCTTTGTACAGTTATTCCAACGCGCAAAAGTTATTGAGAATCAGGTCCACAAAGCCAGGGCTCTTCAATTCTTTTAAATATACTGGTTTCAAATCTGAAAAAGAAACTGAAAACTGAAATATACATTTATGGTTAAATTGGAGGGAGTCCTTTTTCTATATAATTTATAGGTTAGGTTAATTATCACTTCACGATTTAGGACTAAAAATCACAAACAAAGCAAAACAAACAACGCTCAAATTGCTTACCAATGGATGCTCCAGTGGTGCAAACGTTTCTTTAAAATTTCACGCCTGAAGTCCTAATAGTATTTGAGGAATGTGCTCAGAAAACTTCGAAGTGATAGAGACTTGATCCCGTATGTTCTTAAGACTTCCAGCTTTAAAAACACGCCTAACAACTTGTTCTAAAGAAAGCCATCAGGTCGCGGGCGGATGTAACATGTTTAAAGATTTCAGCTCTATTAGGTGCTGCAGTTTGTTGAACTTTGCTATTCTTAAAGGACTGAGTACGCTATGTATATTTTTCATTTCAATTCCATTCCAATAGATAGCCCTCACTACTAAGACCAATGTTTTTATAGCAGTGGTATCAGTTGACTCATCGATTATAAGACTTAATGGTTTGAACTGCATCATTGCCATCAATAGGTGATGCGATTCGCCAAGGACATTCATTATAAAGGCTGTATTTTTAGTTCGTTTCAGTGCTACGTCTTTGACAAGGGTCGAATCAGTGAAAAAAGCCTTAGGAAACTGACAGGCACATACTTGTACTTCTACATCCCTCACTGGTTTTTTTTTCACCACCAAACTGGTCCAACTTCAGACTGCCATTCATTTGCTTACTGTTACGTATGTGACTTTCGCCTTTTTTTTAATCTGGAAGTTCGCCGAAATGAATGTCTGTATATGTCTGTAACATTTTCCAAATGTCTGTAATCTGTATGATGTCTGTATGCATGATCAAATGTCTGTATAAATACAGACATGTCTGTATATCTGGCAGCCCTGATCCGGCGACGGAGGTCCAAAATGTCGCGAGGGAATCGAAATAACGAATAAAACTCCGCGAACTAATTAAAAGAAAAGCGCACTGTATTAATTTTAGTTTACAAAAGGAAAACCTGTTTGCCCCCCCCTTTCCCCCCCCCCCCCCCCCCCCCCCCCCCGCGAAAACACCCCCTGCGGGTTCACCACCCCTCCAAAACAGAGAGAGAGACTCCGCGCGAATACAAAGCATGTGTAACCTGCACTTCTTCCAGCATTAAAAGTGATTCGATATGGTGATGTAAATCACCCTTAATAGCCATCTCTTTCCTGGCTTTTTTCCCGGTAATCATTTGACAGTCAAACTAAAATCCCTCCTCCGATGTTCATTTCTAGCATATGGAACAGATCAGAAGAATCATGCGGCCAACCGACGTTCCCGACACTGGACTGTTGTGCGATTTGCTGTGGAGTGATCCGGACAAGGATGTCAAGGTACGTTACCAAACCCCACAATCCCAAACCCTTCCGAATTTCAACCGCGTTCCTTTTGCAGGGCTGGGGCGAGAACGATCGCGGTGTGAGCTTCACATTCGGCGTCGATGTCGTTTCCAAATTCCTGAGTGTGCATGATCTGGATCTGATCTGCCGGGCGCATCAGGTCGTCGAAGATGGGTACGAATTTTTCGCCAAACGCTCGCTGGTAACACTTTTCTCGGCACCCAACTACTGCGGAGAGTTTGACAACGCCGGGGGCATGATGTCGGTCGACGAGCATCTAATGTGTTCGTTCCAGGTGGGTTCCCATTCGAACGCATGATTTCTTTCGCACAGGGGATTAATTGAACTGTTCATTTGCAGATTTTGAAACCATCGGAGAAGAAAGCCAAGTACCAATACTCGGGCACGAACGCGCAGCGACCGCAGACGCCGCAGCGGAACCAGAATCAGCCGCTGCCGCCGAGCAAACGGAAATAATAATTTCTCTCTCTTCTGAATCGCTATCTGACCCGACGGCGCGGCGGCGGCGGTGGTGGTGGCGGCGGAAGCAGCAGGAAACAGAAATCATCATCAACATCAACATCATCATCTTCGTCCGCAGGTACTACACCTAACCGAGCCACTTCCGTTCCACCACCGCCACAGTCATCATCATCATCTTCAACAACAGCAACAGCATCTCTATCGTCATCGGTTGCCGTCTCCGTCGGCGCCGGGGCAGTTATGTCCGATTCACTCTCCAGTAGTAGCAGTAGTAGCGTCCTAGAAAACCAAAATCATCAGCACTCGATAGCCGTTTCCTCCCGACGACCGTCCTCTTCCTCGTCATTGCCATACGCTCCCAATGATTACGAACAAGGACACAGACACTACCGTAACAATGGTCACGACGACGACAACGACGACGACGAAGACGACGATGATCTGGAGGAGGAAGAACTGATTGCAACCATACCACCCCCACCACCACCACCGGCTCAGGTAATCGCCATGCAGCAGCAGTTGCACTCGATGCGACTGGAATCTTCCCTACCGCGAGCGGTAACCGTACAGATAGCCGTGCCACCCCCGACTCCACCGTTGCCGTCGTCCGGTTCTTCCTCTGGCTCGCCGTGGGTCCCGTTGAAGTCGTCAGCATCCGCAGCAGTACATCAGAACAATATCCTAGGACCGGTAGCTTCCTCCCCAGCATCCTCGGCAGCGGCAGCAGCAGCAGCAGCAGCTTCAACCGGGCTTCATTCATCGTCAGTCACGTTTTCCACTTTTCGTAGGGTTCATTGAGATTGATGGATTTTGACTCTTGTTTTTTTATTTTTTTTTTACTTTCGGCTAGGAGCACAGATAAATCATTTCAATTTAAATTTGGCGAAGACGGAGTATGTAAAATTTTAAGGACGAGCAAAGCAATGTGGATTTATTTTGAACTTTTTAATCGGTTATGTTTTGGTTAAGAAACCTGATAATTCAGTGCGGCGAATTTGCCAGTTCGTTTGATTATAAGTAAATTTCTGAGATTAAAAGCATATGAGAATGAAGTTCTATGGTTAATGCTTCGTACTGAGATTCAAGAAGCATCAACGTTTAGTTAGTGGTGAGTTTAGCGAGATGAAGTGAGTTCGCGAGCTTTTTCAATATTGCTGTGGGGATTCCAGATGGGTAATCTCTATCGCACAAGGCGACGTTCGGCGTAACATATCAGGCCAATTTTGGTGCCGTTTGAGATGAAGTAACTCCTTGCAAATCAAATGAAGAGTAACCTCACCCGAGGTGAAATGCCCCTTTTCTCCATCACATAACTGTCACTTCGTCTTACGCACGGCGAATTTAATATCTGATTCTTATGAGCTTTCGGTTTATGAGCAATGGTCGCCTAGATAATTTGTCGATCTAATAGTTTCTTATTTTCTCATGCAACATTTCCGCTCATACGCTTGCGGTGGACGGAAACGATCGGAAGCGATAAACCAAGTTTATGTTTAATAATATTAGCGTTTTTATTCCTCTTCTATTTTACATGTGTTTACTCTTCCTTGTCCGATACTCTACTACTCTCTCTCTCTTTCCACTCTCCAAAGCTTAAAGTTACGATGCGATGGGGGTGCATGCTTGGTTGAGTCCTGGTAGTGTAAAAGTGCACAAGTGAATGTTTACAGTGGACAAAGGCAAACAGGGATGAATCATCCCACCGAAGTTTCCTGTTGTCATTTTTTCGGTTGCCTGGTATGAGCTTCCGAAGTTTCAGCTGCGTAGGTATGAACCGTTTAGACATTGATTAACGCCAACAACCTCCGTCGCTCTTTGATCGTTGATGGACGTTCGTATTCGGAAATGGCTTTAACTCCTCTCGTTGGAACTGGTTTCATACCTTCGCTGTTTACTAAATTCTACCTGGAATTGAGCGAATTTACTTTTAGGAACGTTGATTACTAACCCATTCTGTTTTAGCCGTTCGAAAACAATTCTTTCGTGTTCCACTTGTTCTTCAGGAGACTCAGTTGCAAATGTCGTCAATGAAGACCACTAGGAATCCTAGATCACCCAGGATCTTATTCATGAAACGCTGAAATGCTTGGCTCGCGTTGCATAGAACAAACTGCATCTTGGTGAATTCGTACAGTCTAAAGGGCATGCTCACGGCTGTCTTCGGAATTTGGTGATAGACTCGCTCCAAGTCAAGTGTAGTAAAAATGTTCTTACCTTGCAAAGAGTTCAGGATGTCGTGGGCGTGCGGTACAGGATACCGATCGGGTACAGTCAGTTCGTTCAGTCATTCAATGCGAATTCTTCCTTAGCTGCCTTGAGCGTATCCGGATGCATTCTTCCCACCTTCGGAGGTCCTTTGGTGACGATGTGGTGCGTTACATCATGTTGGGTTTCTGCCTGCATTGCAGTCGGAAGAGTTATTTCCCCGATATTGCTTTGATAGTTCGTGGAACGGGTGGTCCAAACTAACGGTGGTAATGCTATGAATTTATGTATCACCAGTTGTCGATGAGGAGTGCGAAGTGAGCCAAGAAATCCGCACCGATTATCCGAAACCAAAAAGTTCCACGTAAACCGTCTCCTAAGTCCAAGATCGGTAGTGACTTACTTCGTTGAAAATGTCTTTATTTCCGAACCGTTTGCAGCATGAAGGACGAACGGTATCGGTTTAAAGACCTTGTCTTGTGGTAAAGCTTGCTTCAGATAGAATTGGAACAAAAACAATTGCCTGTATTTCAGTTATTTATTATTGAATTCAAGATCTTTTTTTATACAAATGTAGCGTTTTCTTCATACTTTTAAGAAAAAATACGGATAAAATTATTCGTCACGGTTTCGAAGGAATTCTCGAATTTTTCCTGTAACACGGCTTATTAGGCGGCGCACACCTTCTTCGTCCATCGTTTTAGCTATCTTATTCCACCAGGTCTTCATCTGATTGATGTCTTTGACAACCTTTCCCTTTGCCTTGAGTCTCCTCTTCATGATTGCCCAGTATTTCTCAATAGGGCGGAACTGGGGGCAGTTGGGTGGGTTAAGGTTTTTCGGAACAACCTGGACCCCTTTCTCTGCATACCATTCTTGAACGACTTTGCTGTAATGACAGCTTGCCAAATCTGGCCAAAACATTACGGGATGGTCGTGGGATCGAATGAACGGCAAAATTCGTTTTTGGAGACACTCTTTTTGGTATAGTTCCGACGTCATTGTCTTATTTGTAACGAAAACTTTCGTTTTTTTGCCACAGCTGCAAATGCCCAGCCAAATCATGAATTTTCGTGCAAATTTGTCGGCAAAAACAAATTTAAATTTGGCTGGAACATCCCCCCGAGCCTTTGCCAAGTAAAATTTTTGACCTGGGATTTGCCCGAAGTCAGCCTTGACATAGGTTTCATCGTCCATCAGAAGACACCCATCGAACTTGGTCAGCACCTGGTCGTATAGCTTCCGAGCACGGATTTTGGCCACACTATTCTGTTTTATGGTCCGATTTGGCTGTTTGCTAGCTCGATACGACTTGATTCCTTCCCGAGTCGAGTTCTCCTCACGGTACTATGGGCAGCACCGAATTTTCTGGCCAAATCACGGTCCGACAGATTGGGATTCCTCTTAATCGTCTTCAAAATCTTACCACGCAGTTTCTGGTCGACAGTTCCACTCCGACGATTGGCTTGAGGCTTCCGAATCGTCGTCAATGTTTCCTTATACCGTTTGATAACGCGCCATACGGTATTTCTGGGCAATTTCAGCTGTTTAGCTAGCCTAGATGCAGACCACAATGGATTTTCCAAATAACTGTGCACAATTTTTTCCCTTCTTTCGGCTTCCATGTTGATTGTTTACAAAGTACAGTCGATTTGCGGAATGTCAAAAATACATACGTGAAGCTAACAAAATTCCCGACACGTGGGCGTCAAGAACTTCTAAATCCATCCACCAGGAGCGCCACAATATGAGCAAAAGTTTGTTCCAATTCTACATGAAGCAAGCCTTAGAAGAGCAAATCGAGCAATCAACCTGTCTTTGACGGACTTTTCTTCTCCTGCTGAGGTGGGGCTGATACCAGGTCAGCGACATGACAAATTATCGATAGGTTCACCTTTAAGATAATGTGGAAAACTTTGGTTCTGTCCTTCGTGACGTTTTCTAGGACAAACTGCGCTTCGGCCTGCGTAATATCCGCCTTCCAGAACTCTGGAAGCTTTACACAGACCGCAGCGGCGCTTGCTGCTGCATCATTTGTTGTCATGGTGATGAAAGCGAGGTTAGAATAACCAAAGTCGAACCGACAACCGTGACGAATGAAAACAACAAATACTCCACGAATTTGAAGGCGCGCGTTGTCGAGTAACCGCGGAATCACGTCGGGGTCACCAATTGCGGTAGGCAAAAACAATCGGAAGCGTTAAACCGTCAGAGGCAGACCTCTATCTGATGCTTGGAAATTTGAAGTCGCCATGAGGCGTAATTTCCTTCACAATGCGCTTCAATCAGTAATCGATCACGAGTTCGGTCAGGTGGTAAGGACACAGCACAGAGATCGATCGAATAACCTGCGAGCTACAGCGTCACTCAAGATTCCTCCCCCCCCCCCCCCGGCACTGTTTTTTTCCCCCCCCCCCACAGCCCCCCCCCCCACAATATCCCCCACATCCCCCCCCCCGGAAAAAACAAAAACCCCCCGCACCAGTGACTCTCCAGACTCTCACCGACGAGTTCCAGCAGATCATTAATTTGAAGGCAGACACCAGCTTGATTGAGCATTCAGCCAGCTCGAAAGCAGCAGTACACGCCATCAGCGAGAAGAAGAGACCAGCAGAAGTTTCCAAGTCCTCGTTCAAGCCGGAAGTCAAATCTCCGAAGACGCCTTGCTGGCAATGCGGACTAATGCACTTGGTCAAGGATTGCACATACAGCAGCCATCTGTGCAAATATTGTAAACGTGTGGGACACAAGGAGGGGTACTGTGGTTGCTTCACCAAGTCCTCAAACCCGCCAGCTGGTGACAACTCCAACCAAAAGGGTAAGAAACATCAGAAGAACTAGAAAGAGTACGATCGTTGAGCCACGGCTCTGTGAATATTATCATGTCAGAGCTTTTGTCCGAGCAGGCTACCAGGTATTCGTCGACACAGCTGCTCAAGCCACCGACGTTCTGATAGAACACTTGAAGTTTGGATGACTGTCGTAGGCTCGAGGCTGAGGCTGATGATTTAAGCCAGTTTCATTTTTTTTCGTTTGTGTCTTGATTATCGAGATTTTCGCCTCGGTGGTTCATCTCCGTCGTAGTCATCAAACACCGCTTTTGGGCGTTTTCGTAACTTTTGCGGGGGTGAGATTCAAACTCGTGACTTTGGCGTGAGAAGTATGGATGTTAACCACTACGCCGGGGTCGCCCCCAGGTGATGCCACTGTTGATTGCAAACTTGATCGCAGTTGACTCGAAAGGAGGTGAAATGGCTAAGTTCATCGTTGACAATAGATTCTTCTGCCGGGAAGTCTGAGGAGTCTCCTCAGTGCCGTTAAATCTGTAACAAGCGTGAGTTTTGCCGGCTCAACTTATTGCCATAAACACACTTCCACAGTTATTAATTGGGAGCTTTCGAGGCCAACAATAAAGCATCAGGAATGGACAACTGGAACTCCGGAAATAACGAAACTCTTAATTCAGAGAACTAAATTTAAATGCCACCGTTCGTTTTGAACGATTGTTAGGGAACTGATGAAAACACTTTTTCTTGCTGAAACGATCGATTCAAATTATCGAGGCCTACTTCGTTTTCACCCCTCTCGATCGTTCACACCTAGGTTTTCGAAACGGCCGACGTCTAATGCTTTGGTGAAAATATCGGCAAGTTGCTCCATCGTAGGAATTGGCTCAATCGCAAGGCTTCCAGCGGCGACATGGTCTCGATCGAAATGGTTCTTAATGTCGATGTGCCTTGTCAGCTTGCACTCAACGTTTTTCGCCATCCTCGAATAGCGAAAAAGGCGCGATATCCGTTTGTCCTAGGTCTTTTAGGATTCCTGTAAGTCAACTAGCTGTGGTCGCTGCAGCACTCAACGCAACGCATTCGGTCTCACTTGATGTGGCCACAGTTGTCTGCTTTTTACTGGAATACAATAATGCCCTAAGCCTAGGGAATCGAGAAATTTTCCTACACGAAACATTCCTAGACCAGACCGGGAATCGAACCCAGCCACCTCCAGCATGCTGTTGTTTTGTAGCTGTGCCTTTGCCGACAGAGCTTAAGGGAGGACCCGACGTACATGAGACTTCCCAAAAGCTCACGGTAAGATTCCGCAACGTAATCTTCGGGTCAAGTTTCAAACTTTTCTCCATAGGTGTCCTCGATGAGTTGCATGCCAAACGTCGAAAGCAGCTTTTCAATGCTGAGCGCCTTTGACAGTTGCATGGTTTCGACGTTCCGACCTTACCTCTGTTGAGTCGGTTCGGCTGGGTAATTTTCAGAGCTCGCTAGTTTGCGTCCGTTCGCACGGCTGGCCTCGATCCAAGTGGACGAGTAGTTTATTTCTCGCCTGTTTAACCCAGTCGTCGGTTGGTAACTATGGCAACGGATGAATGTACGATAAAATACTAGGTGGATTCTGAAGTGCTATGTTTCGAAAGCACTGTATCAAATCATCATTTTATTATTCAATATCTTGAACTCTACAACCTCATCTTAACTCCCAGCAAGTGGCTCATCGTTCCGCAATCGGTCTTATCGAAGATTTGTGACAGTTTTTGCTTGAGCGCCTGAATCCTTTCCAGTTTCGTCCAAATTATCATTAGATCGTCAACGGGCAGCACTAGGAAAATAGAATCGCTGTTCTACAGGAATGCTTCGATCGCACGACTCCAAGTTTCAGCAGCACGTCGTTAAATCTGTCGTTCCAGCAGCGGGGAGCTGCTTGAGCCCGTTTAACGATTTCTGCAATCGGCACACCATTTCGGGAGGTACTGCTGAGGAGGCTGTACATCATCGGAAACTTCCATGTATAATTCCTCAAGTAGCTCGCCATGCAAAAACGCCGTCTTGACGTCCATTTGATGAAAACAACAGCGCCGTTATACTCCAACAGCCAGCACGGTTCGAATGGGCTCCTGGTAGCCCATCCCTGGTTTCGGAAGAACCCCTTTGACGTCAAGCCTTGTCTTGAATTTGACAACGTTCCCGTGTTTGTCCTCCTTCACCCGGATTATCCACTTGAACTTCAGTAGATGACATCGGATGTTACACCAACTCCAAACGTTGTTGGTTTGTAGGGACGTCAGCTTGTCCTTGACTGTGTGTCCAGCCAGGACACACGAACAGCACGTCGTGCGCACATGGTGGATCTGTTGATGGGGAAATGATACCAGCAGAGGTTGCTCTAAAGCTAGCACTGAACCCAAACATCCTCCGTCGGTTGATATCGAGACATTGAAATCGCATTTTAGAATGATAGATGCAGCCGGATGACGATTTTCTAGTAACCAGATGATTATCCGTCTAATGTTGAACGACTAATAATGCGCACGCTGTATGAAAAATCGTCATCCCAAAGTGGAACGCGTATTGCATTGGAAAAGCCCTATAACGCAAATCATTTGAAATGAGGATTTCAAACATTCCATTTTACATCATTCGGTAAAAACCTATCAATCGCTATCAGAACTGGCACCATCACGACCTAAAGGATCGAAACCCGCTCGAAAATAATTCCGTAACTCCTTCATTTTTTGTGCTCCTGTTGCAATCTTCGCTTAACGGTTGAGGAAATGTAAAGTGAAATAATTTTATGTCGTTGAATTGTTTCAAATAATCACCAACCCCCACCCAACACAAAAAAAACAACAAAATATTTTTTTTTTAAACACACAAGAAACCCCCCCCCCCAACCACCACCCCCCTCCCCCTTTTCACCCCCAACTTCCCCCCCTTGAGAAAAAACCAGAACTTCCTCTTTTTTGCCCTCCCCTCGTCACATCTTTCGTGCGAAGGGAGCACCCCTTCGTCAGCAATCGTTCGTCCGGGTCGTCAAAATCTTCATCGCCAGAAAAGGGATTCCAACACGTTCTTAGCATGATCATCCTGGTTTTCTCCCTCTTGCTGGTATCGCTTGGGATTTATCAGGGGTCTGCTTGAATAGGTGTCGTCCTTACGAAACGGAAAACACTCCTCGTTGAACTTCACATCACGCGCAATTATCACCTTCTTCGTCCGATCCCAGAGGCGGTACCCGTTCGGGGCAAAACCGATCCTCACCGCCTCACGACTTTTGCTGTCCAGTTTTTTCCACTGTTGATTAGGCACTCACGCAAATGCCTTGCAACCGAATATGCGCAGCTTTCCAAAATCTGGCTCGCTTTCAACCAGCGTTCGCCAGCGCACAAGTCGGACATCGGTTCAGCAACTACGTGCCGCCTCCGACCACATACTTTTCGGCACGTTGACACCTTTTCGACCAACGTCCTGTTGAACCGTTCCGCAACACCGTTTTACTGCGGAGAGTAGGCGACCGTTGTCTGCAATTGAATCCATTTTCGCTTGTAATACTTCCGTTGCTCGTACTAACAGTACTCCCGGCCCTGGTCTACGGTCAATTTACTGATTTTCGTCTCCCAGTTAGTCGTTGGCATTGCTTTGTACTCATTGAAATGGTCAAACACGTCCGATTTACGCTTCATGGGCTGTATAACGTTGAAATGGGTACAGTCGTCTATAAACGACACGAAGTACCTTGAACCGTCCCAGGCCGGAGGATAAATTGGCCCACACACATCAGAGTGTACCCTTTCTAAAGGTCGTGTGGCTCGTTCTCGGGTACCATCGAACGGTTCTCTACATTGCTTCCCTGTCACCATTTCACGGCTGAGCAGGGCATCTATACCTTGCTGACTGGCGTTTCCCAGCCGACGATGCCATTTGGTACTCACCTGCGATTTTGCTGACCCTTCATCGGTTTTCAACTCTGGCTCGAGCTCGTGCAGGTTACGTCGAAGCTGGTCAATAGCAATAACGTCGCCATTGTGTTTCATTACCGCTTTCTTCGTGCCATCGTTCCGTATGAACAGCACATCTATGCCAGCCCTCAACGTCTTCTTCACCGATATCAGGTTGCCCCTCACGTTCTTCATTTCAAACCGCAAACTTTGTTCCGTGATACTTTTCACGATGCCTCCGTACTCACCAACCAGGGACACTCCATTTTTGGCGACATCGAAGACAACGGCTCCTTGAGTTTTCGCACCGCATGCAAATAGCTCCTGTTGTTTACAAGTTGGCCATTGCATCCTGAATCAACGACGAAAATTGCACTTTCGTGGTCCTCGGCCGGTTCGGTTCGATTCTCCATAAAGGTTACGGTTTTACCTCCCACAACGGCATTAGCGTTACCCTCAGATTTCTTGACCCGCCAATCCTTCTGCATATGGCCAATTTTTTGACAGCGTTGGCATTTTCCGTTGAGTTTCTTCGGCTTCTTGCTTCGACCACCAACGAAAGCAGCAGACTTTTCTTCAATCGAGTAGTCCGCTCGATTCGCGCGCTTCCAATCCTCACCTAGCAACCGTTGTTTGACGGTATCCAAGGTGAGCTCTTTTTCATTGATATTTTCCAGCGCAGTCACGAGTGTATCGAAACTGTCGGGAAGCGTCAGGAATAGCTGGGAAAGCACACCGTTTTCCTCCTGCTGATCTCGGACCAGCTCGTCGAATACCACGTAATGGCTCCTTATCGGCGTTCCTTCCTTCATCCGTAGCCTGGCCAGCTGCTTGCTCATTATAGTCTGGCTCGTCACCGACTTCTTCGCAAACGTGTCTTCCAACGCTTTCCACATCGCACGGGCGATCTCTTTGTCGCGAAAGATTTCCAGGCAGTCGTCGCCAACGAATGCTACCAGCAAAGATTTTAATTTTCGATCCAGCTTCAGGAATTTATTCCTCGGTTCACCTTCTACCGGCGCTGCTTCTGTGAGCGCCTCCGAAACTTCCACTGCTTCCAAAAAGAGCTTCACTCGGAACTGCCAGTTTTCGTAATTTGTCCCGTTCAGCTGGGGAATACCAGCACCTTCCTTCGCCGTGAAGCCCATAACCTAAAGGAATGTGACAACTGGATCTCCGGAAATAACTAAACACGGAACAACGAAAACCAATTAAGGTTTTATTCAGAGAACTAAATTTAAATGCAAATGTTCGCTTCGAGCGGGACTGATGGAAACACTTTTTCTCGCTGAGACTATCGATTCAAATAATCGAGGCCTACTTCGTTTTCAATTTGTATATTGAGTGCAAGGGGCAAGACAGCTTTCTCGTGAGTAACTATTTTCTTCAAAATTACTCAGGATTCATCAAATTTGCACACTTTATGATTTTCTTCAGGCTTCGACTGAGGGAAGCATTACTGATGCAGTGACGCATATTCGATTTGAGGAATAGAGTCGTTTTGATGAAGATTGCGTCGGTATGAGGACACTGATGCGGAGTCCAGAAGCGAAAGTTCTGTAGGATCATTTTAAGTTGCATACATAGAAGGGGGGCCTGATGATGGCACGACTAATTGATTTTCATACGGGGTAGTCGGCTTCAGGTGAATAGTAGATGGGGGCTGGCAATGAGCTGTGCTTGGGCTGGGGGACCGACACAAGTTCCAACCAAGCTAAAAACAACCCAATCTACACAAAATATTATTAATTACATATTAATTTAATGACTAGCGGGTGAGGATTACCACAACGTTGATACGGTAACCCTTCACGACAGAACTTTCATGTTTTGATTATGCAATTTCACTGTCAAAACCAAGGTTAACAAATGGTAGGAATGTTGAATAGCACAATATGACTCCAGTGAACAAGAGATGCTCATACTTGCTCAGAGTTAATCAGGATTGCTCAGTGTCTTGCTCCTAGATTGAGTGGCATTCATGCACAATGATACTGTTTTTTCCAGGGAAATTGAGAGAATTTTCCGAACTCGAATGACTTGGTTAAACCGTAAATAAAACATTCTTTGCTCTAAAATTGTTCCTAATTTCCTTCGACGTTATCCTGTTTTACTGACGATCATCATACAATAGAATTCGAAACATAATATTTCACTCATACTAACACTAACAGCACCATAATCGTCTCTGTATATACTCGTCTGTCAGTATAGCTCCCATAGGAGGAGAAAGTATATCAAACACTCTGTCTACTAGATCTTGCATTAGGCCGAATCGAACATGCATCTCAGTATGCGTTCAACAATACTGGATTATCTGTGATGATTGTCTACAAAGCTATCACAAACCATAAGAAAATCAAAGCCTCATCCAACTGATCACATACACATCCCGAGAATACTTCGTAGAAACCACATAATGCATCCTTCTTATCATAATGTTACTGGTGTGTCTCTGTAAGAGAGGCAAATAAAGCGAGGAATTCCCGAAAGAAGAAACTGCTAACAAATGTGCGATAGCAGAACAAATGGAAAAGAAATACTGTATTTATAAACCATAACAAAAAAAAAAAATAACAAACTCCGTTACTGATGTGTAAAACAAAATGAAAAACAAAAAATGAATAGTGATGATAATCATGTTTTATACTATAATAAATACACTACAAGAAAAAAAAACACACACACATATACACAAAACACTTTCATGTAAACATAAATACACAAAGTCACAACGGAGACACTGCAGACGCAAATAAACAACAATACACAAAAAAAAACAAAACTCGGTAAAAATATATAGCAATGTTGTATAGAACAAAACTCTTAACATAAAAAAAAACAAAAACCAACATTTAACTGTACGCGGTAGGGTGACAATAGAGGAAGACGAAGACCGAAACGAACAAAGAAAAGAGAGAAAGAGCGATGCAGAAAAAAAAATGTTCTCGAAAGAAAGCAGGCGAGGCAAACCGATCAAGCAAACAAATCGCAAAGCAAAACAAATATCAATGTATCATCTAAATAATAGTAGTTAATATATTTAAAACAAGATAAGCACTAAGAGAAGAAGAAAAAATTGAGAGCAAACTCGTACTGCAAAAACAAACCAACAAAAAATCATAAAACGGAAATATAATCAAAAAAGGCACCAACTGAAGAATACAGCAAAAATAGAAGCAAGCGCGCCATCAAGCCCGAAGGAAGGAAATCGCAAACCCACGAAGCAGTCAAAGATGGCGAATCCCATCCGCGTGTGCGAGCATTGCGTTTACAAAAGAAACTGAAGAAAAGTTATTGATTAAAATGATATAAATGTAGTTACAAATCCTATTACGAGTGGAGAAAGGGGGTTGGACGATGGTCGTGAAAAACAGAAGAAAAATGTTTTCCCCTTTGTTCGATTCATCAAGATGTTTAAATAATATGTTTCTTGCCGCTAAGTGGGGCTTGGAAAAGTGTAGTTAAATCACATCAAAAATAACAAAATTGAAATGAATTGCCTTCTCGATGTAGTTTTTTTTTCGTTGATTTTTTTTTCAAGCACTCTACTGTTATATCCTTGCATTTATCCAGATTTCCACAAACTTTCCTGCACTGTACACTGAAACAAAACCGCACCTGCATTCGCTGCGCAGGGCGCAGCAAACACCCCTTTTCCCGCATGTAACTTTTTTGCCGTTTGAAAAAAATAATGAAGAAATACACAGTGGGCTGTGAATTACTGAAAAAAAAGAAACAGAACGTCATTACCAGTGTTTGACTTTGGTCAATCAATGAGAATTATCCTACAAATGAAAATTTTTGGACTCAACGCCATCTATTTTGTAACACTTGTATACACTCTGGCAAACGAAATCCCTCTTTTTAATCTTCAGGCATATTCCCTCGTGGGTGTAAGGTCCAGACAATTGTTGTCTCAAGTGATTCTTCGTGCAAAATGGAGAGTCATCTTACACGAAGTGACAATTGATCCCTCGGAATGTGTGAGAGGGTGTTGTCTTACCTAATACGCCACGCAGAATAGGCCTGAACGTATTGGAGAAAGAAAAAAACTGAAGTTAAATTAATACCGTAGTGATAGGTTTTTGTCTTCTGTTTTTGTCCGTTTTCCCCTTTTAAAGCTTACACAGCAATCGCAATAACAGTTATTTTTTAAATACATTACGAACGTGAACTCGATCTGCATCAACTCTTAACTGCATTAGAAAACAGAATACCCCGATACAGGGTAAACCACGTACTAAAAGTAGCCAGGGCCAACCGGATCCGGATCCGGGCTATTCAGGTTGGTCCGGATTCAGAACACTTTTACTATCATCTGCTATCAAACCGGTCCTGTGAGCCATGATGTTTTTTTTTAGAAAGCTACAAAACTATTCCTACAAAATCAAGTAAATAATCGTGAAGAATAAGAAATGTTTCCTTTTTGAAAACTGCTAGCAGCTCTCAATCGAAGAGTACCTTCTAGACGGAGCATTGAAATGCAAATGAGGAAAACAATAATAATTATATATAAATTATTATATTATTATTATAATTGAACTTGTTAGGTTAAGAAAGACGATGAAAACAAAAAATCAACTGGATGACGAGCCCAGGTAGTGCAGAAGATAAGAACAAAATAAAAATGAAAAAAAAATGTAGTGAGTGAGGTTAGAAGAAGCAAAAGTGAAGAAATAAAGGATTATTTAAAAATTCATGCTGCTTGATGGAAAGAAAGCCCTTTTAGGTCAATTGGCATGTTGCGGTCAAACAATAATCAAATTGTTTTTTTTTTTAACTTGATCCACTTATGTTGTTTTCGGTTATTGGCAGTGCGGAACTGGGTTCGCCCTAACAGCTGTCAAAACGTTTTTTTTTTGTTCAATCGGGTCGGATCTGGATCCGACCAAACATCGATGAGGTTCGCTCTCAACTTCGAGGTCCAACCTGGATTCACCAATCAACATGAGCATGCACATGATTGACTGCCCACGGATGCTATTCCGTTATTGCCAGATCAGCTGTATTTACACAAAGAACCAACAGATGATGTTTGGGACTAACATACATCTTCAATGTGTAAAAACTGGTGACCCATTATGAAGCAATACCGGCGCCGGCCGTGCCCGAATGCTGGTCAAGTAGGGAATGGGAAGGAACGTGTTGACGCGATACTCGCTTTGAAGGAAGCCGAGAGATCCTCTGCACTTCCACGAGAAATCACTGGGATGTTGGATAGTTGGGAAAAGGGTTCGTTTTGGTTAACGATACACTGAAAGTATGTAGCACTATTCGCCAAAAGCAATAGACCGCTCCCCCAAGTAACAAATTCAATTTTAAGGTACACTTGAAGAAGTTCTCAAGACTCATTTCATAAAACCACGCATAAAACTAGATATTCTACATGACATCGATAAAACAGCCATAAAACCCTCATAAGTTCAAAAAGGCCCATACTACAGGAGGTTCTCAAGACTATTTCCCAAGATTCGCTTAAAACTTGATAGTTTTATCGGTACATACTTGTAATGACATGCAGGACATGCTTAAAACTATGATAAAACTACCACAAGTTTTGGTAGTTTTATGATTTTCCTCTTTAAGAACACTTCCAGTCCGTCACAAATATGTTTCGAAGATTCCATTTTTGGATTCGTTCTGCTGAATGGGGAGAAAGAGAGAAAAGAAAACATCGATATACATATGATGTTTCTTTTCCAAAGTGGATACGTATTTAACTTAATTGTAAAATTGACCATTAATGCTTGAGTTTTTTATCCTGCAATTGATGAATTTTTCATGCGACGTTCAGTTTATTGGTGTTTTATAACATAAAAGTTCGAAAATTTTAATGCGCCACGGAATCATTGCTAGAACATTGATTTATTTGAATAATAAAAAATACTTGACAATTCAACAATTAGGTGACAAGGCTGATAAATTGTTAGATCTTGAATAAATTGTGTCTACAATCCATTTTAAGTTTCAAAATGTATTTTAAACAGCAGAAATTGTTCGTAGCATTGGAAAAACGAAAGTTTTGCTGCATATAAATGAAAATGGCTACCATTCGGAGGGAATCCAGAATAGCCACGCTCGCCATTTTTTCAATGGTTTTATCTAAAACTACCATAAAACGCATATAAAACTAATATTTCTTGCACAAGACTAACAAGATTTTTTTAGGAGCGCGATAAGTTCATCTTTACTTGTTCTATTCTTGAAAAAGAGGAGTAACGCTTGAATAAAACTTGTTTGAATTGCTCAAGGTAAACAAGTCTTTCGTAAGATAGCCATAAAATCAGTGTGGAGAAGACACATCATAAACAAAGAGAATGTGAACGTTCAAATCAAAAGTGCCTATGCATAATTATTGTTCATAATTACAGCTTATAATTTATTGTTTTTAATCAGCGTAAGTCGATTAAAACATAAAAAAAACTCTAACTTGAATATGCTAACAATGGATTTGGGAAGAAGAACAGATAATAATATTGCGTCGATGGCTGAAACATCAGTTGAGCGAAAGATGATTTTTCTCTTGATCTGTACGCCGAACCTAACGTTGGAAGAAGTGCACTGTGTAGTGGATCACTGAGCAATTCCAGCACACTACTTCCGACTTTGGATAAAAAGTGCGGATTATGGGAAAAATCGATTTTCGCTCAGATGATATACTAATTTTTACCTGCAACGAGTAAATATTGTGTAGCCTATTGGGAACTGAAATGCACGACTCGAGAGAATTCAACATTAACATAACATTTTACAATCGAAGTGCACATTAAACCTTACGTCAAAAGTACTGCGCTGTATTTCCACGGTGGTGCGCCATATAACACACTACCTGAGATGTTAGGTTTAACTTGCATAACTGGCATAAAATCAAATATCATGAGTTATGCATTTCGGTTTTCAACTGGTGACACATTGCACCATTTTATTTTATTCGTTTTACGCATAACGCATGGACCCTTTTGATAAGTTAGTCTCAGTAGGCTGCGAATCCAATGGAATGGTCAAAAAAAATTGTCGTTGGTGGCTGAGATGAAGGAGTGTTTAATATATTGAATAGGTTTTTATTGAATTTCCGCTTGAACGATCCGCTGGTTTTTAATTTGTTCCACCTGTGGGCGTCCATTGTGACAGTTTGTTTATTTTTCACATAATGTTCTTTCTCAAGAATATGTGCTCTTATTTAAAATCAAATGGTTCTAAGAGAGTTTTATGGCAGCATTTCCAAGATACATTCATCTTAATGAAGAATGTCATAAAACTTTTACAAAACTTTTATCAGGTTTTATGCAAGTTGCGAAACAATGTCTTGAGAGGGGGATCAAGTAACTTATAAAACTACTGATAAGGTGAATTACACTTATAAATGATGTAGTTTTATGGAGGTTTCTTCAAGTGTTCTTTAATCACTCTTGAGAACTGTTAAGGAATTAAAACCACCTTAACTTGGAAAATGCCCCGATAAAACCGGATGAACTCCATAATGCTATGATAAAACTACCATAAAACATGAATAAAACCAATTTGCATTTGAATTGCTACTTGGGAGCTGTTAGTGCAAAAACAAGACCATTTACCTGTCAAAAAAGACCGTTTTTTATTGGTCGCTTTGACAACCACCTCTACCGCCTCCGTCGAGTTATGTTACAAGCAGGCAGTTTGTTGTTGGTTTGGCGGTGTTGCTAGTAGTCACTGCTTTTTCACTTTTTTCGTTTGTGACAACTAGAACAAAAGTTCACCTTTGCAGTGGTTTATTCTAAATCAGTTCGAAATGAAGTGCAAAGCGATAAATTGTGGTCACAGTGACGTGTCACATCCGGGTCTCCATTTTCATTGGTTCCCGAGAGATCCAATCGTTCGCCGAAAGTGGGTGAAGGCCTGCATTGGGAACGCACGTGAAAAAGACATTCTCTTGCTCAAGATTTCTCCCCACAACAGAATTTGCAGCGTAAGCATCAATGAAATTCAATGAAACGTTGTCAATTACCGTTTAGTTTGATGCAGGTTCATTTCCCAAACGACAAAAGAAATGTTTTTAATTACTTTATTTTCAATGGGATTACATGTGTAAACATATCTGGCAGCACTGGAGCGACCCCCGTATCATAGCGATCATAAATTTATAAGAGGTCATCTCTCTCTGAGCTGGCAGGTCCTGTCCTAGGTTATTTTTATTAACCTCGAGACGGCCGCGAGTAATCGGTTCTATCCTTCTAACTATAGTTTTAAGATAACGCATGTATATAAAAATGAAAACTTGGCTCTGTAAAGTTGATTCGATTGAGCCTGTACAAATAAATGATCTTAAAAAAAACTGAGTTTTATTATGGGTCTGCAATTTTCTAGAAAGCATCACCACACAGATTCTACGTTTGGTTTGGCTGTTTTTGGCAGAGGAGCGAATGTGTTTGTATACTTTTAGAACGAAAAAAGAAACAGTACAAGAATCAGGAAGGCTAGGCTTGGAGCCTGGTAGGGTCACAGTGGAAGCAAATCCGAGTCTTATGGCGACGCAACCTGGATGGTCAGGCATCTCGGTTGGAACAAGACCAAGTAGCCGCCCAAGAATATCTCAATTCCCTGTTGTGAGTTCTTCCCATACCTCAATCTACGGTGTGAGTTTTTTAATTCTCACTGACTTGACCCCCCCCCCCCCCCCTTAACCGCTTGCAAGCCAAGAGGGTCCCTTCCCGACTTTAAATTTACATTCAAAACTTGTTTCGCAACTGTTCGCGTTTAAAATTATGATATATTGTTAAAAAGAAAATCAATTTAAATCCTGATAATTTAACCACTGCACTACCAAAATACAAACGAATTGCAAACATTTGTCCCCTTAATAACGACTAAAGGCCAGCATCGACTTAAAAAGTAGAGTGGTTACGGAATTTTGTTCAATATTACCAAGCGGAATTTTGACAATTGATCTGCATGGAACGAAATGTCACCTTCACTAACGGAATAATCGAGCGGAATATTTTTCCGAAAGTAAAAGTCACAGCTCCCATTAGTTTGCATGGAAACCTTACAAATTCCAATTTTATTTTTTTTTTTTTTTCATGTGGTTGCAGAGGATAGAGATTTTTCTTTCTCTTTTTTTTTCCTCCCCAATACACAGAAAAAAAAAAGAGATAAAAAAAAAAAAAAAAAATTTTTTTTCTTTCGAACTCGATACCGACAACAACAACAACTCGATAACAACAGTGTGGATAAGTAATTCGTTTAACATTTCCAAAACTAAAGGGTGTATTCGATAAAAATGGCACACACATATATACTCATCAAAATTAAACTGATTTTCGGATTTTCTTGAAATTTTCAGGGAATGAAGAACTACTAATGAGTTTTGATTTACAACATTTGTTTTATTCAATTTCGTCTCCCATCCCGAATGCCCGCACCTTCCTTTTCACTTCACCCATCAAATTTTGTACAACCGATTTTCCCAGTGTTTTTGTTGTTCTTACCCAAATTTTCTTCAATTCTAGCTCTGTTTTTATAGTTTTGGGATGTTTGCAAAGTTCCGTATTCATAATTGCCCAGAATTTTTCAATTGGACGAAGTTCCGGTGAATTTGGTGGGTTCATATCCTTTGGCACAAAATTGACTCCGTTGGCTCGGTACCACTCCAATACGTTTCGAGCTTAGTGGCAGGAACAGAGTTGATCCTTTGTGCTTCTTAATGAATGGCAAGAGACGCTTCTTAAGGCACTCTTCCGTGTAAATCGCACCGTTTATTGTTCCGGAAGTGATGAAGGGAGCACTTATTTCACCACATCCGCAAATCGCCTGCCAGATTAGAAACTTCTTTGCAAATTTCGATAGTTTCTTCTTTCGAACATCCTCCGGAACACCGAACTTCGACTTGGCAACGAAATATTCTTGCCCAGGAAGTTGACGGAAGTCGGCCTTGACGTATGTTTCGTCATCCATCACGATGCAACCGGATTTGGTGAGCAGCTTCGTGTAAAGTTTCCGGGCGCGGGTTTTCGCAGTGATGTTTTGTTTTTCATTCCGGTTTGGGGCTTTTTGCACTTTGTAAACATGTAACCCAGCACGCTTCATGGTTTTCTTCACAAAACCGACTGACACCTTAGACTTTTTAGCGACATCTCGAATTGACATGTTTGGACGGTTCTTGAATTGTTGTACGACTTTCCTGGCCATTTTACTGTCCATTGGACCACTTTTACGACCACTCCCTTACTTCCTTTGGACACTCAGACGCTTCTTGAAGGTTCTTATTACACGAGACACAGTTGTATTTGCAATCCCAAGCCTTTTAGCAATCCACCGGTAGGACGGCCCTGGATTTTGATTGTGAGTGCACAAAATTTTCTCACGGACAATTTCTTGTTTCGACGACATGACTGGAACTACTGAATGTATAACTATGAAACTTGGCAAATAATACACTATGGATAAGATCTACTCAAATTTCTAGGTTTTTTACTCATACGATTCAAAAGTTACAGAAGATTTTCTGTGTGCCATTTTTATCGAATACACCCTTTACAACCCACCGACCATACAAACAAACCAAAAAATAAAAAACCCCCCCCAAATAAACATGTTCAACAGAGCATCTTATTTTTCCGATGAGTCTAATGTCAAATACTTTGTTCCATTTGGGAGCGTAGAATAAGGGAGATAGCTGTTACATTGTCACACCTGTACTACACCGTGTCCAATATATTCTCATACAAAATAAAACTCTATTTATTTCAAATCGATAATCCAGATTTTATTGATAACTGTACCCATTATATTGCAATATAATACTGATCAACTACAGCATTTGTTTTGGAATAACACCGCCTTTAACCTTCTTGACCAGCTCCAGACGCTTTTCGAAACCGTCACAGGCGGCATGCACGACTTCCATCGATATTTCGTCCCAAATTTCTTTGATTACGGTTTTGAATTGGTTCATATTAGACGCCCTGTGGTCATTTACCTTCGCCAGCATGTATGACCATACGAAATAATCCAAGGGATTCAGATCTGGTGAACTGGGAGGCCATTCATTCTTGTCCAAAAAGCCGGCAAATTTTCTCGGCACCAGTCCTGAACGTGATTTGCAGTATGCGATGGCGCCCCGTCCTGCTGAAACACATAGTGATCATCTCCAAACACCTCTTGTACATTTGGCTTGACAATTTTGTCCAAAACTTCCGTTTTATAATATACGGCATTCATTTTAACGCCATTTTCGATGATAACCAGTGGTAATTTGCCTCGCTTGCAAATTCCTCCCCAAACCATCACTGACGCAGCACTTTGGAATCGTGGAATATTCCTATCACTCTCTGGAACAGTTCTCGAAGCAAGAGCCCACAATCTGTCGTTCTGGACATTGTGGGATTGTTGCAAGACGAATAACTTTTCGTCGGAAAAGATAAATTCTTCCCCACCGTGCCGCGACAAAAGCAGACTTGCTCTTTCGAGTCGTTTCTGCTTGGAAGGTTCCGAAACTCCGTAAACCTTACGTTTCTTGAAAGCTTGGAATCCGAGGTCATTTTGCAGTATATTGTGCATTGGCGATCTCGAAACATTCAGATCTGCGGCCATTTTACGTACAGAGCGCTGTGATTTTCGTTTAATCCGTTCCCTGACCACTTTAACAACTCGTGTAGTCCGCACCGTACGAGTACAACCGAATCTCTTCGGGTCATCCAACGAGCAGGTGTCACGGTACCTTCGGATGGTTCGGTACACAAAATCCCGCTTTACTCCGAGGTTTTTCAAATTTCTGAAAATAGCGCCCGGGCGCTCACCTTTCAAAAACTTTTTTATCACCACAGCACGAAACTCCTTCATCGCTGATAAAAGATAAACACCGAATGAAAACAATCGGACACAACCTAAGAGCGTTTGTATAAACATAGTGCAAAACTACACCAACACATACGTGAAGCATGTTGAGTAGTTGCACGACACCAATGCAAGGAAAAAATGCATGAGAATATATTGGACACGGTGTATATGAAATTGCGCAGATACCAAAAATTGCACTGACATTCTTGCAAGAGAATCACTAACAATATAATGACACGACCAAGTACAAAAACACGGACTTTAACAAATAGCTGGAAAACAAAACGCGTACACTGACTGATACTGAATCCCAAAAAATTTCAAGAAGATTATGTGAGCTGATTTCGAAAGCCCGGTGTTTATTCGGTCATCATAGACTAATCCTTCCGGCATAATCACTTGAAAATTTTCAAAAACCAACCCCGATCATTGCAATCCTATGGGAATAAAAAAAATTAAGAACAAAGATATAAGTATAATTCTTGTAGTCCCCCGTATGTTTGCAGAGCTTAGCCATTTCTCTGAAAAGATACTAAGAGTTATTGTTGCGGGCTGTCGATGGTTGATGATAACTATGTGTTGGACACTATTGGCTGAAATCCTCTTGAAACCAACAATTGCACTCGCACAAACTAGTGGAACTTGACGTTTTGGACTTTTTCTGGTCCAGCCTGGATTCACAAATAAACACAAACATGAACTGCCAAAATAAAATGTTTGTTTGTTTATGTTTATGTTTTACACTAATACCATCATATTGACTCGACTCTGGATCCGTTTTCGTTCCGTAATTGCAAGTCAGAGTCAGACCTGACCCAGGTTTAAAACTGAAAACGACATTAGTATTTGGCCGCACAAAATGAGGTATTTCTACGCATAAAAGTACAAAAGGAAAGGATACTGTACCGTCTTCGACCACTGCGCACTAGGTTCGTCGATCGTCACTCTTGAATGCATGCAACATGCAGATTGCCACTTTCGATTCCAGATGGAGATGCACTGCACCGTTAAATTTAGGATACGATAGATACCTATTTGTCCCGCACAGATGAATAGTTTCTTCCACCGCACAATAAAATACCGTACTGACGATACAAAAATCACTGGTTTATTTACGAGATGCATAAAATGATCTGCTTTATTCGCCCATTGAGATCATACTGATCTGTTCTACTGGCTATCAGATTTGGCAAGCTGCTATTCTCCTATCTCCGGCTGACCAGATATATTGGTTGAGTAGTTATGCTGTATATGGGTGATGTAGTGTATAACCAGTGAGAGTGAGTTACCTTCTCACTATCATCAGGAGTCTGATGATCGTTGCAGAGAGGGTTCAGTGAGAGCAATGATTAGATAAATCATACAATATTTTACAGATACACACTATTTTTTTCGCTGGAAATCATCAAAATTCTGCTGGATTTTGCTGAGCTGTAGAACCAACAATCTATCCAGCTAAATAATGTTAAGAATGACTGCTCAGTGCTCAGTGCTAAGCACTCAGGGCGCAGCATTTAGTGCTCAGTGCTCAGTGGTCAGTGCACAGTGCTGAGCACTCAGTGCGCAGTGTTCATTACTCAGTGCTCAGCACTTAGTGCTCAGTGCTCAGCTCAGCACTCAGTGCTCAGCACTGATGCACTGAGTGCTCAGTGAGCTGAGTGCTCAGTGCTGAGCACTGAGCACTGAGCATTGAGCAATGAGCACTGAGCACTGAGCACTAAGAATTGAGTGCTGAGCATTGAGCACTGAGCACTGAGTGCTGAGCACTGAGTGCTGAGCTGAGCACTGAGCTTTGAGTGCTGAGCACTGAGCACTGAGCACTGAATGCTGAGCACTGAGTGCTGAGCTGAGCACTGAGCACTGTGTGCTTAGCACTTAGTTCTGAGCAACGACATGCCGTCGTGCCATTAATAAGGTTTCTGTCTTGCCCATCGAGGACAACGTTCTACCCTCACTAGAAGCTGTTGGTACGAGGTCTCAACCGGGGGAAGTATGTTCCGTCTCAACGTCACAGAAAAAGTTTGTGCGACAGGTAATTGGTACCAACTCTAATAATCGAACGAAGCTCCTCCCACAGAAACGCCGAGAACATTCATGCAGTGAGAAGATGACAAGCAACACGCATACACGCACCATATAAAAGAGCATCATTGGGTCGAACGAACAACAATAATAGAAAAGCAAGCAGGAATAAAAGTTAAGTTAATTGATAGCGGAAGTGTTTCATTCAGCGACCATCCATACAGTCCACTGGCATCAAAGGGACATCGTCATCCGAAGGCTCTTTTTAGAGCCAACAAGAATTAATTTTAGGACGATTTTCTTTTCCTGTGTTCCATCGAGACGGAACAAACCGCGGATCGAATATGGGGTTTTCAAGCGATCCCTTTGTGAGCAGCATCCTTCTAAAAAATAACACATCCGTTAATACAATTAGTCAACATTTACACGTGTATTTCTGTTCGTTAGTACAACATTATATGCATACAAATACGTAACTAGATTACATATTAAAACAATCTAATTTCCATGTTTCATCTATCTAGAGCCACCGAAACCCCTTTCTACAATCACTCCTTAGTAATCAATTGTACAATCGTGCTGATCACCTTTCTCCCATGTTCGTGATTGGTCAGGTTCAACAGCGGGTCGCTAATCTTCAGCTCCAGCATCTTGGCCAGTTCCAGCCGCAGGAATTTCATCATCTCCGCCACCTGGTGCGTTTCGGCCTGCAGTGCAAGCCACCCGTCTTCCAGTAGAATAACGAAATCTCCTCCGTGCAGTTCTATTCGCAAATCGCTTCCGGAGAATAGCACCATCGGTAACAGTGGGACCATGGTGGTTTCTCTGATATAGATTCGGGAGGTTTTTACCTTCTCCTGGTAGACCAGAAAAGGTGAATTGAAGTGGCCGGTTTTGGAATTGATCGACGAGGGATGCAGGTTAACGTAGCCATCCTGTTGCGTTTTGAACCGGAGGTCGGATGCTTGAGGGAGCCGTGGGACGGCGCCACCAGCCCCACTGATGAAGGATTTTTCCGGAGTTAAAACTTTGATTACATTGGGATAGAGGGCGGCACAGAGGATTGCGGCTAGAAGGCGATTGTTATCTCCGTTCGCATTGATGTCTATTCCGGTTAGTTCGAACAGTTCGTCTTTGACAAACTTCCCCCGCCGTCCACTGAGATCGATAGGAACAAAACCGATAGAAACGAGCAGTTCCAAGAATTGGTACTTCATTTCTCCAATCGTTTGGAGGGTTTTGGAGGAAAGGTAGTTCTCTTCGGCGTAACAATGTGCTGCATACCTGCTTCGTTTGGTAGTTTCTTTCCATTTTCGGTAGGCGTTCAACATTGTTAGATGGTCACTGTTTGCAATTCCGAACTGACGTTTGCGACTGTCGGCTTCGTCTCGTTTGCTGAAAGGTGACACGAAGGGGCTTTTGTAGCTGAGGCAAGCGGCGATTGTTAGGACGCTGTCTAGACACTGGAAGATTGCACCGAATAGCATCAGCTTGCCTATCCGAACATCAACGGGCAGTGTAGCTAGATGGTGGCCGAGGGACGTCAGTTGTTCATCCAGGTCGAACGCTCCAACATCCATCAGTCGCTTCTTGGCTGCTTCGATGTTTTCTTCCGAAGGTGGTTCAATAGTTCCCATCAGAACGTCTTTAAGCGAGCTTCCTTGCAAGGTTTCCAACGTCTTGATTCTCAACAGCAACGGTTCCAGTGGTATCCGATGAATCTCCGGCACTGGTTGCCCAAGGATGTGATTGGTAAACCGAGGTCTCGTAAACAAATGGATACAGACTCCTGGCATAACACGCCCCGCACGACCCTTCCTCTGCAGGGCATTGGCCCGGGAGACCCAAACGACGTCCAACGATTCCATATTCCTGTTCGAGTCAAACCGCTTCTCCTTCATCTGGCCACAATCGATCACGAACACGCAATCATCGATAGTGACGGACGTTTCGGCAATGTTGGTACTGAGAACGATTTTCCGCTTTCCCTTGGGGGCTTTTCGAAAGACCAGTGCTTGCTCTTCGTTGCTGAGAGTGGAGTGCAGTGGGACTAGGATGAATTTGCCTTCCCGGGGACCAAACATCTTGCTATCGGTTAGGGCTTCGTGGATGGTTTGAATCTCGGCTAAACCAGGGAGAAAGATGACGATGGATCCCTCTTGGGGCCAACCGTGATCGGTTCCTTCGACAATGTACCGCAGGATGTGTTCTATCAGTTCCGGATTGATCCGAAGCGGGTCCAATAGGTAGAGAGTTTTGCAAGTCGCTTTGGAGTAGTCTGCAACATCAATTGATACGTTTATGTTTGGATTGCAATGCAGATTAGAACCAACAACTTACCAGAATACCTGGCGAACATATCTGCCATCTTCAGGTTCTCATCTTTGATAGATTTCGCCGGGGCAGCGTTAGCCGCTTTCACATCCGAGTACTCCAGCTCCTGTAACAGTTGTTCCTCTTCGCCTTTCCGCAGCTTGCGGCAGAATTGAGAGTCAGCCTCCAGCACGAACCCACTCTTCTCCAGGATATCCTCTAGGAACAGCTGCTGCACGGGGAAGGTTCTTCCGGGAATATCCAGTACCGGGGCATCTCCGAAGTAGGACGAAAACAGCTCAGAATTAAGCGTGGCCGACATGAGAATAACCTTGAGATCCGATCGCTTCTCCAGTAGCTGCTTCAGAATGAGCAGCAGAAAGTCGGACTCTTCCGATCGTTCGTGCACTTCGTCTACTAGGATATGCGTCACATTGCTCAACATGGGTTCCGATTGCAATCGTCGAAGCAAAATTCCCGTCGTACAGAAGGTCAACCGAGTGGATGAGGAAATCTTATTCTCCAATCGGATCTGATAACCGACGGTATTGCCCACCTTTTCAACACGCTCGTCTGCCACACGCTCCGCAACTCCAATTGCCGAGATTCGTCTCGGTTGTGTGCAAATAATTTCAACGTGAGGAACTTTCCCGTCCATCTGCGATGACTGGTAAAGCCAATTATCCAGGATGAACTGAGGCACTTGAGTCGATTTACCGCAACCTGTTTCTCCGCTGATCACCAACACCGAATGGGATTCCATAGCAGCTATAATTTCGGACATTTTATTCCAAGCCGGCAATTGTTTCCGGTGACGTAGCATATCCTTATAGGCAGCGTTGTTCTGTTTGTCCATGAACTTACGGATGATATTCAAATCCTCTTTCCGCACTTGTTCGGGATTGAATTTTTGTCCGGACGAACGACTCGTTATTCCCTTCTGATGATGACTCGGCAGATCTTCAATTTGCAGATTGTTCATTTCGTCTACTTCCGGTTGATAGAACAGCGAACGACGCGGATCCGGAAACTGATATCGATCTAGCTCAACGAACCGCTCTATTTCCTCATCGTTCTGAAGCAATTCCGCTATGGAATACACACACGGCATTCCGTCCTGAGTAATGCTAACAGACTCCTGTACCAGTCTCCTGCAAATCCTCAGCATTAATTGTTGGGGAATGTCCGCGCAGGTAGTTTTTAAATAAACCAAAGGTGCCTCATAAGGATACTTGCTTTTCTTCGGAAACCGAATTTCCAGGAAGAACCAATTTGGATCTTCTTCCGGCTTATCCTTCTTCTCCTTTATGCTCGATTCTTCTCCATCGGAATCCGCCCCATGCGAAAAGTAGCACTTATTCCCGTACCTGCATTTGCCCTTAGCGAAATTCCAACACGGTTCCTTTTTCGGCTTTTTCTTCCGACCAGCTTGCTGCCTCTTGCGTTCTTCCTCTTCTTCCTGCTTTTTCCTCTGCTGCTCCAACTTCTTCACCTCTGAAGGACTGTGTGCCATCAAATGGTCAATTTTGAATTTCAACTGCCACACCCGATTCCTTTCCTTCTCAACGAACAACTTGTCGTAAATCGATTCCATTGCTTCCTTCTCATCCGCTCTCATCTGGTGGAGTTCGTCTTCACCAAAATCGCACTCCGGATACACCAAATCCACCGGTGGTGGAAAATACTTCTCAAACAGGAGCGCCAGCGCGTCATCCACATCTCCCTTGCAATGATCCAGTGCTTCTTCGCAGTGACCCTTGGCAAATCCATAACTGGCCAGCTTAATCAATGCATACATTCGGAATTTATCCTCGTTCGAATTCCCCGTCTTCTTCACATCAGAGAAATCGCATCCACCCTGAATGACCAGATTTCCTCTGTCCTGCCAGTACGACTTTTTCATCCGGCCACCTTTATCTTCGTACATGGAAATGTCACCCAGCTGGAAGGATTCCCCATGGATTGCCCTAAGCGTATCCATCACCATGTCTTGTGAATCCTGCTTCAGTCGAAGGACCTGCAACTCTACCCTGACCGGGGCCTTCGTCGGGGGAGGTTCTATGGGAGCATTTCTATACAAAAAGTGAGGATGTTAATTACACCATGTTGTTCAATGTAGGTAAACATTACTCACGTCGAACGGGGATCCACGATTGTCCGCAGAAAGCAATCGCTCAGCAACTGTCTGCTTTCACCGTCCATTTTTCACGGGTGTTGGGAAATGGAAAATATACGTAGAAGTTAACGAAAATAGCTTTCGTCTGGTGGAAAACCGAGAAAAAGTTCACACCGCTATGAAACGAACGCACGACGTGGAGTGGAAGGCAAACTGTCAAAATCATATGTTTTGCGACTTTTTTTTTATCAGAAATTGTGCGCTATATTAGCCCGGTTTGATGTGACGTTTGAAGTTAGCCTAATGGGAGAAGATGTAAACAACAGGGTGGTACTGAACGGCATGGCACGCAAAAAAAAATCATCGTAAAAATTAGAAAAGCATCAAAAGTTCTTTTCACGCTAAGATGAGAATTCCTAAAATTAGGTATTTACTTTACCTAAAATAAGGTATTGTTAACAATGCCCAATATGCCGGTAAAATTAAACGATAATAAGCAGTAATTTTTACTGACATATGGATACTGTTCATTTTCCAATATTAGACGTTATAATTTACCCAAAATTGAATAGATTTTTCGTCACTGATGCAACGCGGTCGTCATATTTTTCCATGCGAAAACGTGATTATTTTTTCTTATTAATCTCTCAATAAATAGTTCATTTATGTCCTAGTATTTGAAGCAATAACTTTTGCATTCTGTTTATTCTTTATTCTAGCTCCGACGGATCCTTGTGGACCAACGTGAATTCGAGTACTCGGTTGTTCCAATTTTAACCGAACAGACTATCGAGCGTTTGGCAGATTAAAACTCGGTTTAAGTTCAACCAAGTTAGGTTTTATTTTCTAAGTGTTCACTTATTGGAATTTATCAAGCTAAATTTTACTCTCTTGAATAGTATCAAGCTAAATTTTACTCTCTTGAATAAGTTGGGTCACTAAGAGCATCGTTAACGGTGGGCAACAGTAGCGCTGCTATTTCAGAAGCGCTGCAGCGCTCTCATTTTAGTTTAGCCACCCTTCTCCACATCGGTCGTTGCTATAGCGATGATCAATTTAGTTACCCTTTTCCGTACCGGTAGAAAGGTACACAGAGACAAATTTGATAGTCAAGTTTACCATTATTGGGGGTTAGGATGACTATTGCAGTATAGTGACTTTGAACTGACTATGATCATGTTCAAAACGATCATTAAAAATAGTTGATCCAAAATTTGCCATAATGTCGTAATATTTTAGTTTTAAGATATATAATGTATAAAAATATGAAAATTTGGCTCTGTAAAGTTGATTCGATTGAGCCTGTACAAATAAATGATTATTAAAAAAAATAATGTCGTTATATCCTTGTTACCATGATCATAGTCAAGAATTCCTTGAACGTGGTTAATTCGTCCATTTTCATGGTTATTGTAACCATTATATGCGATAGTCATCCTGACCATGATATAATTGTCGGTATAACGATAGATTTTTTTCCAGAGTAGAAGTAAACATTTTGACAACATTGGTTCTTGAACGTCATCAACATCGTCGCCTTCAAGTGAAAGTCGAAAAGAAGAAATGGAGAAGTTTTCTGTGTTATTTTCGGATTCCAGTGACGATGAACTTGAATTGGTTAGCCAGATGCTGGTCCAGACTCACGCAATGCTACCTGAAACGGAATGCATTCGTGAAAACGAGGGAAGAGGCACGAGACGACCTAATATTGACAGTTTGGCGCAAGAAGGAGCGCAACGTCTGGTAGACAACTATTTTTCGGATAATCAATTAAATTAAAATACAGTGAGGACCAATTTCGCAGACGTTTCCGGATGAGTCGAAACTTGTACCTGCGCATCGTGAGGAACGCACAGGCTGCAAAAACGCCTACTTCGTGCCTGATGCTACCGGTAAGCTAGGGCTAACGACATTCCAAAAGTGCACTACGGCGATTCGTCAGTTAGCCTACGGGTCCTCCTCAGACACGATCGACGAATACGGTCGAATGTTAGAGTCAACGGCTCTAAAAACTGCCCCACTGCTTGGGCTGGTCAGTACAATGGGAAGGACAAAAAGCCCACCATTGTATTGGAAGCAGTGGCGTCGTATGACCTGTGGATATGGCACGCCTTCTTTGGCATGCCAGGGTCCTCAAACTACATCAATGTGTTGGAGCGTTCACCGTTATTTTTAGACCTCTGCAGTGGCAAAACTCTTGTAGTAGAGTTTGAAATTAATGGGCGAACCTACACTATGGGGTATTACCTAGCGGACGGGATTCATCCTCCCCTTGCAACACTTGTCCAAACGATTCCTTCGCCGGTTGGACAAAAACGGAAGGTACCTACATGCTTTTTCTTGCATAATTATTCGATATTTTTTTCAAAATTAATATTTAAGGTACACCGAGGCAAGTTGAAACGGTGGGCAAATTGAAATTGGTAGGTAAGCACTGTACACCATAGCAAAATACAAACTTGAACACATATTCATTTATAACTCAGTTCTGCTTACAGATAGCATACCCATTTCAACATGCCCCACCATTTCGACTTGCCCCGGTGTATCTTACCCCTATTTCCGTTTACGTACCAGTCGGATACGTTCGTACAAATCAAATTTTTGCATTCTCATTTTCGTACAAAACCTTAAGGCTCAAATCGCATTGATGCATTTCCGAAAAAATCAAAAGCAGTTTTCTCCGACGCATCATTTTAGAAGGCAAAAAGATCTCGTCCATTTATTCCTGTTGCTATTTTCCACAAACCCACGCTAACATTTTGCGATCTGAAATGTCTGAAATCTGATTTATCGGAGAAAACTGATTTGATTTTTTCGGAAATTCATTAATTCGATTTGAGTCTCAACAAGAAGATAGAATTCGTACGGAAACGGTAATGTTTGAAAACGGGAATAGAGCTGTTTTTCTAAATATCCATAATTCTAACAAAATCCCAAAATCAGTTAAATGAATATAATTAGACTATTTTTACGTTCTTCGCAGCATTTTGCAATTCAACATGAAGCAGCCCGGAAAGATGTTGAACGTGCTTTTGGAATGGCACGTTTCGCCATTCTAAAAAATCCAGCTAGACTCTGGCAAAAAGATGATCTGGCCACTCTCATGCGTTCAATTAAAACAATTAAATCCTGGTCAGGATGACTATCGCATATAATGGTTACAATAACCATGAAAATGGTCATCACGTTCATGGCAGTTTTGACTACGATCATGGTAACAAGGACTATTCCGACATTATGGCAAATGTTGGATCAACTATTTTTAATGGTCGTTTTGACCATGATCATAGTCGGTTCAAAATCACTATATTGCAATAGTCATCCTTACCCCCAATAATGGTAAAATCGACTATCAAATTCCTCTCTGTGTGACTTTACCAAATACCAACCGCTTCACGCGCTGCTATCGGGCTGCTAAATTTGAGCACCCGACTCTTCCCGAAAGCCTCGCTGCTAGTTTGGTAGCGCGTTTAGCAGCGACCGGTACGGTGGTGAGTGATGATAGAGCGCTGCTAAACGGGCTTCTGTACCCCACCGTTAATGATGCTCTAATGCCCACCCCACCCCACAAAAATGAGTGTAATAAAAAACAAAAAAAAAAAAACACACACACAAAAAATATATAAAAAAAAACAAATAAATAAATAAAAAAAAAAAAAAAAAAAAAAAAACGTAAAATAATACCGTTTTTTTTTCTTTACTTTTTACTGAAAATTAGGTATTTTTTGTAGTTTTATTTTACAGAATGCTTCAAAAATACATGCAATTTAATAATTTATCCATTCAGATTAGTTTTACAAATTGTATTAAATAAAAAGTATCAATAAAGAGTATGGATGAATCCAAGTAAAGTGAGGTTAAACATCGTAGTGTCTAGAACAGAAATTGGTAATTACTGTCTGGCTATTTTTAAAAATGTATGGTATTGGTCAGTATCGTCATTATCGACGATTTCTGATTTTTTAATCACCAATTACTTTGCTTAAACAGCTCGAAAAATTATTTTGCAAGAGCGCCATCGACGACATTTATCCTCACTTTTGCCTAATGTACCTGGATTCCTCCACTACAGAAATATTTTTTCTGCATCGACCCAACATTGATGCCGAATTGCACCATTCTGCACCAAATTCTCGATGGTCCACAAGGATCTGTCGAAGCTAGAATAAAAAAATAATGCAGAAGTGATTGCTTCAAAGATTTGGACATGTGTAAACTATTTATTGAGAGATTAATAAGAAAATTTATTACGTTTTCACTTGGAAAAATATGGCGACCGCTTTGCTTGAGTGACGTAAAATGTATTCAATTTTAGGTAAATAATAACGTCCAATATTGGAAAGTGAACGTAACCCAAATGTCGGTAAAAATTACTGTTTAGTATCGTTTAATTTAACCGATATTTTGGGTATAGTCAACAATACCTAATTTTAAATAACTTTAGGTATTCTCATCTTAGCGTGTATGAAAACATTTCACACGTAAAGCCTGTCTCCGTTAAATTTCGGCCACTTTTCTTTTAGTGTAGATTTTGCATTATTTCACGGATCGCTGAAACGTTTCTTTTACACTGAAAATAAATCAATAATTTTTATTATCAAAATTGGCACTTAAATCGGTCAATTTTTGCTTCGAATTGAAGTCATGTGAGCTAGTATGATTTTCATTTGCCGCACATAATTTTTAACACCCGTCACTTAATACACAGGTTCGTTTCCAATGAGACTGATATGGTCCGCGCATAATTTTCAATGGAGCGAGAAATGTCATTCAAGTGTGTTTTCACTTTGCCTATTCTATCCATCTTCGCACTTGAAACGCAATAAAAAACCGTGCGCGAAAAACAATCAGCTGCTTTATCGTTCTAGAAGAAAAAAAAAACTGCAAAATGCAGAAGCAAAGTGAAGTTTACCGTGTGGTGGTTTAGGTACTTGGTTTGCCAGCGGAAGTCACTGAATTTTTTGAAGCTAATAAATTACTATAGATGTTCTTCTTTGCCTTCCCAAGTAACACCACTTGTCATATTCATGTTAATAATACACGTTTTAGACCAAGCTTATGTTTTTTTTCTAACGTCAATAACTTAATTTCATACACGCATATAACGGAAAAAGCGCAATAAATGTGGCATTTTTTAACATCTTTTAGGTCATACCAGATGTTTTGTAGGACATCCATAAGACAAATATTATGTTCTGTGGATGCTTCCAACAGCATGCTTATAACATAATGATATGTTTTGTCGAAGCAAGCACGGTATGAACAAAGTAAAAAAAATATAAACAAGAGTTTTTAATGGCGAAATGATATCGTAGCTAATGGTATTTTACGCGTTAAAGATGATTGTTTATTACTTTTTCAAATGAGAAATAAAAACTGCTTTGCGCATGGAAGTTGTATCAAAATTGTATATACGGCTCAAGGTTAGCAGTGCAACTTTCCGTTTTACCTTCCCGAATTTCATGCGCCATCGATTGGATTAAAACACGTAGAAGGTACCCCGAATAAATTATTGAATTTTAGTGAGATTTCTTTATGGAATTCACAAAAACCAACATGGCAATTTACCAAGTCTACAGCCCTACAGTACAAGTCTACAGTACGGGTAAAAACATTAGTAACACATTTTCAAATCTTCGTTTTTTATTTTCTGCGTTTTTTGTTGTAAAATTGAACCGAGAAATGTCAGTATGAATGAAAATACAAATACAATTTTTCTATTATGTTGTGCGTAGCTACATCTCAAAAGACTCCCCCACAAATTAAACGTAACAATTTATAAAAAATACTAAACATTCTCCCAAACTGTTGCTTTATGCTACATTTGAATAAACCCCTTTGCCCAATTTGGCTTCTATTTCAATCAGTGAGTGGCATCACAATCTTACATTTAGGTAGTGTTTTATTTTATTCCAGTATTTCAAATAAACATATTTTCAGCCGTCACTGTATTGGATTCACAATTTATTCGGAATGATTTCACTATTGCATGAGGATGTTAAAAACATGTTTAAAATTCATCTTGAATGCAACCTATCAACATATTTACAATGCCGGCGTCGGTGGTGTAGTGGTAAGCGTGACTGCTACTTGGCACCCCAGTAGGGTCTGGGTTCAATCCCAGTCGACGTCGGTGGTTTTTCTGAGGCGAAAAAATCTTGTCACGTCTTCCTTCGGAAGGGAAGTAAAGCCGTTGGTCCCGGTTCATATTCATGAGTCGTTAGGTAGGGTCCAGGTGGTGGAGTCGTCTTCCTGGCGTCGGTGATTGTCACCATGTGAGGAAATAGGCCGACGTAAAATAAAGATTAAAATAAAAAACATATTTACAAACATCTAGCATACACGCTATTTCCAAACAATCCAAAATGAAGTACGTTTAACTCAAATCAGTCAAAAGTATGGATACTCAAAAGTGAGTAAAAATAGTTCGTAGTGGTAAGATGACAAACATCCTGAAAACTTTTTCAAGACCAGACATGTTTGGTATTTCATCCTCACGACTTTTTTACAACAAACTTCTTATATTCTTGTCAAAGAAGATGTTTCTGGTGTTACTTGGGTTGTTAACGGTGTTTATTGTGAATATTTCAGATCTGCCGAGCATTTTTGCCATTCCCGCAGAAGAGCTGCTGAACGCGATAGCTTCAAAAAGTAATGAAGTTTTTATGATGGTACAAATAAAACCTCTTTTATTTACACATTTCGTTTTATTATATGAAATGTACAAAAAATCCAACAATAAACTTTTAAAAAAAAAAAAAAATACACACACTCCCACACAAAAAAAACAAAAAAACAAATTTTTTTTTTCTAAAAAAGAAAAAGCAAACCATATACACAAAAATAAAAATAAATTCAGCTCTTCCCCTTAAACAAAAAAAATTTATATTAAAAAAAGATAATAATTCACCACCATAAAAAAAAAAAAAAACCCCCCCAAAAAAACAAAACAACAACCTTCACACCAAACAAAATAGATAATTGAACACAAAAAAAAATAGATTTTTTTTTTAGTGGATAATAAAGCCGAAAACCCCCCCCCCTTTTTGTGGTAGAACAACATTTCAAAATACTTACAACCCACAAAAAAGCCGCCAAATAAAGGAGGAGGGCCAAAACCATTTTTTACAAACGCGGCAGCAGAATCCAAATTTAACGGTACGCAATCATTTTTTTATATATAAGGCCGTTTTCAGCGGTGTTCTATTATTTTGGTCTAGTTTTATAACAGTTCCAAAAATATAGACCACCAAAAATAGATCAACTGTTTTCCAGTTTCACCGCCATTGTTCTAAATTTTATGTGATGCCGTTCGTTTGTTTTGTTTTGGAACTTCGCCTGCTTCGTTTGAATTTGGTTGGTGTTAAGCTCGTTCGACTTTTCAAAATGATTCTAAAAAGTTTCCGAGTGTTCCGAGTCAAAAGGTGCCATTTTATCGCGATCTATTCCTCCCAATACTTGTTGGTGCTGGGCGAATATTAAGATGAGCGGCTGTTAAGTGCCGTTTTATGGTAGACGATGTGAAGGATTTCCTTCTTGCTGAAACAGCTGAAAATAAAAATTAATTTACACGGAGGAAGCTTTCATATGCGTAACTATTATGTTTGACTGGATGAGAGTATGACACTAGCTGACCAACCATCGGTAATGTGCTGGGTAATCTGCGACCTCAGTTCAACTCTGTTTTGACAACGATCTCAGGCCTGAATAAAGCATTCCGACCGGTTGAAAACCCTGAGTTGAAACTCCATTGCCAGTACCTTTTCCGGGATCGCCGTTAGTTCCGACTTTTAGGTGTGCCTAAATTTCGAACACCCACAGATCTCCTACGACAGGACTTTCTACAAGCCCCTCAACAAAAGGTTCGCGTTTCTCAGTCAGTTGAGCATCGCGTCATCGAGCACTACATTTGTCCTGGAAACTTGTCCACCGTTGTTTGGCATGGTCTTACCCGCCCGTTGATTGCCTTCGCCGCCTTCTCCTGGGTATAGCTCACATAGCTATTGAAGTTCAGTTCGTCATCAATCCTTTCGGAGCAATGACACTTTTCATTTGCCGACCAACCGTTTTCCACTAGCCTGTTATCGACAATACGATGTCATCCGCAAAACTAACGATCACTACGCCAACATTAGCACTATTGAACATTCCGATCCAGAGGATGGAACCTTGCAAAACTTCCGTCTTGATCTTCAACGTTGTTTGACCCATAACTGTCTCGTGAATCAACTCCCGGTTCTGGAAGTAATTTCTCAGCAGAGGAAGTGATACACGTTTTGCGGAGCTGAAAAATTCCAAACATCCCGCATCTAAGCTCGCTCAACCCCTTAAAGGTCGCATACATTTCAAAAGCCTTTTTTAGGCTTATTAGCTGATTGCGCAAGGTGCGAGATGTTTGGGATTTTCAGCTTGGCAAAACTTGTGTCACTCTTCCTTTTGTGTACTTACTTCCAGGAGTGCAAACTTGTGTTGCTATTTGAAATGCTTCAAATACTTCGAAAAATCATACTTGTGACTGGAATTTTCTAAAGCATCTCTCTTACTAGCCTTCATATGCTTCCTAGTGCACAGAACTCAATATATGGGAAAAACATCTGTTTAGGGAAGACTCAAGTAAAGTGTAAAAAATATTTGTTACAAAAATCATGCATGATAGAAATAAACAGGGTAAACAGGGCTGTAAAAGCATTTGAGGCTTGTTTAAACAACCTTTTATATCAGTGTCAATATGTGCCAAATTCTAGCTCTATAGACCCAAATTAGAGCACTTTCCCCTACTATTGATAACGGCACGTAACTTTCGGATTTATTTGATCGAGAAATTATTTTATCAAATTAATGGCTAATTGTCGCATTCACAACAATAGTTTAACACAACGTACACCGCTGAAAACAGAGTTACCGAAAAACGAGCGAGCGATCGACGCGTTTGTGCACCTTGGTCTTGTTGTTGTTTTACGCCGTTTTTTCACATTTAGAACGCGCTGGATTCCGTTCCAAATTCGGCACAAAATAAAACAAAGCGTATGACAGTTTTACTTTTTTTTTACACCAAAACTGTTCGAAAATAAAAATTAGAACGCACCGGTGAAAATGGAGAATTTGGTTTGATCTATTCAAATGTCAAAATTTAGAATAGACCACGACCGCTGAAAACATATGCTCCCGACAAATGGAAAAGTAGGTGGTAGCCATTAATGAGAAAAATCCCAATCTTTCTGTGCGAAATGTGGCTCGCAAAGTTGGGAAGTCAAAATCATACGTACAAAAAGTGAAGCGGAGGCAAGGACTGAAGGATGTGTACATTATCTTGTATCATAATGGACGACGAAACATACGTACTCGAAGACTTTAAACGGCTTCCTGTCTTTTTATACCACAATGCAAAGGAACGCCGTTGCCGCGCATTTCAGGACAAAGAAGGTGTCCAAATTCCCGAAGAAGAATTTGATTAGGCAGGCGATATGTAGTTGTGGTCGAAAATCTAAAAATTTCGTCTCTACCGGCACTATCAATAAGGATGTGTACGAGAAAGAATGTCTACAAAAGCGGTTGCTACCGTTTATCAAAAACCACGACTCTCCAGCTCTGTTTTGGCTTGATTTGACCTCTTGTCACTATGCGAAATCCGTCCTGGAATGGTATATGGAACAAGAGGTGAAATACGTGCCAAAAAATAGCCAATCCACCAAACTGTCCAGAACTTCGCCCAGTTGATAAGTACTAGGCTCTAGTTAAGCGGAAACTCTTCGAAACTAAGAAGAAAGCAAACAGTATCGATGATTGCAAGAGAAGATGGAGAATCGTCACGGCGGGCGTATCTGAGGATACCGTACGGAACCTAATGGCGGGTGTACCACAGAAAGGCCTATTTTCTCACAACGTGATGAGAACCACCGACGCCAGGAAGAAGACTTCACCACCTGAACCCACACTCACCAACACATGAGCCGTGGCCAACGGCTTTACTTCCCTTCCGAAGGAAGACGTGATCAATTTTTTTCGCCTTAGAAAAACCACCGACCTATTTTATTACTACCGTTGTACAGTATGCAACATATTATGATTTAAATACTGAAGTCTGAACGGCAGTACTGCATACATACTTGCGACACGAATGCACTCAGGTGTAAAGTGTCGTAAAAAAAAACTGCATACAAACAATGAATCTTCTGTCGTTTGGACGTTTGAGATATTGGCTACAGGAAAATGGCTGTCCGTCAAGTCTCTGAACAAAGCCAACCTAAACGGAAAACGAAGCAAATTTGAACCAACAGCTACTGTTGTGGTCACTTAAGGGATATGATCATAGTTTACTAGGCTACGCCAACCAGCGTCACCATGTTCCAGTCTTTTTGATCATATGTCTCGTGGAAGCTTGATGGTTAGTCCACAATTGATACATACGTTGCAGATGCGTTTGCGTGAATTTGAAAGTTTTTCCAGGTTTTATATCAAATTTACTTCAACAGAACGCATAAATCATGGGCCAGCTATGAGACCGTCGTATCTTGCTACCAAATTGTCAACTCACTTTTTGTCCCTGCCCTGAATTTCATTCAATAGAAGAAATAAATCTTCATAGATAAAAAGAAACATTGATTTTTTTGCATTATATAATACACATAAAGGGAATGCTAGATTTGGCAAAAAATAATGGGATATTTCATGTAAATTCAAGCAAGATAACGCCGGAATCTAGCTTGTTGTAAGAAAGATTGCAAACCTTGTTGTATGGCGCATGGAAGATTGCAAACAATTCCGTTGTTTACGCCTCCTTTGGCCTGGAATTAAACCAGGGGGAATTTTACACCCTTGTTAAAATTAATAATTTTTTTCTGTGTAGGCAATCGTCAAGTAGACGCTGATCGTCTTGCACAAGAGTGCATGGTAGAGGCCAGTATCGACTTAAAAAGTAGAGAGGTTACGGAATTTTGTTCAATATTACCAAGCGGAATTTTGACAATTGATCTGCATGCAACGAAACGTCACATTCACTTACGGAATAATCGAGCAGGATTATTTTTCCGAAAGTAAAAGTGACAGCTCCCATTAGTTTGCATGGAAACCTTCTTCTTTAGCATTTCAAGCTTATTGCTTTCGCAATTAGCTTATTGCTTGCTCTCAACTTAGTGTTCTTAATGCACTTCCACAGTTATTACTTGAGCGCTTTCGATGCCAAGTACCATTTTTGCATTAGTGTGATTTTGTGGCAAGTGCAATCATACGTTATGCCCAGGGAGTCTAGAAATTTTTCTTAACGAAAACTTCCTAGACCAGACCGGGAATCGAACCCAGCCACCTCCAGCATGGTGTTGCTTTGTAGCTGCGCCTTTACCGACTGAGCTAAGGGAGGACCCACCCCCATGGAAACCTTACAAATTCCAATTTTATTTTCCGTTCTTTTCAGGTGGATACTGCTGCAGAAATTTCTTTTCGATTTTTTACTTTTCCGTTTTAGTAAACGGAATTTAACATGGGATTGAGATAGGAAAAGAAATTTCTTTCGAACACGATACCGACCTTACCTCGGAATGTAGCAGAGTTTCGGAGATGGTGGAATAAAATAACCAATCAGGTTGACCAACGAAGTATCCCAGAAACGATGTAGAATATCGTTATATCATGAAGACCATAATCGAATAATTTAATCTATATATCTGGGGGTGCGATACATCTAAATCCAGATTCAAGATGATCGAAAAATCCCACGCTAGCGAATCAATTTTTGAAGAATCTTGTTTCAGCTTGTGAATCTTAATCCATCAACTTGCATCGTGCTGCATCTTTTTGCAGTAAATCTTTAAAATCTTTATCAAAATCTTTGAAATCTTCTTTCTATCTACTAAGCGTGCGCACATCGCATAAAAGCAAAACAAAAAAATCCTGCATCTGAGATAGAGTCGCACCCCCCTGCTATATATATAAAAATGGATTTCTGTCTGTCTGTCTGTCCTCTAGACTCGAAAACTACTGAACCGATCAGTGTGAAATTTTGTAAGAAGAAGTTTTTGGGACCAGGAAAGGTTCTTATGATGGTTTGAGAGCCCTCCCTTCTCTGGAAAGGGGGGCTCCCATACAAATGAAACACTCATTTCTACATAGCTCAACAACTAATCAAGCAAAGGAAACCAAATTTAGCATGTGAAAGTTTTTAGAAGCACGAAATGTTTCTATGGTAGTTTGAGACCCCTCCCCTTTCTGGAAGGGGAGGCTCCCATACAAATGAAACAGAGGTTTCTGCATAATTCAAGAACTAATCAAGCAAATGGAACCAAATTTGGCATGTGGAGGTTTTTGGAGGAAAGAAATGTTTTTATGGTAGTTTGAGACTCCTCCGTAGGGGGCGACCCCGGCGTAGTGGTTAACATCCATACCTCTCACGCCAAAGTCACGAGTTCGAATCTCACCCCCGGACAAGTTACGAAAATACCCAAAAGAGGTATTTGAGTGACTACGACGGGAGATGAACCAGCCCGAGGCTGACAATCTCGATAATCCAGACAAAAAAAAAGAGACTCCTCCGTCCTCTGGAGGGGGGGAGGGGGTTCCATACAAATGCAACACAAATTTCAAGAACTACTCAAGTAAATGGAACCACATTTGGCAGGTAGAGGTTTTTGAAGGCAAGAAATGTTTCAATGATAGCTTAAGACCCCTCCCCATTCTGAAAAGGGGGTCCCATACAAATGAAACACAAATTTCTTCATAACTCGAAAATCAGTCAAGCAAATGGAACTAAATTTGTCAGGTGTAGGTTTTTGAAAGCTAGAAATGTTTTTAAGGTGACTCGAGACCCCTCCCTTTTCTATAAGGGGAGCTCCCATACAAATGAAACACAAATTTCTGCATAACTCAAGAACTAATCAAGCAAATGGAACCAAATTTGGCATGTAGAGGTTTTTGGAGGAGAGAACTATTTCTATGGTAGTTTGAGACCCCTCCACCCTCTGAAAAGAGGAGAGGCTCCCTCTTGAATAAAACACAAATTTCTGCATAACTCGAGAACTGATCAAGCAAATAGAACCAAATTTGGCAGGTGGAGGTTTTTTAAGGCAAGAAATTTTTCTTTGTTGGTTTGAGACTTCTCCGCTCTCTGGAAGGGGGGCTCCCATACAAATGAATCACAATTTTTTGCATAACTCAAGAACAAATCAAGCAAATGGAACTAAATTTGGCATGTGTAGGTTTTGGGAGGTGAGAAATAATTCAATGGTAGTTCAAGATCCCTCCCCCTCTTTTAGGGGAGGGTCTCTCATACTAATGAAACAGAAATTTCTGCAGAGCTTGAGAACTATTCCAGTAAATCAAACGAAGAGGTTTTAAGAGGCAGGATTTCTATATATATAAAATAATGAATTTCTGTCTGTCTGACCCTTATAGACTCGGTAGCTACAGAACCGATCGGCGTGAAAATTTGTATGGGTTTTTGGGGCTGAAGAAGGTTCTTATGATTGATTAAATCCCCTCTATTCTCTGGAAGGGGGGCTCTTATACAAATGAAACACAAATTTCGGCATTACTCGAGTACTAATCAAGCAAACGGAACAAAAAAATTGGCATTTAGGGGGCTTGAAAGCAATGATTGTATGGTGATTTGAGACCCACCCCTCCCCCTCTTGAAGGGGAGGGGGCTATCATACAAATGAAACACAAATTTCAATCAAAAATGAGAATTATCCAGGTAACTAAAGCACAAAATGTGTTTTCATGGGTAAGAAGCATGTTCTGCTAAAACTTTGAACCCCTTCTTAGTCAAGAAAGAAACTCAATCCGTAAACCAACCATAAAAGTGCCAGTTCTATTAAATTTGCATTTATTTAGCTGCAAGCGTAGCAGCGCACGCACCGGGTTCAGCTAGTGTTATTTATAAAAGAAATCGTAATAAACAATCTAATTTTGGCTCCCCAACATATTGAATATGTCCAACCGATTCGGAGATATAGTTGATCTCATGCGTCCAGATTCTAGAGGACTTCAGCTTTTTTTTGCGATTTCAAATTTGCGGAAGGTTCCGTTCCATTCGCATCATTCAAGCTTTTTCATACCTTCCAATCATCAGGTCGGACCGCACCTAAACTCCACCCACCGCCTACAGCACACATTGTTATCCAGTCTCAATACACCGAAATTATCTCCTATCAGACGTGAATTTTCGTCATGTATACGCAATGTTGATATTGTTGTATAGAGACATAAATTATGCCAGCGCATGTGCAACGCTGCCTGTTTGGAAACCAACATCATGGCACCTCACGTTATGTTTGATTTACAAATATTCAACAAACGGTGTCAAATGATTCTCCATCGAATAAAGATAATTTCTTAGAAGCAATATCTAGTTTCTTCGCTCAAAGAGTATGAATTTATACATAATTACGTATCCATGCGGTTTACTTTAATCCGACTGATTTTTTTCAATTTCAACCATCCTTAACCTGAAAAGATACGCCTTGAGTTCATCGTTGATTTAGTCGCTTAACGAGTAAAGAAAAACTCCCTCAAATTCCACGAGTGTTGACCGTAATGGTTATGACAGGTACTTCACTTCTCACACCACCTCACTAAATGCCGCAAATTAAACAGGATCACCGATCAGTTAGTGAAAAGTGTAAATCATTCGGTTGATCGATACCGCAGTCCAAAGCACGGGGAAATTCCTGAAAGTGCGTTCAATTTCGTCTCGAAAATGTCAACTTTTGTTGCCGCAATTATCAAACACTTCGTTCGGCTTGCTGCGACGATCCACTGCTTCCGTCATTGTGCTCGAAGCTCGCCAAAATCACGAATCGCTTTTTGGAGCCCTTTGTTCCCAAACAAGAATGTAATCCAACCGGATGTTTCGCTGTCAAACTCTCGAAATAATCAAATCAGCTACTTTTTGCGAACTGCGGTTCAGCATGCAATTCAAATTCTCGTTTTATTTAGTCAGCGGAACAATGACAGATCGCATTGCGCCAAAACTAATCCAAACGGCTTCCGCTCTGTGTGATCGTCGCTTTTATGATCGATGGATTAGCTTTTGAAACCCGGGTGCGCTTTAGTCAAGTGCGATCTGGTTCGATTCGAATTCGAAATTGTTGACATTGTTGTGGCCCCGTCCGTATCACATGCAGTATTAATCCGAAAGGTACATATCAATGCTCCATTGGTCAAACACGGTTCGGTTGATGACGTCAGTGATTCGCTTGTTCGCTCATGTTTGCCTCTGCCACGGGGGTGATAAAATGCTCTCGATCGGGATTTGGTTTCATTTTTTGCCTGTACCTGTTGTTTACGGTTGCCGGACCCGGTGGCTTGGGGCGGTGGTTGCAGGATGTGACGTTGTGCCTTTTTAGAAACGCCGCATTAGAGTGGGTTGAAAGAAATGACGTACCTTTCTGGAAGGTGATATCACCTAAGTCACGTTGGCTTGCAATGCAATGGGTTTCGGACGTCAAATAAGTTCATCCGTTATCATATCGTAGCGTACTGCGATAATATCCGTTTTGTTTAGAGATAACACATGCTCAATCAATGACGTTGAAAGCTACAATATATACTCGTAACAGTCGTCAGCATGTTAATTCCAGAAGGGCTCTTCGATTGTCAAGCTGATATATCCCGTATGATTTCAACTTGTTTCTGATTTTGATGTTCTGATATCTGTGGGGTTTGTTTTGGCCGTTTTATTTTTTTTTTTTTTATTTTTTTTTTACCTTTTTCGTTTTTTTTATTTTTTTCATTTTTTTTTTTTTTTTTATTTTTTTTTCTTGTTTCCCCTTTTTTCACTAGCAGGTTTTTTTCATGTTTTTGTTGGTTGTTTTTTTCTTGTTTTTTTTTTTTTGGGGGGCGCATCTATTGGGGGTTTCTTCCCGGCTCGCTCTCTTTCTTTCCTTTCACCCCCCTTTTATAATTTTCGGGGGTTTTTTTTTGTACTGCACACCACACCGCTGCTGGCGCCCACCCTCTCCAAAAATAATAGAATAAAAAACATAGAAGTGAATAGAATATGAATGAAAGAGAGTGAGCCCGGAGAGAGTCTCTCAATTGTAGATTCGCCCTAATGAATAAAAACCCTAGATTTATTGGTTATGTAGCATATTACGTTATACATAACAATCATGCTATCGTACATACCTTGTTATTAATCACCCTTGCGCCCGCCGTTAAACGGAATTGATTGAAACCAACACACTCAGGTACACACAGACGGGACAGGGTGAAGTCAAAGAGAGAACAAGGGGATTGATTGTTCAGCGACAGAGGAAAGCGGATGCATTGTTACAATCTGGCGACGAGAATTTTGGATTCTAAAAAAAAATACGAAACGTGGAAAGGTAAGAAATGAAGGAGTAAAATTGATTCGAAATTAAGTCAAGCAGAAAACGTTCAGATGACTAGTTTGCCAGAAATATGTAGGAATTATGTGATAATTATGGAGACTGTGCAAAACAAAGTAAGGTTATGTGTAGCGTCGGTTTGCGCTGTGGATCGGCAAAATGTAGCACAAATAAATAAATTGCTCTTCAAATTCATAATGGCGGAAACTGGATGGGGTGTCTCAGAAGACGCAGAAATTTCGAGGATTTCTCGGAAAAGGCGGAAAGTGTATGTTCCCCTGAATGAGCGAGGATTAGATGAATTCTCCAGGTGAGAGTAGACCGATGGCGGAGACTGAGGGTTTCCGAATGTGGCAGAAATCTGAAGGATTTCTCCGGAAAGGCGGAAAGTGTAGTAAGTTCCCCTGTTATATCGAGAATTAATTGAGTTCTCCGTATTTGTGGCGGAAACTACGAGAGTTTCTCCAGAAATAGTAGAAATCGATAGCTTCGAAAGTTTGCATTATAAACTTCGCAGGAATACGAAGTTATGGTTACGTGATAGCTGTATGACGTGATAGTTGAACTAATGTTACGTATTAGTTGAAGGCAGTTGTTGATTTCTAGAATGGGTTTTAAATAACTGGACACTGGCAAATAATCCTTTGATTTCTAACGAAGCTAATTGAAATTAAAGTAATTATTTGTTCAATCTTGCTTTTCAGATGCAAGACTCAAGACCAGTTCCACCATTTCGGTGTGACCAGCTCGAAACTGGAAAACTCGCCAGGGAATGGAAGACCTGGAAAGAAGCGTTGGAATGTTATTTTGCGGCGTATGACATTACCGATCAGTATGCTAAGAGAGCAAAACTTCTGCATTTAGGTGGTCCGGCTTTGCAGCTCGTATTCAAGAATCTGAAGGACCATGATCATGTCCCACTGGTGACGTTGGAGCCAAAGTGGTATGATTCAGCTATAGAGAAGCTAGACGAGTTTTTTGAACCTCGTCACCAAGCCACATCAGAACGTCGAAAGCTTCGTTCAATGAAGCAGAAATCAGGGGAACGTTTCGCTGATTTTGTAATTCGGCTAAAACAGCAGATCGCTCAATGCGGATTTGAGAAATACGGCGCCGAAGTAGGCCAAATTTTGAGAGAAATTCACATGATCGATGCGGTAGTGGAAGGATGTTCATCCATTGAAGTTCGGCGAAGAATTCTATTGATGGATTTGACTTTTCCGGAAATCGAAGCTCTGAGAATCGCGCAAGAGGGCGTAGATCAGCAAATAGAGGAGATATCAACAGATCAACTGCCGGCAAAAGTCTTCAAAATTGAACACCAGAAACGGTACAAAGAAAAGTTCGCAGCAGGAAGATCGAAGCCATCAGAAAAGTCCTGTTTTAACTGTGGTCGTTTGGGACACTTCGCAGCATCGCCTATCTGTCCGGCGCGTGGAATACAGTGTCGGAGTTGCAAGAGCTATGGACACTTTGAAAAACTGTGTCGCAAGACGAAGTGGTCAGCAGGAAAAGATACGGAGAAGGTCATCCGAACTGTAGACAAATCGGCTAATCCGGACACATCTAAAGTAGAACCAGAGAAAACTGAACCGAAGGTATATTACGCGTTTTATTCGGGAAACGAATCAAATGTATTAACGTGTGTGATTGGTGGAGTTTCTTTGGAGATGTTGGTTGATTCCGGCGCAGGCGCTAATCTGATTAGCGGTGAGATGTGGCAGAAGTTGAAAAATGATGGAGTAGCAGTGGTTTCTTCGACAAAGGGAAGCTCCCGAATCTTACGTGCATATGGAAGCCCAGATCCACTTATGATTCTTGGATCGTTTGTTACGGACATTGCAGTAAGTGATCAGTGCATTCAAGCAGAATTCTTTGTTGTTGGACTAGGGCAACGATGTTTATTGGGTGATAAAACGGCTAAACAGCTAGGTGTGTTGAAGGTCGGTTTGAACATAAATAGTGTCGAAGCAAAACCCTTTTCGAAGATGAACGATATAAAGGCAAAGATTCAGATGGATCCACAGATAGTTCCAGTATATAAACCGATGCGACGAGTTCCCATACCTCTCGAAGAAGCAGTTGACAGGAAGTTGGATGAAATGTTAAAACGGGATATAATCGAATTCAAAACGGTACCAACAACGTGGGTTTCACCGTTGGTCGTAGTCGGAAAGGCAAATGGAGAACCTCGGCTATGCCTCGATTTGCGAAGAGTCAACGAAGCAGTATTAAGAGACCACCATCCGATGCCGTCGGTGGAAGATTATTTGGCGAAGCTAGGACGTGGGCGGCAATGGAGCAAGCTCGACATCAAGGAAGCGTTTCTTCATATCGAGCTGAACGAGAGTTCCAGGGATGCGACTACGTTTATTACGCGACGTGGTTTGTACCGTTTTAAACGTTTGCCTTTCGGTTTGGTGACAGCCCCTGAGTTGTTCCAAAAGGCAATGGATGAAACACTATCTGGTTGCGAAGGGACGGTCTGGTACCTCGATAATGTGCTAGTCGACGGGCGAGATCTTCAGGAACATGATGAGCGATTGAAGCAGGTAATAATGTGAAGTGCTGAGATTCATTAAAATTTTATAATTTGAGATCATTCTCCCTAACATGAATGACCATACTCTCGTGTTTTCCCGTCTACAGGTTTTGAACCGATTGAAAAACCGGGGTATTGAGCTGAATTGGAATAAATGCCAACTACGAGTTACTGAATTGGACTTCTTGGGACACGCGGTTTCTCAGGGAGGAATCATGCCTGCAAAAAGTAAAATTCAAGCAGTTCAATCTTTTGAGGAGCCACAATGTGAAGCAGAAGTACGAAGTTTTCTGGGGCTCGCGAATTATCTCAATAAGTTCGTGCCGATGTTGGCCACCCTCGATGAACCATTACGAAGACTACTTCATAAGGAGAACAAATTTGAGTGGACGCAAGAGCAGTCACAATCTTTTATTGCTATCAAAGAGGCTATGGGGCGAATTGAAAATCTGGGTTTCTACCGAGTTGAAGACCGTACAGCTGTGATCACTGATGCTAGTCCGTATGGGCTAGGTGCAATCTTAATTCAGTTTGACGAAGATAAGAGACATCGTGTTATTAGTTTTGCTTCCAAAGCATTAACCGATACAGAGCATCGATATTGTCTGACGGAGAACGAAGCCTTTGCAATAGTGTGGGGCGTGGAACGCTTCCAATATTATCTTCTGGGAAAACAATTTGACATCTTTACGGATTGCAAAGCATTAAGCTTCCTCTTCTCCAAACGATCAAAACCATGCTCGCGTATTGAAAGGTGGGTATTGCGCCTACAAGCTTTTGATTACAGGATTGTATTTTTGTCAGACAAAAATAACGTTGCCAATGCCCTGTCTCGACTGGCTGTACAAGAACCAATACCGTTTGACCCTGCAGAAGAAATATTTGTTCGAGAAGTAGTTACGCATGCAGCTCATTTGTCTGCGTTGAGCTGGTGAGATATTGTGGAAAGTAGCAAGACAGATTCAGAGATTCAAGAAGTGCTAGAATTATTGATCAATGGAGAGATACAAAATCTACCGATTCAATATCGTGTAATCGCTAATGAACTTAGTGAACTAGAAAGAGTTCTGCTTCGGGGAGATCGAATCGTTGTTCCAATGTCTCTCAGAAGTAAAGTTTTAACAACTACTCATGAAGGCCACCCTGGCATGACGATGATGAAAAATCACAAGAACTCGGGCGGGACTGGCGACAGGAACTGTATTTGTACTTACAAACCTACCATGCTACAAATCATCTGACTACTGGTAAATCTCCGGGCGAGATAATGTTTGGACGCTGAATTAGATGTAAATTACCAGCTGTTTCATCATTTCAAGAAGATGTGGGTGTGAGAGAGAGGGATACATTAACGAAGGAAAGCTGTATGCAGATAAAAGACGCGGTGCAAAGGAGAGCTCTATTGAACAAGGTGATCTTGTACTGATGAAGAAAATGAGAAAATGTAATAAGCTGGATACGGATTTCAGTAACGAAGAGTTCATCGTTTGTCGTAAAGAAGGAACGGATACATTAATCCAGTCACAGGAAAGTGGTAAGCAGTATAGGAGTTCGGCCCATTTGAAAAAGATAGGAAATCGTTACGACTCATCCCTCTACGAAGAACTGCACCCAGATTCTTTAGTTGATGTAAATCCAAATGCTACCGATGAATCTTCTGTTGAATCCACATCTGAACTAGTCAAGCGATCTAGACAACCCCCAGTGAAATACCGTGATTATGTTCCACATTAGTATGTTTACAGATATTCGAATCCGTATTAACAGATAAATAAAACTCAGCTTTGGGCTGGCAAAAGAAAAGGTTTTATGATAGTATTGTTTGTTTATTCAAAAGGAGGGTTGTAGCATAGACTAACTCTAAGACCAGTAGGTCCCGAACAAATACGATATTTTTCTTGGCTCAGTCAGTACTAGCACATCGGTCCCAAGCTCGGTCCCAAGCTCAATGATTCGCCCCTAACAACGTAGCTCACACCAACACATTCTCAAATGGTGTGTCAAAATAACATAGTGAATCAAAACAACAACCAAGATACTAGTACCGGAAGGTACCGAAAAGCGCAAGAATTTTTGCAAGGTGCAGGCTGCAAGGTAAACTTCGGACCTAGGGGTTCTACAACAGTGAACCAATTTCAAATCGCTAGTTGCACATTGATTGTTGGTTGTAGCATATTACGTTATACATAACAATCATGCTATCGTACATACCTTGTTATTAATCACCCTTGCGCCCGCCGTTAAACGTTATTGATTGAAACCAACACACTCAGGTACACACAGACGGGATAGGGTGAAGTCAAAGAGAGAACAAGGGGATTGATTGTTCAGCGACAGAGGAAAGCGGATGCATTGTTACAGGTTAGTTATTGACAATTCTTGATAACTTATTCAAAACGAGGTATCTGATTTTGCAAACAATGCATTGTGGTATTCTTCCAAATAAAGCAAGCTTGATGTTTTAATCTAGACTAGCATTTGAAAAGGGTGGTATTCCAAAATAAAGATACTGAGAAAACTGGAGGCAACCATTGGAATACGAAAATCAAATCCTATTTTCCATTGAAAGCTCCAATAAACTCTTGTATAAATAATGCAATTAAAACTCTTATATAATAATGCAGTGCTTAACCATTTCACACAATAAATGCAGAAATATGTTTGATTAAGTTGAAACTGGAAACTCACCGTTAAATTATGAAATTCTGGCATCTTGTTTGTTATTACGCCTACGCTCTTCAGTCACATTAATCAAGTGTCGAGGAATTACGACCCAGTATTTTCATTTTTTGAAGACGCCGAATTCTATGCTTCACGTTCAAAAAACAGTTAATTTTAATAATTAGATGAGTCTAGGTATTACAAGGAAAAACAGAGTTAAGTGATTCTATCGAATGAACATTTTTCTTATTGTACTAATTGAATTGCGGATTCTTAAGCATGTTTTTACAGTCATGGACATAGACAACGCCATGGAATCAAAGCTGCAACATTGAATGAGAAGACCTGAGGGCTGGATAAAGTATGGTTTAGGTGACCGTGAAGGAAACGGAAGAGGAGTTGAGAAATGTGCGAATATTCTTGCCTAGCTAAGGCTGATATACGCACAGGACTGAAGCGGCTGTCATCCACGAACAACAATCGTGAAGCCGAAAACTTGGTGCTGCGAGTGGTGCTAATTTGACAGCTCGGTTTTCTTGAGCGCTATATGCAGCAAACACTATATTCGCGGCGGAAGTGTCGTGTTTTGTCGTTAATTTGATCTCAGAGAAAAATCTTCCGTGTTGTACTTAGTGCAGTAGTTATCCCAACGATAGTATTTTTTCATTGTTTATCAGCCAGGTATTATAATGTTTTATCTAAATTACTGATACTAGTAGTTTGGTAGAAGTAATATTGTAAAGAAATATAATCCATTGTGAACCGAGCTTAAAATGTTAAAATCGTCACTAGCGCCAGACCAAAAGTTGCAGGCTTCAAGAACTAACGCTCTCTTCAGTCCTCTGGATATACGGCGTTTATAATTGTCCGGCTGTCTACACAGAGGAGTTGATCTGAACAAAGGTCATACATTGCTTAAATAAATTAATACATAAATTTGTTGTCTTCAACGCGCAGCAAAATCATTTGATGAAATCTCGATGAAACCTTATCCTTAGCAAGTAAAACAGATAAACACTATCGACAGCGTAACAACAATCAATGGAAATCAACAACATTATGTCCACGGCATAATTCCAATTTGACATTTTAACGGGCAAAAATATGCGGCGAAATGACTTCTGATTTGTGATTAGAGTGCAATAGTTATTTTCAAGTTTTGATAAAGACAGTTATATTTGCGCATAAAATCCGTCGAAATCAAGTCGAAATAAGTATATGATGATAAGAATAGTGTTTGCCTGAAATATTATACTATTAGCCAGGATTTTAAGCTAATTGAAAAAAGTGGCGGAACAGTAAAATAACAAGAGCAATGTGTGATCCGGAAGAACGCCATATTTTATTTTTCTTGTTTAAGGAAGTGCATAATTGATTTTAATGTGATTGTCCAGGTAAATTAGTTGTGCTGACATTGTTCAATCAAAATATAATACAATATGATTTGTTTACATTTTGGCTCTTCCGACCTTTTCAAATGTTAGTCTAGTAAAAATAGTTCTTTATTTTAGGCCAGGCGCCCACTGATGTGGCGGAGGTTCACCTCACGCCACAAGACTTTGACTGGATATTTTGACATGTTATGTGATACCACACCTCCGCCACATCAGTGGGCGCCTCGACTTAGAGGTCGGTTTCAAGTTCGAAAGAAATTTCCTTTTCTATCTCAATCCCAAGTTAAATTTCGTTTACTGAAACGGAAAAATAAAGAATCTAAAAGCACAGAGAGCAGACGTTCATCTCCAGTCTGCTACTTGTGTAAAACTTTAAACCTTTAAACTTTAAACTTTTCAAATGTATGTCGTTATGCTCCTGGTAAGCAGCGCTGCAGTTGTGCGATAAATGTCATGTCAATGTTTATCAATAAAAAGCCTAGCACATAACTTGAAAAGATTTGTTTGTTTTTCTCTGCACTTGCTTTTTATACCGGCTGCCCGTATTAACTTTTGCACATGTTTTTCAAGAAAAGGTATATGGACATCAATGTCTGTTCTCTGTGCTAAAAGAAATTTCTGCGGCAGCATCGCGCCTGGAAAGAACGAAAAGTAAAATTGGAATTTGTAAGGTTTCCACGCAAACTAATGAGAGCTGTCACTTTTACTTTCGGAAAAATATTCCGCTCTATTATTCCGTAAGTAAAGGTGACATTTCGTTCCATGCAGAATCCGCTTGGTAATATTGAACAAAATTCCGTAACCACTCTACTTTTTAAGGCCTTAGGAGTGGAAAAACTAGAGTGACTGTTCGTTACAGCTTGTATATCTACACAGATAGAAACATTGAATTTTCTGCGTTATCTATTGTACATAAAGGGAATGCTAGATTTGACAGAATGGGAAATTTCATGTAAATTTTAGCCAGATAGCGCCTGAAACTATTCTGTTGTATGAAAGATTGCAAACATTGTTGTATGGCGCATGAACGATGTCAAACAATTTCGTTATTTACGTTTCCTTTGGCTAGGAATTAAATGAGGGGAAATTTTACGCGCCTGTTAAAATTCATTATTTTTTTCTGTGTAGGTTGCCCGCAAACATCCATAGTTTGCTGTCGACTACTATGTTAGTCTCCAGCATTCCTCCCTTCATATTTTCAGAACAGGTTCAAATCTGGAAGGCATCCGGATTATCCTCTGCTACATTACCCGCTGCTACAGAATAATTAGGTATAAGGAAAAGGCGAGGTAGATGTTGAGTATATTTGTTTTTGACTCAGCATAGGTTAGGCAAAACATGTTAGCTGTAGGTACAAGTGTTTGTATTTGGAAAATAATTTATATACGGCAGGTGGCAAAGGTTTTCTGTCAGTCTAATATTAGTACACGACCAAGGGGCGAGACAGGCATCCTCAGAGCAGTATTTATGCATTGATTTACTCTCAATTAACTCAATATTGCTCAAAATTTGATTGACGTTTAATTTTTTACCCAGTGAACGCATCACAGTGACCTGCACGCAAAAAAAAACCGCAGTAGAAACTACCATTTCGATGGTTAAATTAAGCGCAAACACCAACAATTTTCACCTGACTACAAACAGCGGGTGGATAGTCATGAAGAAAACGAGTATTTTTTTTTTGTTGGCTCAGGAAGTACTAGCACACCGGCCCCAAGCTCAGTCCCAAGCTTAATGATTCGACACTCAGACCTTAACTCACACCAATACACTCTCAAATATTCTGTCAAAATAACATAGCGAATCAAAACAAATCCAAAGATACTTGTACCAAAAGGTACTGAAAAGCGCAAGATTGCATGAAAAGGTTCAGACTGCAAGGTGTACTTCGGAACTAGGGGTTCTACAACAGTGAACCAATTTCAAATCGCTAGTTGCACATTGATTGTTGCTATAAATGCGTTTGATTTTACCAAGCCTGCGATTAGATCGACCATGGTGCGGTTGATATCAATATGAGGTCTGTCAAATATACCACAAATGTTGAAGGTTTTACCATAAACGTAGTAAATTTGATTGAATTTTTTTTGTAGTTTTAAAGAAATCAGTGTGTGGCTCCCTATAAGGTCCCGTAAGGATAATGTGGAGGTTATTTTTAATCTCTATTATGCGAACGGCTGTGTGGTTCATTTTAATGAGAATAGTTTCCTTTTAAAATGCGTTGGGTCGAAGTTCTTCTATGGCCAAACTTTTTCCCACAGAGAAAATTCACTAATTTGACATGGAGTTTTCATAAAGGCCAATGCCGCAAACGGAAAAAATGGCTTCTTCCGCCAATTTCTCGAGAATTACTTAATCATAGTGAATTACCACGATGATTGTACAGAAGAGGAGTTCCCCTTTACAATAGAAGTGGTAGTTTACTTGTGCGAGTTTGTATTAAGAAATTGGCGGAAGAAGCCATTGTTTACGTTTGCGACATTGGCCCTTATGAAAACACCATGTCAACTTACCAAACGCTAGCTTCAAGTTTACAAACTCTAGCTGAATTCTACTTGCCAAAGGTGATCTTAATGTTCCTCATCATAACCATCTAATGTCGTTTGTTGTATTTGAAGCTGGGTTGGAGCCAGTTCCAACCTATGATACCCGTACTTATTGCTAGTGCTAAGCTTAACCCGATACAGTATATAAATAAAAAATACACAATGACGTTCAATGAGTATCAAGCCGACCCAATCTCTGTACCAGATCCAGTTTGAAACTGAATCAAAAACAAAAACGGTAAAACCTTTGAAAATATTCCCAACAAAATCTGGAGAGCAAACTACATTTCGGCCTTTGGGTGCTTCGACCAGGAACGATTCACCAATATCTGCTACAAATTCAGCTACCAAAATGACCTTGTTGAGTCCAGCTGTTCAGACTGCAAAATCATTCCGGGTAGCAGTTTGCTATCGCGGGAAAAGCAGTGAAAACAACGCAAGGATAAGGGATGACGTTTTGATTGAAATCAGCTTGCTGCGACGCGCTGTTTGAAAAATCGAATTGTGAAGAAGCAAACGACAGTGAGAATCTTTAACATGTGTAACTCAAGTTACCTTAAAAGCAACACTGGCATAGCTCTTGATTTAGACCTGTCTTACCCCTTGTACACGTCACTGAAGAAGTCTGCACATTGTAGAGGAAATACGCGTATCTGTCAAGATAAGCAATAAAGTTAGTTGGAATTAAATGGAAATTACTAATCTCTCTTCTCATTTTCTAGTTAATTAATGAATGATAATGTTTCATGTTTGATGGTTGCGAAAATCAAAACAACTGATTGATGTAACCATCTTGAACATTTATCAAGAACTAATTGAGTTATGAACGCTCAAAGTATTTTAAATTTACGTGACGGCTGCTATTTTCCAAATTTTCATATGACACCCTACTCTTACCGTAAAACGTAGCATACGTCAAAAAAATAACTCTATCCAACGGAATAATGCTGCAATTCGGACATGCAATACCGGTAATACCGAAACCGAAAACCGGTATTAACAGGCTAAATTTAAAAACCGAAATACCGGTATTGCAGCCGAAAAATACTGGTATTTCGGTATTGCACTAAAAGAACAAACACATTTTTTATATATAAAGTAAATCTATGGAAGATTATTTTCAATCCACGGTAACGTTCTGGCATTCAACACAAGTAAATTAATAATGTATTCAAACACTGCCCGGATAAAAAAAAACTATACAATTACAATTTAATAATATACAATAACAACAGAATGTATTGCCGACCATGAATCTTACTGTTCAAGTATCAGAGAAATCAAAAAAGCACATGGTAATTACAATAGATCTACTATACACCTCATATGCTAGAATTTTCAACAATAGTGAAACAATACAATTAATAGTTATCAACTCAAATTTGTTAAAAAAAAAGTAATATTTTTTATTCTTAAGATACTTAACAACCCCCTTATTCTATTGTTGATGTCTCAGTTTACAATAGATTCTATTGTAGAAACAGTGAGTCCTAATGTTATCTTATTGTCGCGAACAATACGATCAATTGTACATACTATTGATTCTATTGTATGGATACAAAACATTTTATTGTCAATCTATTATGCTTTTTTATTCGGGTGTACACTACCCGAAATTTGAAATCACCTTTCATGGAAATCACGACCAACAAAACTCACATTCACGCTTTTCTCGACAACACCGTCAACATCTATGCGAACCATGATGTAAACTGCTTCATTGAAGCTTCTATTTTGTTATTTTCTTTCGCTTCATAAAGGGACATAGCCTCACATCAATCAATAATGGTTACTTTTTTGTCAGCGTGCATCGACGATTTGCCCTCAGCTAGTGTCATACTGCGAGCGATGACGATGACGACGTATGTTTGAGTATTTTTTTAGCTGTCAGTTTTCATTCATTTAACAAATTTGGTGCGTCTCGCTCGGTGTTTTTCTTTTCGTGCAAATGGAGTTTGAAACAAAAATCAGGGAGGATGTTGCTAATTCGTCGGTTTGGAAATACTTCTTTCGCGGAATATCAAATCGATGGATGGCTAAGTGTACAAAATGTGATACTATCTTGAAATGCGATCCAGTACCAGTGGGATGATTACCCACCTCCGCTGCCGGCATAAAATTAACTTGCAAAAACGGGCAGCACCATGTATCATGAGCCAGAGAAACAAGTTCCGGCTACTACCAACAAAGCACAGAATACAGCCAAGAATTCTCCAATAATGCAATTCTTTGGCAAAAAAGAATCTTTGGATGCTGAATCTTTGGATGAAGATGGAATTCCGTTTCGTGTTTTATGTTAATCAGAAGATATCAAACTAGGATTGATGGCTCGCAGTTTCTACAACCTTCCTCGAAGCGAGCATGTGATCGTGGCAAATATGAAGATGTTCTGTTGTGGTTTGATGGAAGCATACATTCTGCAGTTCACAAATCTCCGTAAAAACGGTCTGAAACTGAGTTTGACCTTTGATGAGTGGACCTTCAACCGAAATCGCAGATACCTAAACGTGAATGCACATGGTAACGGACAGACTTGGAACCTAGGATTAGTGCGTATCAAAGGTTCCATGAATGCGGAGAAATGTGTCGATTGACTGGATCAGAAAGCTCAATAATATGGAGTATCCTTGACTAAGGACGTGATGGCGGACACTACCGATGGAGCATCGTTAATGAAAAAAGTCGGACGAATTCTTGATGCCAGCCATAACCTTTGTCTTGCTCACGGTATTGACTTGGCAGTGGTGGACTTCCTTTACAAAAAGCTAAATGTTTCAGAACAGACACCTGCTGTTCCACAAGGTAATTTATTTGTTTGAATCATAAGATTGCATATTGAATTATCTACCGCACTGGTATTTTTGCAATTATTCGAGGAGCAGACACCGAATCAGAGAACGAATCTGGTAGCGAAGGATATGCCCATTTCAAGTCAGCAGCTCCAACGGAATTCGTTGTCAAAGAGAAATATGTGGCAGTAATCAAGAAAGTACGAAGTATAGTCAAGCTGGTCCGTAAGTCACCACCCGTGAGAAATGGTGACATCCTGTAGAAATATGTAATTCAAGAGTTTGACAAGGAAATAATACTGATCCTGGACTGCAAAACTCGATGGAATACTTTGCTTGCTATGATGCAACGTTTCTACCAGCTGATCAATGAAATACAGAAAGCATTAGTGGACGTGCAAGGTCGATCAAGGATCACTTTTTCCGAATCCGAGATCAAAAGTATGATAAATGTTGTTGAGCCAGTACAACTTGCAGTGGAACAACTGTGTCGAAAAGATGCAAATATATACGATGCAGATGTTTCTCTGCAGATTATGTTGGAAGAAATTAACAAGCAAGATTCAGAAATCGCAACTAACCTGGTTGATGCTCTGAGTAAGCGTATTTCTGAACGCCGATTCGAATATACAGATCTATTTGGCTATCTAAAAAAGTAAATATCTTACTATGCTGTTCGATGCACTGAACACAGTTCAACCTACCTCTGTGGAATCAGGGCGTACATTTTTTGTGTCTGGGAGCTTTGCAACGAAAATGCGTTCCAGTTTGAATGATGACACGTTGAACACACTGTGCATCCTTAAGAGTTATTGCTTGAGCTTGAAGTAAGCTACATCACATTACATTCAATAAGAATAAAATTAAAATTTTTACCGGTATTGAAATTTAGAAATACCGAAATACCGGAATTGGAAAAATGCCCCGTATTGCATGCCCTAGCTGCAATGTATGAGTTATGTTTGACTACAAATCAATTACTCTCATTTTGAAAATTTTACCAACATCATCTAGAAAAGAATTACCTAGTCCCCTCCCACGTAATTCCACTTTGATCGTATCATTACAGGTTAACGCAGTCCACACCTGACCAGAACCATCAATACCGTATCGCCAATATGCTGCTGAAAGTCAACGTTAAGACCCTTACTTCCCCATTCCTACCCTCATTATTGTAAACCCTAACCTCGACCTAGCCGCGAGTTTTTCGGCTTCCCTGAGCTTTCATACACAGCTCGAAAAAGTAGTGTGAATTTCTGTTCAATATCATGCACATAAAGGGAGCGTCACAAAACATAAAATATTACATTATGCATCGTGTAATGATTTGGGACATTGCATACATTGCGGATATTATTGTATGCAAAAGCTCTTCTTTGTTAGAACTATTTCATGCAAGTTAGATACTATAGTATCTAATAGCGAATTCGTTTTTGATCCAGTTCCAAACTGGATCGGGTATCAAAATTGGGTCGGATTGTTGTGTGTTAAACGTCAGTGTATATGGTTTTATTTGTAACTCGTATCGGATTGAGGCTTACACTGACAATAAGTTCGGGTATCGCAGGTTGGAACTGGTTCCAACCTAGGTTCAAAAACGAATTCGATATAAGTTGCTATTATATCATTGTGATGATGAAAACAAATTGGCTCCGTTATCCCTCTGGAACTTGAGCCTTATAAATCAACAATTAAGAAAAAAAAGAATTACTTTTCTACTTACACGCCCGCACCAATTGACTCTATTTTGAGTCGATTTTGACTCACATTCATCAAAAGTTGAGTGACTCATTTATTAGTAAATGTGATTGGGATTGACTAGTCGACATATCTAAAACATCGATCTGATTTAAGTCGATGTCTCAGATATGTCGACTTGTCAATTCCAGTCATATTTACACATATTAGAGTGATTCCGCTTTTGACGAAAGTGAGTCAAAAACAACTCGAATTTTGCGTACATTTTGCCTTTGTGTATTATTGTGACTCATTTGATTTCCTCACAGGATAGATTTTATAAACCAGTTCTCACAGCTAGGCTTGTGGCCAGTATGTGATGTTGAATATTTAGTTGATTTAATTTAATATTTAGGGAAGATGTACCTATATTAATCTCATCACTTTGCAATTCATCCTACTTGAAATAAAACGAAATACACGTGACAGGATTAGTTAGTAATGTTTGGTGTAGTTATTTAACGTAAGCAAACATTATTTGAAAACGAAACCGATCCTTCAACTGCCCAATTGTTTGGTTCATCGTAGGATTAATATAGGAACAATGAGATTAATATGGGGGCAGTTTCCCTAGATCATCTGAAAGTACTACTGATTTCATATTTTTCCTGTAAGTTGAGGTTAATGATATGTACAATGATATTCATCGATTAATATTGCATCCCTTTGAAGCGGCTACTATGGCATCACTGCTGCGTTTGATTCCGCGCCACTCGACACAACCTTTGGAAATAGATTTTCATTTTACATCCCTACACGCTATTTTGGGACTACCCAGGGACTGAGTAGATTGCACTCATTTTTGCGAGCAGTATAGAGTTGTCAAAAAATGAGTAAATTGGTTTTTCTCCGATGAGTGGAATCTACCCAGATTTGGGTAAATGATTATGATAGAAATCTTTATAAAGTTCAAAATGGCGCACAACAGCAACAAGTCGCTGCGCAAGACTTAAAGTGAAATTATAAATAAATATATACAATGTAGCAGCTACGGAGATGCCTCGACGGCGAAAGCTATCAGTAGCTTGTTGGTAAGTTTCATGTTCTTTTTTTTTAATATTTCACGTCAGTATATGTGTTTAATATTTCAGGCATTGAGTGCCGCATTTTGGGCTGCCAGAAGTTTGAAATTGGCGACGAACAAACAAATTTATCAGCATAATATAAAAGCGACTCTTTTTTGGACACGTTAGACCTGATCTGGAAGAGTTTCCAAGTTTTTGGACAAAAAGTCACCAGCTTTTTTTTTCTGTTATACCAGACAATATTAAACAGTTCCCGAAAGTGTGTGAATGAAGTTTGAAAAAAGCAATTCAAACTGAACAAATTTCAATAAAACCCTGTTTCCTTTGTTCACTTAATTTTATGTTGAATAAATTCAGAACTGTTTTAAGCACTTTGTTTTAAATTCATCTTCTTAAAGTAATAATAATTGAGACATTCACGCACACCACCATATTCCTTTTCATCAAAATGAGTCAAAACTACCCATTTGACAAATGTCAAAATCTGAGTGAACTTTACTCAGTTTCATCCACAAGTTTTATTTACTCAAATCTGAGTAAATATATGTTTACCCATTTCTGGGTAAGTTCCCTTTTGGCCAGACTGAGTGATTTTTGACTCAAAAATGAGTAGCTACAGATTTGCGTGTACAAAAACACCCCCCCCCCCAACCCCCCCCAACAAACCAAAAACACCCCCCCCCCCCCCCCCCCCCCCCCCCCCCCCCCCCCCCCCCCCCCCCCCCCCCCCCCCCCCCCCCCCACCCCCCCCCCAACACCCACAAAAACCCCCAACCCCCCACCCCCCCCTTTTTTTCCCCCCCCCCCACAAACACACATTCCCCATTTTTATTTTTCACCCCAAAAAAACAACATCATTCAACCCAACCAACAAAACAACTAAATTGGTTGCAATCTTTCATACAACAGAGCTAATTTAGGCGAAATTTTTCTTAAATTTTAATGAAATATCGCAAGAATATACAGTATGTAAGAAAAGTTTTCCACCCCTACCGCAAATTCGTAATTTTCCTGGTTTGCGGTTGAAAAGTTAGCTGTTTATATGAATGTTGTTATGTGATTTATTCAGTTTTATGTGCTTATCATTTTGCCATCAAATTTACATGAAATTTTTCTTCCTTTGGATTTTTTTTTAAATCTTTATTTATTTTAGCCACCTGGGCTAGTTCGTCACCGTTCCTTTGGAAAACACGATTAATGAAACGATAGAAAAAATACAGAAAAAAAGTTTATCCACTTGAATATAGAATGTAAATATTACAAACAGCGTAACAAATGCAAGTTAAGGTTCACTGGAAGAAGTTTTCAAGACTCATTTGATAAAACCACGCATAAAACTAGATATTCTACATAACCTCGATAAAACAGCCATAAAACCCTCATAAGTTCAAAAAGGCCCATTCTGCAGGAGGTTCTCAAGACTTTTCCCAAGGTTCGCTTAAAACTTGTTAGTTTTATTGGTACATACTTGTAATTATAGACACTGTATATAGACCAGACAACGCAAAATCATACAATCTGCCAACCCTGAAAAATGTCATAAATTTTAGCAATTGATCTGGCACCACTTGTATTTGTACAAACTTGAAGTAAACAGCGCAATAGGCTAAAAAAAGATTATGTTTCGATGTTGGTAGTTTGTTTTGATTCCGTTTGAATATATTCATTAAAAAGCATAGTGAAAAGTGCCGTGTAAATAATAAATTGTTTGGAGCGAAATTGTGGCAATAACTCGCAATGTGAAGTGAATTCTGTTGGTTTCTTCCGGTTTCCAAAGAAAGATAATATAAGGCATAAATGGCTAGCATTCTGCGGCCTTTCGGCAGATTTTCAGGCTGTGCAGTGTACAAAATACTCTAATTTGTTTTCTCCATTACTAATTATAACAAATATATCCAGTTAGATTTTCTTGCTAGTGATCTCAACTTCGATATGAACGGAAAGACTCGAAAAGTCCAGGATGCTGTTCCGTTTTATGACAATGTCACGCAGTTGAGTACCAGGAAGAGAAAGAGAAGTAGCTTCGAAGATTTGATCAAATTTTTCATGCGCTATGGCTAGAACACGTCGCATTTGTAAGTCGGGTCCTGATGCAGTTCATCGTAGATTGCGTTCAAGTATCATCCGATGCTAAGGGCCAGCAGGCTGCAAGAGGTTTTCCGGTATAAACTTCAAGTCTTTCCGCTGGCCATTTTCTGGTACTCGTAATAACCTCAAATAATGTAGCCATAGCCTCAACAACAGCTGAAATGGTTTGTACTACAATTTCGGGCCTTAATGTGTCATTTGTAAAAACGATAATTGATAGTGCCGTGAAATAAACGTTAAAATGGTGGTCCTATGCTCGGCACTGTGTAGAGAAAGAATTTTGTTCATTTTTAGTAATCCAAACATAATACACCGAAAATACTTACATTTACTGAATATGGAAGTAGAAAATCCCTTATTTGTTCATAATTGGCTTTTGTCAAAACAATACTTGATCACAATACTTGCTCCTTTAAAGTGAATCAAAAGTTGACAGTCTGTTTGGCTGCAGTTTTTGACAGGTCGTTTGGCTGCATAAGACAATTGTTGTCCGGTCTATATACAGTGTCTATACTTGTTATGACCTTCAAGACATGCTTACAACTATGTTAAAACCACAACAAGTTTTGATTTTATGCTTTTCCTCTTTAAGAACACTTCCAGTCCGTCACAAATCTGTTTCGAAAATTCCATTTTTGGATTCGTTCCGCTGAATGGGGATTTTTTTTGTTTATAGTTTAGTGGAAGCTATTGGAGAAAAAAAAATCGATTTACCTATGATGTTTCTTCTCCAAAGTGGATACGTATGTAAATTAATTGTAAAACTCTCGAGTAATTCATGATAAGGGCCGGAAAGCCAATGATGACAAACCGAGAAAATTGAGAATGAAGTTTGCCGGACATATTTCAAATCACTATTTAAAATACATTGTTTTTTAGAGTGTAAACAGATCACCATTTGCAAGATAGAGCATCGTAATAAAATCTCAAGTAATAATATTTTAGTAAACATAGCTAGTTTTAAAGATTTTACAAAAAAAGAAAAGTGAGCCCCTTTTCTGCACTACTGGCATTCCTGTTGGCGCATCGGCCGTTCGCTCTACGCCATTAACGTCAACGTATTTGTTTCAGTTTGGCTTTCGAGTCTTTTGCTTCGCGCCGTTAACGTCAACATATTTGTTTTGTCTTGGTTTTCAAGTCCTATAGTTTGCGCCGTTAGCATCAACGTTTAAGTTTTGTTTTGGCTTTGGAGCCCTTTACTCCGTCGTACGCAAACGTAAGTAAAATATTTAAATAAATCTTCTATTTTGTAGGACAATCATGAGAACTGAATCTACTGCAGGTCTAAACAACGCAGGAAACACGATCTGGAAACGATCTGGAAGCAGCAAAAATAATCATACGAAAACTACCATGAAACGGATCCGAACAAAATTACCACCATGGCGAGATTTTCCAGATCCACCAGATTGATATTCAGGAGCCCGTTTGTGTTGTTAGGAATTGAGAGGCCAGCAGGAACTTAAATCGCATATGTACTGGTATTATTCCGAGTCACACGTCATTTTATGAGGTGAATTAGAAGTGAATTAGTGTAGGGTATCGCTTGTTCTTTCGAATCTTTTTGGTAATACTGAAGAGGCACACCAGACGCATGAAATAAGTACCCTTTTGAGTAGAAATTTCTAATAGGCAGACATTTAATACGTCTGATTTTCTGAGGTTGTGCTATACATACTTACACGGTTGCGGCTAGTTGGCTTGACGGTTACATGGCTGCCAATGAACTGGTTTTGGCCGGACGATGATAATTTCAATAAATTTTGCAAGATATTGTTCCGTAATTCGTCACTGTACTTAGAAAAGCATTTAAGCCGAGAGCACTGACAAGGTTTTTTTACGCCTCTTGAGGGGCAAATGTGCCGTTCGTCTTCTGATACTTGAGTCCTCTCTCTTTACTTTTTTTTTCTAATAACCCACGCAGGATCTTTCTTTGGATTCTTGGATTCTTGATGTTCTTCGTCAAAACCGCTGATAGACGCAGATTTAGTAGACGACGATGGTATGATCAGTACTATTGCAAAAATGATATTGAATTGAATATGTACTAGGGCTGAATAAAAATTGCTTATTAAACCTTACCACCCTTTTCGTTATCCTTGCTTTCATCACAATCACTTTCTCCGCTGTTTTCATCAGAACTAATCAAGGTCTGATTAGCATATGTTTCAAAATACTGTGAAATAGCACGTTCAGTTAATCCTTCAGTTCCATTGTCTTCTGAGTCACTATCATCGTGATCGACCATGTACTCCAGATTCAAACTTTCTCCTGGATTCCGATTGGTATCTTCGGTATTCTGTCCCCGTTGTTTCAGAGATTGGGTGTTTTCATGATTGTTTGAGCACCCCGGATTTGGACTAGCAGGTTCTGGTGAAACAGACCAAGAAGTTGAAGATTTTTCCTTCTGTTCGTTAGACTCCAAAAGCGGTTTTCGACTAGTGTGCTCAACAGTTGAAGTGGTTAAAACTCTTCGAAATTTCTTCACTTGCGAGAGGTCGAATAAGGAAGCAATAGCCGGTTTGCTTCTATCCGTGAGATACATGTCCCTTCTCATTATCCTTGATCGATTTGTGATCCAAAAGGTGTGTCTGCTTGATACACGAAACAGACCGATGAGGTGAAGTTTCTTCAGGATGCTCAACAGATATCGGCAGCTTCCTATGCTGATCATTTGAGATTTGCTTCTGTTTTACTGATTTACATAAATTTACAGCGTTCCCGGTTGATAGCTTCATCGTAGTGTTTCTCTTGGGCATTACAAGATTCAGTGGGGAACTATCTTCCAATGTCAAATTTAAAGGATGATCGTTTTCCACCATTGATACCGATAGATCAAGTGCCGGTATCTGTCTTGGATCAGTAAAGATGATGCTACCCCTTCTTTTTATTGGCGTTGATGAGACAATTTTTGCAATATCCTCGAGAAAAGTAGTGTTCGGGAAGTTGTTTACAAATTCTACTTCTTCGAAATTTGCTACCGTAGGAGTTTGGGTAACTGTGCCTTCCACTTCAATACATTCTTCTGGGTCCTGAGAGGTTGATAAACCAGCGGTCACTAACAATAAAAAACAGTACATTAATATTTTTGTAGATACGGTCAATAAAAGCGATATTTACGAAGTAGTAAATCCATTCCCGTTGAATAGCTCATCTTGAATTCTGCAATTAACCTGCTCCAATCAGTGCGTTAGTCAACTACATTCTTTTTTATATAGCTTTTGTTTAGCTCAGCATCTCGTACTTTTTCGCTGGCCGTTATTTTGCGACAGTAATGTCAATATGTTTGTTTTGGTTGTTTTACAGCCGTTAACCTGTTCTGTGAATAGCGGAAACGAAACGAAAGTGGCATTTTTTGTCAATAACGACGAGAATGGCCAAGATGGAAGCATCTTATATTATGTGATCGAAAATTTTCGCTGAGTTGAAAAATTTTGCTCTTTATCCTATTGATGTATAAAATTCTATTGATCACACTTTGTTTCGCAGTTTTCACGATTATTCCAAAAAATTAAACCAAACGTAATACATAAAAAAGCAAAGGGCTGGAAAGCCAATGGCAATGCATATACTTTTAAACCGCATGCTAAAGTAAAGGGCCGGAAAGCGAATCGATCAAAATAGCTTTTACGCCGTTTATTCAAAAACACTATACCGTTGTTTGTGATGTTTTTTTCAAACTGAGGACAAAATTAGCATAAAACTTGAGTAATTATACACTTAATACACATACATACACTTAATGCAAAAAAACTAAAATCGAAATATTGGCTTTCCGGCCCTTATCATGAATTACTCGAGAACTGACCATAAATGAGTTTTTTGCCTTGCAATTGATAAATTTTTCAGTTTATTGGTGTTCAATAACATGAAAGTTCAAAAATTTTAATGCGCCACGGATTTATTGCTAGAACATTGATTTATTTAAAAAATAAAAAATACTTGAAAAATCAACAATTTGATGACAAGGCTGATGAGTGGTTAGATCTTGAATAAATTGCATCTAAAATCCATTTTAAGTTTCAAAATGTATTTTAAACAGCATAAATTATTCGCAGCATTGGAAAAACGAGAGTTTTGTTGCAAATATATGTAAATGGCTACCATTCTGAGGGAATCCAGAATAGCCATATTCACCATTTTTTCAATGGTTTTATCTGAAACTACCATAAAGCGCAAATAAAACTAATATTTCTTGAACAAGACTAACAAGATTTTTTTAAGAACGCGATAAGTTCATCTTTATTTGTTCTGTTCTTGAAAAAGATGAGTTACGTTTGAATAAAGCTTGTTTGAATTTTTCATATAAGGTTCTTTCTCAAGAGTATGTGCTCTTTTCTAAAATCAAATGGTTCTGAGAGCGTTTTATGGCAGCATTTCCAAGGTATATTCATCTTAAAGAAGAATATCATAGAACTTTTTCAAAACTTTTATCGGGTTTTATGAAAGTTGCGAAACGATGTCTTGAGAGATCAAGTATCTTATGAAATTACTTATAAGGTGAATTACACTTATAAATGATATAGTTTTATGGAGGTTTCTTCAAGTGTTCTTAACTCACTCTTAAGAACTGTTAATCAATTAAAACCACCTTATCTTGGAAAATGCCATGATAAAACCGGATGAACTTCATAATGCTCTGATAAAACTACCATAAAACATGAATAAAACCAATTTGCATTTGAATTGTTACTTGAGAAGGGCAGAATGGCACTTAAGAAGTCATGTTTATCCGCGAAAAACATTAAAAAACGGCTTAAGTGGGCACAAGAGCACATTTCACGGACATTTGATGACTGGAACCCAAGCAACCAAAAGTTCGAATTTTACTTGAGATGAGAACTCAGAAGTTCACATTTAGTTGAAATTTAGTTCCATGGAACTTTTTTGCTGAATAACAAGACACTTCACGGACAAACAGAACTTAATTTTCTTTAAAGTGTCATTAATATTTAAAGGAACTTAAAAGTTCGAGAATAGTTTTTTCTTGCTATTCAACCCAACCTTCAAGTTCATATGTTGATAGTTGAGAACTTGATTTGAACTTCAAAAAATCTCTAACACAAAGTTCAATAAAAGTACTAACCGTACTTTTATTCAGCGCAAAAGTTTACAATACATCTATGTTGAACTACTTTCCTACTTTTCGAAGTACACGTAAAGTTCTGAGTAAAACTTTAGAAAATGTAAAAACGATTGTTTACATTTGAAGAGTGATCTGGTGTTGTACTTCAAGTTTGACAAGATACAAGAGCAAAGAATGGATTTTTCAAAAACATTAAAAAAGAACGGCTTATTTTATTACCATCGTAAAAAACTGTTAGCTTAATCAGCGGCTGGATAGTCATGAAGGAAATGAATATATTTTTTGGCTCAGGAAGTACTAGCACATCGGTCCCAAGCTCGGTCCCAAGCTTAATCCCAAGTAACTCAAAGAAAATCATCATTTTAGAATGAATTATAATATTTTGTTTTATAAATATATTATAAGTGTTTTGCAAAATATGTCACGTTCTGAGCGGTTTGAATCTTTCATATTTTATAAGATCAACGGGCCAAACCAGTTTTCTCTGACTATGATTAAGCTAAAAATACTTTTTTCACTGCTGCGAGTGATTTATTCCTTATAGTTGTTCGTAAAAACATCGTTCTATACATTTATAAAACATAAACAGGACAAGATTTTATAGATAGTATAAAACACTGTTGAAATAACATTACATCAACCATGTTTTGCAAAACATATTTTGTGACATAAGGATGGATTTGTTGTACAAGATTGTGGTTTCATTGCCAACGAAAAGCAAATCGTAGATACTAAGAATAGACTTTTCAATCATCGGAATTGGTATAGTAAAGAAGCTACAAACCTTTCACGCCAAGGACTAGGGTTCGAATCCCATACCTGGCGCTGTTTTATTTTTGTATGAGGTTTTATTTTTTTTCACCTTTTGTTTTATAAGGCTGCACATTTTGTGCTTTTTACGTCATATTAAAGTATGAAATGAAGTTAATTGCTTATTAATTGCATGTATTTGTCATTGGACAGTATTTTCAACTTGTTTATAACAAGCTGTGTTGCTTGGGATGATTCGCCCCTAATAACGTAACTCACACCAATACACCCTCAAATATTCTGTCAAAACAACATAGCGAATCAAAACAAAAACTAAAAGATATTAGTACCAAAAGGTACCGAAAAGCGCAAGAGTGCATGGCAAGGTGCAGACTGCAAGGTTTACTTCGGAACTAGGGGTTCTACAACAGTTAACCAATTTCAAATCGCTAGTTACACATTGATTGTTGGCTATAAGAGGTCCATCAGTCACATTGATTGTTGGCTAAATGGGATGCGGAAAATGAAGCTGTCACTCAACAAGCTAATTAATATGTAGTTTTTTTTTTTTATTTGAATGCTTTTTTATCCTGCTTTATAGGAAAACAATAGCCTACCACATCACAAAATGTTTCAAACGAAAGAGAAATTGGGACCGATTACCCAAGACATACATCTCCGTCCGAAGACAATTGACCTGAAGACGATGACAGCGAAATGGAAGATTTTCAGGAAAGTGATGATGACTCATTAGATTATTGATATTCATCATTTGAAATAGATAAATATAGTGCTGCATTGGATTAAATGGATTTGAATGAGTGCATTAGGTTTTGGGCCCGCAAAACTAATTAATCACACGAATCCATAAATCTAATATTGGAGATTAACCCTAATTAAAATCAGATTAAAACTACGATCGAATCTATTGTAAAACAACATATAAAAGAATGGTAGATACTAAAGGCTATATTGTTCTCAACGATAAGGTAACATTTAAAATTATTGTTTTCCACCATAGAATCTATTGTTGATGACGATTTTACAATAGAAATGCAGGGTTGTTATGTATCTTAACAATAAAACAATCAAGTTTTTCTCGAACAGTTTCAAACAAAAACCATTTATTTTATTGTCTTTTTACTGGTAAAATTTTCGCTACAATAGACTTTATTGTCTATGAATTATACTGATAATAGTGTCGTTTTAGTAGAAGTATACATGAACAGTATAGTTTACAGTTCAACAACAAAACTAATTATAATTTTATGGTTTTGTATTGTAATCCTATTGTAAATTTTTATTCGGGAAAAGGTTGCCCGTTCCGCTTATGAAGACATCCTGGCAAGCAACTTCCGAAATTTTTAAAGTTGCTGGAGGACAATATTGGTACAAAGGTATTAAGCAGTGTCTGATTGATTTTGTTCGGTAAGACTCAATATAAGTAATTGTACTGACTTATTAACCTTATAGGGTAATCCTATTTTGGCTACTTATTTGAATTACATGGCTATATTCCCAAACACTCAAACTGAGGAGTCGTTACATAGCGTGATTCTAAATTAATCAAAACGATGTAAGATTATAGGGAACAAAAAAGTACTAATGCATGGAATCAACGCTTCGAGTAAAATCATAGCATAAACCACCCAGTCCATATGGCACAGTGGTAAGTATTCCGGTTTTAAAGAGGAGGACTCGAGTTCGAGACTAGCTAGTAAGTATTCATGAAAAATTTAATTTAACTAAGAAAATATCATCAAATTGAACTCAATTATCATTTCATTACATACAGCACTCCAAAAATAAATTTGCGGCAGGATTAGAACAAAAACAAGAACAAAAATGTCGAACACAAATGTCTTTGTTTTTGGTTTTGTTGACTTCGTTTGAGGTACTTTTTAAGCTGAATAGCATTCTCTACAACCTCTTGAACGAACCTCTTGTGAACTTCAAAGTTTTCTTTAGAAGTTTATAAGAATGCTGCTAGCAGCTTAATCATTGAATGCGAACTAGAAAGTTCGGTTAATTACTTAAAAAGTAAGCTGAATAGAATTCTCATCATAATCCTTCGCTAAAAACAAAATTCATTTCCATTCATAATTTCTCCTTCACCGTAGCCGCTTTTGTCCCTCGCATTAACCGTTAAATTGTTACTGTTACACATCTCCCGTACACACACACAGAAGTCATATTTGTCTGTTTATCTGTTCGATGCCCGTTCCTGTTATCCATAGAGTCGATATTTACGAACGATTTCCGAATGTCCATACTGGATGCTGAGGCCATTGTTTTGAAGCTAATAAAATCGAATGTCTGATCGTTTATCACGTTCAGCGAGGACATGGATGCGGCGAACAACGGCTTCCTGCTTGAAAATGGGTTGACCTTTCTCGTGTAAATTTTGTGTTTATTTAAACTGAAACGAATGAATTCAAATTGCAAAGAATCTGTGTTTCAATAGACTTGAAAATCACGGCAGATTGGCTTGGATTTCAAATTCCGACATTTGCGGGCCAAAACTAATCTGCTGATTGATTTTCATTCAGAGGAAAAGTTTGTCGGCAAAATTTTCCAAACGATCCCGACGAGTAGTACTTGAAGACAATATTTACGATCCGGCAAACATAAAATTTCAATAATCGTAAAATGAAAGAGCCGGAAGCTAAAGGAACGTCGAGCTGTAAAATCCAAATCCCTTTGCCCTGTGACTTTTTTGCTCCTTTTGACCAGTCAGTCAGTTAGTCATCCAGTGGTGATATTGGTACTTATTCCTTTAGTGAGCCGATCCCGAGCAGAAACGATTAACGTAATACCAACAAAGTTAAACCATTACCTAGGCGATACCATTTAGATAACTTTTTTCGAGAATCAAGTTCCAGGTTTTTTTTTATATATTGTTGTATAGTTCCTAAACAGAAGTCTTATAGCTATCTGTTCAAACTAGACTGCGTGATACACATGATACAAGGATATCTTGATGACGTTTTTCATGTTGAAATTATTTGACTAACTACGTTATAATTCATGTTAATTAATAAACAAACAAAAAAAGCTTTATCATATTAGCCCAAAAAAAACCAGGATATTCCTTGTAAATTTAAGCCAGATAACGTCTGAATCTAGCCTGTTAACATTTTTTTTTCCCAAAATTCAAAAAATTTCATTTTTTTTTACTTAGTTCGTTTATTGGTAAGGCTCAGACACTTTGCGGAGCCGACATTCAATTTTGTTACTAACAATGATTTGCTGTATGGTGTTAGTAAGTGTGCTACCAATTACTGGTAGCTGGCTCGAGGTTAATGGGTCACATTATCGCTTGGAAGGGACTAGGCAGGTAACTTATTTAAGTTAATAATTGCTGCTCATGGCTGCGGCTGCAATCAAGTCCTCGGTTCCTATAGCCCATTTCAGGAGCTAGGCGCAGATGGTTGACCAATAGCTTGCTGGGCAGGTACAAGTAGCACGGAGACAAAAAGAAAGCATAGCTGGGTCACAATGGCGGGGAATTTACTAGCGTGGAGGGGAGGGGTGGTGACATTACATATTAAGGTCAGACAAACAAAGCAATTCGTAGATCGCTTGCATGCAGGGGATCACGTATTCCCAAAACATCTCTTACCTCGCGGAAGGGTTGTCTACCTCGGGCCACTAGGGTATCCAATAGTCGTGCTCTGGAGGCATCATTATCCGGGCAATACCAAACTGCGTGATCGATGTCATCATAACCGGTTCCGCACCTACATATGTTGCTATCGACGAGGTTAATTCTGTAGAGATGTGCGTCTAGCGAGTAGTGGTTGGACATAAGTCTTGACATCATACGAATGAAACCGCGACTTACATCCAGACCTTTGAACCACGATCTCGACGAAACATTTGGAATAATGGAATGTAACCACCGCCCAAGAGAATTACTTGTCCAATCGTTTTGCCAACTTTGAAGAGAACTCTGACGTACTAATGGGAAAAATTCATCATGTGAAATTCTTCTTTCAAAAATCTCGCCTTCTTTTACGCCCACCTTTGCTAGAGAGTCCGCCTTCTCATTGCCTGGAATTGAGCAATGTGAGGGGACCCATGCAAAGGTAATCCTAAATGATCTTTCGACCAACGCACACATCTGCTCCCTTATTTTTGAAAGAAAGTAAGATGAGTGCCTCACTGTTTTCATCGACCGGAGGGCCTCAATAGAACTGAGACTATCCGAGAAGATGAAATAATGGTCTATGGGCATGTCGGAAATCATCCCCAATGCGAAATTGATTGCTGCCAGCTCAGCAACATATACGGAACAAGGTTCCTGAAGTTTCCGGAAGGCAGATGAGTATTCATTGTAGACACCGAAACCAGTGGATCCATCAATGCGCGACCCATCAGTGAAAATTCTTCTATTGCAATTGACATGTTGGTACTTTTTAATAAAAATATGGGGAATTAAAATAGGTCGAAGTTGATCTGGAACTCCTTGAATAGCCTGTTTCATGGAGAGATCGTAGTCAATGGAGATGTGAAAGGAAGAGTACACTACAGGAATTATAGCTTGGAAGACTAATATCAGATGGCATATAGTTGATATAGATTCGTAAGAATCTAGACTGGGTACTCAATTCGAGCATTTCTTCGATGTTTTCAATGACAAAGTTGTTACTGATTCCACACTTGATCAGTATTCTAGATGAGAGCTCCCAGAAGCGGTACTGTAAGGGGTGTGCAAACTATCTGCCAGTATATCTATGGAAACTGAATCAAATGCGCCCTCAATATCCAGAAATACTGAAGCCAATTGCTCCTTGTGTGAAAAGGCCAGTTGTATATCAGATGAAAGCAACGCTAAACAATCGTTTGTTCCTTTGCTCTTTCGGAAACCAAACTGCGTATTTGATAGCAGGTTCTTTGATTCAACCCAACGGTCAAGTCTTGATAGGATCATTTTTTCTAACAATTTCCTTAAACATGATAGCATAGAGATCGGACGGTAAGAATTGTAATCAGACGCTGGTTTCCCAGGCCTTTGAATAGCTATTACTTTGACCTGCCTCGATGCGGGTGGAACTATATTTAATTCCATGAAAGTGTTCTACAGGTTAAGTAATCGTCTTTTGACGATATCGGGGAGGTTTTTTAGAAGGTTGAATTTAATCATATCGCTTCCCGGAGCAGAGTTATTCGACAAAAGAAGGGCCATTGAAAATTCCACCATTGTGAATGGTTCGTCCAGAGAACCGTTACTTCGAGTGGTATTCCGTAAATTCGGTTGTGTTGGGACAGAGTCTGGACAAACCTTTTTAGCGAAGTTGAATATCCATTGCTTGGAGTAGTCTTCACTCTCATTGGAGGATGAGCGATTTCGCATGTTGCGAGCATTTCTCCAGAGCGTTGTCTTCTCTAGATAGTCCCTCTACAAACGAACGCCAGTAATTGCGTTTCTTTGCTTTGAGTAAGTTATAAGCTGTTTTCAAGTTTTAGGTACTTATCATAAAACTCACAAGTTTCATGTCTACGATAATCTTTAAACGCATCGGATTTTTCAAGATACAACTTAGTGCATTCGTCATCCCATCCAGGGGTGGCGGGTCTTCTTTTGAGGAATGCACTTGGAACATGTCGTTTCTGAGCTTCTAATTCACTTTTGTACATCAGTTCTGAAAGGAAACGATACTCTTCTAATTGTGAAAGAGGATCGGTAGAGTCAATACCAAGGGTTACCGCCGATGCAAAATGTTGCCAATCAATATGCCTCGTGAGGTCAGAAGGGACATGGATTGACTGGTCTGTATATTGAAAACTATTTGTGATTGAGATAATTATTGGTAAGTGATCACTACCATGGGGATCATTGATTACCTTCCACAGATAACCTAATGACAGTGAACTAGAGCACAAAGATATGTCAAGTCGGCAGGAGGTTTTGCTATTCGTGTTACTTCCCCAGTGTTCAAGATGGTCAAGTTTAAATCGTCGCATAAATCATAGAAAATACCCACTCTGTTGTCATCATACTATTCGCCCCAAGCAGTACCGCGGGAGTTCAGATCGCCCAGAATAAGAACTGGAGATGGAAGTAATCTTACTGAACTCCATAGTTGACGCCGGTTTATTGATGGTGGGACATAGACGGCATCTATGCAAAGATCTTTATCCTTTACATTTATTTGTCAAGCAAAAATTTCAATGCCTGAAATTATCGGGAGTGAGATTTTATAGAAGAGGTAGCACTTTTTGATCCCCAGAAGTACGCTACCGTATGGATCATCTCGGTCCAGGCAAATAATGTTAAAATCGTGGAAGTTTAATTCATCTTCAGAAGAAAGCCATGTTTCACAGAGAGCAAATATATCACAATCAGAATTGTGAATCAAATACTTGAACGAGTATAATTTAGGTATTAGACTACGACAGTTCCATTGTAATACGGTGATCATATCTTGATCCTCACCCGACGAATTATTCATCGAAAGATATGAATTCACCAATGACGTCAATCATGTGTAGACTTTTTAGTTACAGTTATTTACATGTTTTGTCACTCTTAAATCTATATAAATATATTTGTTACAGTATTAAGCTTACATTCTAGTACATTTATGAGCAGCTTTTTATCAAATATCATTAAAGTATTGCTTCAATTTATATTTTGTCGTTGTGAAGTCAATGTTTTCGCAATGCATATTGTCATCCGATTTAAAGGCCCAAATTTAGCATAATTTGTGAGGGGCCATGATACAGTCTATTGCTTGAAGTAGTTTCCAACTATAGGAATAAGCAGGTCAATCAGTCCTCGAAGCGACGAAGCATCCGAAAGCCCAAGAGCATTTTTAAAATGTTATCCACAATGTCCCTAAAATTAATCTTACCTCGCTTGAACGGGATATTTTTCTTAGAATTGCGACAATACGTAGTACTTGTTTTTGGCAACCTCTTACGGTTACTGTTATTAGGTAGCGGAAGGGTGGTATAACTACAGCCAGGAACGGATGCATCAGCTCGTACTGGTTTATTCGGTTTTTTAGATTGACCCCCGCTACCTCCATTGTTTTGCAAGCTTTTGAGAGTAGGTTTTATTTGATGAAGTTTGTCAGAAGCAGATAATTTCTCATCTCCATGCGAAGCGCTAGGAGTGGACGGTAATTTATTGCTAGAACGAATAGACGACATGAAGAGAAAGTGTATTGATAGTTCCGTAAAAGGCAACGGCAGACTTTGAAAATTGAAAGATCAAGTTTGAAAACGAGCGGAGGGCATTATTGAACTGTAGTATCCGATCAGGCATGGGGTAGTATGGTAAAGGGTTATGTGCCGTGTAACGTGTTGTTAAAGTTGTCATTGTTTGTTTTGTTGGCGCGCTTCTTTATCAGTCTAAACCGGATTCATAAAGGGTGATACGGTCAAAATTTGGTCAAGGGAAAACGCGTGTAAATCGGTGAAATCGTTTATTTAAAAAATCAAATTAAATTTCTTTTTCAAGTTCATTTAGTATAAAATTCAGGAAAAATATTCAGTTAGGCTTCCGCTTTTCCAAATCCGAATTGCCGGGCCTTACGCTTGACCCCTGCCATCAGATTTTGTACAGCCACCTTGTCCACCTTCTTCGCCGCAGAAAGCCAGTTTGCCTTGAACTGCTGCTCGTCCTTAGCAGTTTTTTTGGTCTTCTTTAGGTTCCGCTTGACAATAGCCCAGTATTTCTCAATTGGGCGGAGCTCTGGCGTGTTGGGAGGGTTCTTGTCCTTGGGAACCACCTGCACGTTGTTGGCGGCGTACCACTCCATGGCCTTTTTACCGTAATGGCAAGATGCCAAATCCGGCCAAAACAGTACGGAACAACCGTGTTTCTTCAGGAAAGGCAGCAGACGTTTATTCAAACACTCTTTCACGTAAATTTCTTGGTTGACAGTCCCGGAAGCTATGAAAATGCTGCTTTTCAAGCCACAGGTACAGATGGCTTGCCAAACCAGATATTTCTTTGCGAACTTTGACAGTTTCGTGTGCTTGAAAATATCTGCTACCTTTCCCCTTCCTTTTGCCGTATAAAACTCCTGTCCCGGAAGCTGCTTGTAGTCGGCTTTGACGTAGGTTTCGTCGTCCATTACCACGAAGTCAAACTTCGTCAGCATCGTCGTGTACAGCCTCCGGGATCGCGCTTTGGCCGTCGTATTTTGTTTATCATCGCGATTTGGAGTCACTACCTTCTCGTAAGTCGATAGTCCGGCTCGTTTTTTGGCTCGATGCACGGTTGTAGACGATACACCCAGCTTATTTGCGGCATCTCGGAGAGATAGGTTAGGGTTTCGCTTGAAACTACCGGCAACTCTCTTTGTCGTCTCAGCGGCTTCCGGTTTTCGATTTCCCCCCGATCCAGACTTCCTGGCTGTCGACAAACGTTCCCCAAACACTTTAATTACATTTGTAACGGTTGATTTGGCAACTTTTAGCGATTTTGCCAACTTTGCGTGCGAGTAGTTCGGATTTTCGCGATGCGCGAGCAAAATTTTGATACGCTGCTCTTCTTGCTTGGATGGCATTTTGACAACTGAAGAGTGAATTCCAAAATCAAAATAGGAGCAACATTCTACACACACACACCTTCAAAATGAGGGGTGTTCAGGTTTTTTAAATGCAAAATTGAAAGAAATACGTCAAGTTGATATTGACCAAATTTTGACCGTATCGCCCTTTAATGAGCACCGTAAACTTAACTCGTCGCTCTACAAATCTTACGTTTTACGGGTACAAACCTACTTAAGGCGAAACCCCAAGAGTTTTTGGAGCTATGTAAATTCAAAGAGGAAAAACACTACTATGCCAGCTAGCGTGTTTTTGAACGATGTTGAAACATCTATAAGTAAGGAAAAATGTGAAATTTTTGCTACTCATTTTTCGTCAGTGTTTGCTGCAAAAAGTATTAACCCAAGTGAACTTAACTCCGCTGTTCTGGACGTCCCTACGAACCTTGTAGACGTGGATATTTTTGAAATAACGTCCTTGATGGTAAATAATGCCATCAAGAAAATAAAATGTACATTCTCGCCTGGACCAGATGGTATTCCGTCTTCAGTTTATTGTCGCACCAATGGAGCTCTTGTCGAGCCGCTCTGCAGGATCTTCAATAAATCTTTTGCCGAATCGAAATTTCCCGCAGTCTGGAAGGAGTCTTTGAAGGTTCCGGTACACAAGAAAAGAGACAAACGTGACGTTAAAAACTATCGGGGAATCACTAATCTGTCAGCTGCCTCTAAATTGTTTGAGATAATAGTGAGTGGTTTCATTCTCGAGCGCACCAAATGCTACATCTCTGGCGACCAACATGGTTTCATGCCTGGACGTTCGGTTACTACCAATCTCCTAAATTTTACCACGACCTGTTTTGATCAATTGGAGTAAGGGGCACAAGTAGACGTCGTCTATACTGATCTAAAAGCAGCGTTTGATACAATCAACCACGAAATTCTGCTGGCGAAGTTATCAAAACTCGGTACATCGGAAAGATTTACATCATGGCTGTGCTCTTATTTAACAGACAGGTCTCTGCGAGTGAAACTTGATACAAGCACTTCCTGTTTTTTTACGAACTCGTCAGGTGTTCCTCAGGGTAGCAACCTTGGACCGCTGCTTCTACTAGGAGATGGCTGCAAGCTTGCGTATGCTGATGATCTAAAGCTGTTTTTTTGTGGTACGGACTGCCGAGGATTGTACTCGTCTTCAAGCATTATTGGATCGATTCACTTATTGGTGCCGTCGGAATAAACTTATGATCAGCATTCCAAAGTGTATGTAAATATCGTATTACCGCATCAAGCAGCCGATTGTTTACGACTATACCATCAATGACGTCGTTCTACATAGAACCGACCAGTTCAGCGTTTTAGGTGTTCTACTGGATCATAAATTATCGTTTAACCTTCACCGCTCTGCTGTGATCTCTAAGGCTAATCGCCAGCTAGGGTTTGTGTCAAAAATCTCAAGAGACTTCACTGACCCGTACTGCCTGAAAGCTCTCTATTGCTCACTGGTACGACCGATCCTAGAAAATTCCGCCTTGGTCTGGCTTCCTCATCAATTGACTTGGAGCTTGAGGATTGAAACAATACAGCGCAGGTTTATCCGGATGGCATTGCGTAATCTACCATGGCGTGATCCGCAAAATCTCACGCCGTATTAAGATCGCTGCAATCTGCTGCAATTGCATACTTTGGAACGCCGACGGAAAAATCAACAAGCGGTTTTTGTTGCTAATCTTTTGAATGGAGAGGTCGACTGCTCGAGGCTTCTCTCTCAACTGAACATCCGAGTTCCTCCGAGAGCATTACGGAGTGATACTCTCCTCCAACCCCGATTCCATCGAACAGCGTATGGAAACAACGAACCTCTAACAGCTATGATGCGAGCGTTTACAACTGTCGAAGAATTGTTCGAATTTAACGAATCTTCAGCTCCCTTTTTGGCTCGTATTCGTAATGCTCGTTTTATTAGTTTTAAGTTTGTAACATGTAGACAATAAGTCCGATGAACTAAGTTGATTAAATAAATAAATAAATAAATAAATAAATAAATATTTCATACAATTTCTCCCACCGGTCGATTGGTTCACCTTTTTCGTATGTCGTTCGATCCCCAACAATGAATAATTTCTTCCGTACTATTTCTAAGTGGACAAAGCTTTATGACATGCTGGAGAAGAAAATCAAATTCAGACACAGAGATCAACACTCGGACAACCATAAAAGAGATTCATTCCAGCTCGGGAGGCCATGACTTTGAAATGGAAAACCAATAAAAAACAAACTTTCTCACTCCCACATTGCCACATTCCCCGAACGCGAATGAAGCTCTTCGGAGGGTTTTAGTTTTCATGTCAACATCATCCTGTTCATGAATTTCAAATCACATCGTTCGTATTTTGACGCAATTACCCGAACTGCGTTGAAATGTGATAAAATTTTAATTAATGCATGAAATTGAATCGCGATTGGTGCACTTATTTAGATTTAATTTCGCGTATCCGTTTGCGACTCTCCGTGGGCGATGGGAGGGATGGTAGGCTTGTTCCTGCTAAGCAATGACGCCAAACAATCGCACGAGGATACTTAGTTAGCATTTTAATTGTGTCGTTAAAGCTGACGTTGCTTCCTTGACAGAAGTTCGGAAGGTGGGTGGGTGATTTCGGTTTGTAATTATCCTCCTGTGGCAATTGGAAAATGTGATATTCGCGACGTGTGCTACTCTTCGGAGGCCATTGTGTTTGGTAATTTATGCAAGATTTTTTTTCCGCTTCTTTGGTATTTGCTCTGTCATTATTTTACGTGAGTTGGGGTTGGAATGTTTTAAGGCAAGCTGTAAATAAACAATGTAATTAAAGTAAATATTTTAGCTTTGTTTCGGGGAGATATGGAAAGTAGGCTGGCTGAGAAAGGTGACTTTCTTTATTAGCTATTTTGATTTTTGCAAAGAGTCGTAGACGGATGGGGAACATGGCCGCGGGGGTGAATTAGCCACCCACTGGATCATTGAAAATATATAATACGATAGTTTTGTTTACAACCTTACCATTGATAATGTGATCACAATTTATCATGTCTTTAGATGAAACGTCAACAACTACACCAAAGGCTAACTTTTTGATAGGCGCCGATTTATTATGTTGTGCGTAAATAATTAAGTATTTAAGTGATGAATTTCTAGTTGCACGTAAAAATAATGTGAGAGTCTTCAACACACAAATCTCAAAGCAGATTTATTATGCATTTGAAGAAAGACAATAAAAACAATACTACTTGAATGCTCTCCGGGGTTGTATGGTGACGGTTTATGGAATGTGTTTTATCTCAAGATTTCATTTCAGTAGTTCGACATAGTGTCAACATTCTGAAGTACCTTCTTACTACTTGAAGATGCCGATCTATCATTTGTTTTTGTTCCTCCATGCTGACTTGGGCCAAAAATGAAAAATGTTTACTGTTCTCTATTTCCTCGTATTTCGTAGTTGATTTCATCGAGTGAGCAAAAGTTTACAAAATGACGACGAGTACTTTGAGAACAAGGATCTGTCGCATCGTGCCAAGACTTTCGTGCAGAATATCAAAACTCGTGCTGGACTGCGTATAGTTAAGGAGTCCCCGAACCGTGTCGAGAAACATAATACGGTCGCAAAAAGCCGTGCCCGGAAGTTTTACGACCAGAAGTTAACGAAACCACACTGTTGCGTAATGCATGACGAGACATATGTGAAGGCGGACTTCAACCAGATCCCAGGAAACCTGTATGTGACTGACAAGGATAAGTGTGATGTTCCCGAGAACCTCCGGACACAGAAGATGTCGAAGTTTGCCAAGAACTTCTTAATTTGGCAAGTGATTTGTAATTTCGGAAAGCGAAGTACACCTTTCGTTATCGCAAGCACCATGAATGGACAGGTGTATTTGGAAGAGTGTCTCCAAAAGCGGCCTCTTCCTCTCCTGAAGGCTCATGACGGTCCGACGATCTTCTGGCCGGATTTAGCAACATGCCACTACACGAAGAACGTGCTAGAGTGGTATAAGGCGAATAATGTCCATTTCGTGCCAAAAGATCTGAACCCCCCAAACTCTCCGGAACTGCGCCCAATAGAAAAATCCTGGACCATTATGAAGCACCTTCTTAAACCACCTAAAGTGGTGAAGAATGTAGAAAAAAATGAAGTAGGCATAGATTAATATGCAAAAAAAACTGTCAATTCTGAGATCGTGCAGAACCTTATGGCTGGGGTTCGCGCATTCGGATATAAAGGCGAAATAAATTAAATGAATGACGCCAAAACTAACTTGAATTGTTTCTTTTTTCTCCCTGAAATAAGCTCTAAAAACACGTATACCTATAAGCTAAGTTGCAACTAAATGACTACAATATTATGTAAACATGATGAATTTAATAAAACATCAACATTTCTTTCTAAACACTTCTTAAATGGTGTTTGAATTTTCCCAAAAACATAGGTGGTCCTAAGCTTACTGGACAGAGTGTAACCATACTTTGAAAACATCCCTGAAATATTTTGGATATTTCTTCATACATTAAATATAAATCCAGAAAGCATCTGAAAACAACTGAAATATGCACAGAACTACTTTGGAAGCATCCCAGTTCTGCTCTGGAAGCAATCAATTACTAACTTGCATGTATCATAGCACAAATTTGGAAGTATTCCAGAACAGCCTTGGAAGTGTCTTGGATTTATTTCAAAAACTGTTCAGGAATCATTCCAGAACAATCTTAAATCTCACAACTATTCTGCCAGTGCTCAATAAAATGCAGGAATCATCTCGAAACAATTTACTATACAGAACCAGAAATACTCTGATATACTTTGGCCGTCTCGAATGAACTAAAACGTTTACAGCAGACGAACGTTCAAAGAGACGATAATAGAATGAATGAATCTGGAATATTTTGGATGCATCCAGGGAATATTCTGGATGCATCCAATAAATATACAGAAAGCATCTCAAAACTAACGACTACACATACACATTTGGTGGCATCCCAGAATTGCTCTGGGTGCTTCTCAGAAAAGTTCTGGAAGCAGCCCAGAACTGCTACTGTTACTGTATTTCAAAGCAAATCTGGAAACATCTCAGAAATACTTTGGAAGTATCCCAAAAGTATTGCGGAAACCAGAACAAGTCTAGAAGCATCCCATACCCAGTTATCTTTAAGCCTGCTAGATGAATCCTGAAGAATTGATGTAGAAGGAGATGTTTCGCTCATCGCCATGAGGCACCAAGAGTAGACAGTCATGTTTGCTAGAATGAAAGATATGAAGAGAAAGTGTTGGAAGTTCCGTTAGCGTACGGTAGGTTGGAAATGGAATAGAATATAACAATTAGAGTAACTGAAGAATTGCTTCATAGAAACTATTGATATATTGAGGATAGATGCTACTGATGCTGCTGATTCCAAGTCTGATGCCGACTTGTTGCTTAGAACATCGTAAACCAGAACGCACTGCCTGGCGCATTATGGGAGACCCTAATCCACCCGACCCAGTCACGCATGATGTTTGCTATAATCAAAATGACGTTGTTTCCTGCCTTCAGAGTCATTTTGATTCATTGCCTGATCCGCTTCCGTGTTTCAGCGCTGCCTCTGACTGTGTCCAGCTCTTCAGGATCAGTTTTCAAAATGCTGCCACCCACAATACTTTCCAGCACGAAATTTCCGAAATTCAACGCTGAGCCCTCTGACCGAAATGATTGTAATTTTTTACAAGGGAGATTAATGAAATAATCTCCCACCGATCCTGCTCTACACCAGCACACACACTTGCCACATGTCCAAAGGAAGTCCCTACCCCTCTTATTGCTGTCAAGCCCGTCCTGTCCGCAACCAACAGCCGTCCCGGCCCTGCGACAGATGACAGTTGTCGACAACAGTGATGCAGTAGATATGGATTACAAAATGCTGCAGGAGGTTTCCGGTGAGGTGCTAGACCGAGGAGAGCTGAATGCGCTCTTCTACGTTACGGGCTACGTGTTGAAAAGTCTAGCAAATAGGGGAACTGTTTGCAAGCACTGTATCAAAATGACGGAGAGTTCAAAGGGTGCTAACTCCGGCTATCAAAGCTCCACTTTCTATCGAGCGCCATTAAGAGAAACATCTACTTCCCATCCATCGATACCTTCATTTTTTTCAAAGCCATGGAAATCGCGTATCGCAGTTGCATAAACTATATCACTTCAAACAAGGATCAAAACAATGTTGAACAGAAGCTAGTGAATGTGTTGGCACTCCTTCCGAACATTTTCCACTGCTCAACCTTCAAGATGACATTGGTGCGACGTTACGTATCATTCCGGCCAAAGTCAGGGCAGAAGCGTAAGCAACGGAAGAAAAAGTTTGAAAGCAGAAGTATGTTATTGTAGAAGCTGGGATTATGAAGAAAGAATGCCGAGCTGGCGTCGGTGGTGTAGTGGTAAGCGTGACTGCTACTTGGCACCCCAGTGGGTCTGAGTTCAATCCCAGTCGACGTCGGAGGTTTTGACGTAGGACTACGTCTGTGTTTTCAATACTGGGGTACACGTTCAAATTGCGAAAATTGGGAGTGTCACGAAAAATATATAGGTTTTGAACGTTAATAACTAATTCATTCCACGATTGATTACCAAAATGTTTGCACTAATCGATTTCAATATTTAAAACTATTGATTTTTAACATTCAACTATTGAAATTAACGCAAATATAAGGTGATGTCTTATAATGCTGATTTTTCAGAGTAAATTTACTAAATGCACAGTACTTTTCTATCACAGACTTCAAATTTAAGTAAGGAATGTCTCACATGCAGCAGTGCACGATATAAAACGGCGACCCCTTCAAATTTTCTTCATTCGCTCGGCAGCCATGGAGCTGTGCAGAGCGGCATAGGCCAGTACAGCTACGGCAGCTGGCGGTTGCAAGTACCCTTAAGGAGAATACGCGGGCGAGCAACCAGCCAGAATGATGGCTCAACGGCTGTCGCTAGCTAAGGAAATTTATGAAATTTGGAGGAGAAACATGTATGATCCAGTTGGTAGTCATATCACGATATGATGTACATGTATATTTATAGATATATATATGTAGATTTAGAAATATATGTAGATGATATAGATAAATATATAGATGGATATGGTCATGATATTGATATATATGTAGTTTGCTCACTGTATCCGTATGACACCTACCTTATTCGTAAATCCTGGCCGATCCTGAATTTCGTACAATTTCTGTTCGATAAATACCAAATATTTCATAAAATCATGTTTCGGTATAGAAAATAGCCAGGGTCGTTTAAAGTTTATTGCTTTTTGCAATCACAGCCCGCTGGTTGCTGGCATGGTATGATTTCCCTTTTACAGACATAATTTTATTATAACAAGTTGTTCAATGTTGTTAATGTTCACTCCAAAATCCAATCAGTGCTTGAAAGTGTTTCTGTTCGTTTAAGTGCGTTGAATAGAGTCTCTACCTTGCAATAGGAATCAAATATTTTTGAGAAAGTGTTTGAAAGAGAAAGTGAAATGACGCAGAATATGGCTGCAAAGTATCAGAGCAGCAATCGGAGCGAATAAATCTTTAAGCTATTTTAAATAATAGCACGAGTTTAAAGTTGACTTTCAAACATTCGGAGAAGTTATTAAGGGTTTATTGGTTTCCTGCAAAAAAAAATTATCGTTTAAATTGATGACCAATTAACATAATGATTTTTATACAGCTACATATTCTTTAAAGAAACCTTGTATGTACATGTATCAAAGAATTTTCTAACATACTTACTTATCTATGCCGGTCCAACGTCTCTTTAGAACAGCACCTACGTTTCAATGTTGCTCTACGAAACGAACGAAACCCACCATGTTGAACCAGACAATGCATCAAACGGTTTAACTTTGTCTGCCAAAACCGGGCGTTTGTTATACACTGATTTTCGGCTAGGCTTCTTGATCCAATCGATCAATGCAATCTGTGTATACATACACAGAAATTTCATAGAACTTACCTTGTCAGCACTCCAGGAATTCAAGAGGGAGACTCAAATCGCCGAGAATAGTTTTCTCAACCTCTTTCGACCGCCAGTCGTAAAGTTTGTTGAAGATAGTTTCCGTGCAATCACTATCCCAACTTTTTGAAGCTATCGCGTTCAGCAGCTCTTCTGTGGGAATGGCAAAAATGCTCGGCAGATCTTAAATATTCAAAATAAACACTGTTAACATCTATAGTAATTTATTACCTTCAAAAAATTCAGTGACTTTCGCTGGCAAACCAAGTACCTCAAACACCACACGGTCACTTTGCTTCTCCATTTTGCAGTTTTTTTTTCTTCTAGAACGACAAAGCAGCTGATTGTTTTTCGCGCACGGTTATTTATTTCGTTTTAAGTGTGAAGATGGATAGAATAGGGCAAAATTAGAGTCCCTATAAAGAGTCACGCCAAGGAGTAAAGCCAAATCTACCTATCGGGGCTACCTATCGGACAGCCCATCTGAATCATACAGGCACGCAAAACGAGAACTAATCGAAATAAGTGTTGCATGCTCCTCTTTGCGTGACTCTTTATAGGGACTCTAGGCAAAATGAATGAATGACATTTCTCGCCCCGTTGAAAATTATGTGCGGACCATATCAGTCTCATTGGAAACGAACCTGTGTATTAAGTGACGAGTGTTAAAAATTATGTGCGGCAAATGAAAATCATACTGGCTCACATGATTTCAATTCGAAGCAAACATTTACCGATTCTAGTGCCAATTTTAGTAATAAAGATTATTGATTTATTTTCAGTGTACGTCAACTTAGCGTAAAACCCCATTGGGCTGTCCCTTATAGTTTTTTTACTCGTTGAAAGTTTGGAGATAATCGGATAAAAACTCGAAATTTGAGAATGAACTTTTGTGAGCGGAGTTGAAACCTTTATGTGATGTTCATGTTAAAATTCTCCTATTTTAGTATTAGAAAATATCTGCATGCGCTTCCAGTAGTAGCAAAGTGAAATATTTCTTCAGTGTAGTCCCGGACGTAATTCAAACGTGCTGAATTGTCTCATCCATAATTCACCATAGCTGTGTGTGGTTGATACTGTCGTACGCCGCCTTGAAATCAATGAACAGATGATGCGTCGGGACTTGGTATTCACGGCATTTTTGGGGGACTTACCGTACAATGAAGATTTGGTGAGTTGCCGAGCGCCCACTAGTTTCCCACGAATTCATTTACTGGTGGTGATAGACGACAGTCTTCCCTTATCTCAGTCGGTAAAGGTGCAGCTACAAAGCAACACCATGCTGGAGGTGGCTGGCTTCGATTCCCGGTCTGGTCCAGGCATTTTTCGTTAAGGAAAATTTCTCGACTCCTTGAGCATAATAAGGTATGATTGTACTTGCCACACAATCATACCAATGCAAAAATGGTACCTACTTGGCATCGAAAGCTCTTAATCTTAGAAGACTAAGTTGAGAGCAACCAATAAGCTAATTGTCAAAGCAATAAAGAAGAAGATAGACGACAGAAGATGATGTGAAAAAGCAGTTTGTAGTTAAAGGATTATTATCGCTTGATAACGACTGTTCCAGAAAGTATAAGCACACCTTATTTTAACGGTCACTTTGAATATAATGAAATATTTCAACACGTTTTGGCTGTGTCCTTTTGTTTGCACATTTCTGAATGACATAGCATCAAAAAAGTGCTCAGTTTTGTGTTACCTATTAAAATGCGCGGTCTTACTCCGGAAAAACGAAAAAGTATCGTGCACAAATGGTGCACTGTGAGCGGACTCTCCTTGAGAAAATTGGTCAAGGAACAGGGTGTCAGCGTCGGAGCGGTACGATCTGCGATTCGAAAATATAGAGAACATTGTACGTTTGAAGATGCGCCGAAGAGTGGTCGGAAATCCGGTACTGTTAGTCCGGATATCGATAAAAATATCAGGGATTCCTACAAGCGAAAACCAGCGACTTCCGTTCGGGATGTTGCGAAAAAACTAGGGACCTCGACAAGTAACGTCATGCGTGCCAATGAAAGACTTGGGCTAAAAACATACCGGCAGCAGAAAAAACCCAAAAGGAACCCAAAACAGGCCGCGTCCGTGAAACCACGGGCCCGCAAACTCTACGATTCGTTATTGTGTAGAAATTCTGGGTGTATAATAATGGACGATGAAACGTATGTGAAACTAGATTACAAAACGCTTCCCGGACCACAATTCTATACTGTAAGCGAAGACAAAGACATCCCCGAAACGGAGAAGGCAATTTTTACCGAAAAATTCGGTAAGAAGGTTATGGTTTGGCAGGCAATATGCGAGTGTGGTAAAACATCTAGTCCGTACATCACAACGGAGACGATGAACACTCAGAAATACGTTAAGGAATGTCTCCAGAAGCGACCATTGCCGATGATCAGGCAGCACGAAGGTCAAGTAGTGTTTTGGCCTGATTTGGCGTCATGTCATTACGCAAAGGACACTTTAGAATGGTACAAAAGTCAAAATGTATGTTTCGTGCCGAAAGACATGAATCCGCCGAACTGCCCGGAGGCACGGCCAATCGAGACTTTTTGGGCTTTAACCAAAGCAAAGCTTCGAAAATTCATAAAACCAGCGGACGACATCCAAACATTTAAAAAAGATTGGCCAAAAGTGGTCAAAATGGTGGGAAGTACCACTGTGCAGAAGCTAATGGGTCATGTTCGAGGAAAAGTTAGGAGTTTTGGCTATGATTAAATATTTTGATTAAACGAGAGTAAAATATCATATAAAACACAAATACAAATATGATTTGCCAAATAAAATTATTAAAACTAAAAAAAAACATGACTTTTTTGTTATTTTGAAAGTGTGCTTATACTTTCTGGAACAGTCTATAGTTCTCACACTCCAACTGGTCGCCCTTCTTGTAGATGGAGCATATAACCCCTTGCTTTCACCTCTCCAGTAGCTGTTTCCTACATTCGGACTATCTTCCGATGTAGACAGACGGACAGCTTCTCCGGGCCCATCTTGATGAAATCAGCTCCGATACCACCTTTGCCAGCCGCCTTGTTATTCTTGAGCAGTTGAATTGCGTCTTCTTCATTTTTTCCGCAGTCTTCTGCACCATTCAGGTGTTTGTCGAGGTGCTGCTTTCACCTATCAATCACCTCATGTGCTTCCGTCAGATCCGTCAGAATACCGCCATGACTATCCCTACAGATTTCGGTTCCAGGCACAAAGTCTTTGTGAAATGTGTTGAGCTTCTGATAGAACTTCCGCGTTTCTAGAGTACGGTGCAGCTGTTCCATTTACTCACATAATTCCTCTCTTTCCGCCTCTTCCAGGCTCCCGTAACAGACGGGCCTGCTATTACAGCTTCCGTCTGCAATGGTCCCCGTTCTGCCGGATCTCGTGCTGCAGCATTACTGCCCACGCTGTGTTCTTCTCCTCCAAGACCTGCCTACACTATTCGTCGAACCAATCGTTCCATGGGCTCTGATTCACATACGGGGGGCTTCTCCGAAAAAAAAATATGGAAATCGATGTCCTTTTGAAAAATCGTTAATTATTTTCCATTGAAAATAACATTCTCCATCATCAAGAACTACATTCTAGGTGTACGTTGTGAACTGGAAATAGACCACCCATTTGATAATTTCGGATAAACGACAGCAAAATTAGAGCATTGAATTTTTTTAAATCATTATTTTTTTTTATTAATATTATTAATTTCATTAGACTGTCAATATTGTCCAGGTCCACGGGACATTGTAAGTAAAGTTTGTATCAATTCAACGTTTCATCGTATTGTATCTTGCTTCCTTTATTATTACACAGTAACCGGTTTGTACAAATATCCTTAATATATTTACAAATTCTAAGGTTAAGGTTTTCTCCTTGACCAAGATTGTTTGACTCTTTTTTTTGCGTTTTAAATTAGTAGGATTTGTAAATTTTTCACCTCGAATGAAAACGCTGTAAATTGTCCTGTTTTAGCCATGTTAAACATTACTGGGGGAAGTTTCAAAAGTAAAACGACAGGGGTGCACAATTGAACAGTTGTTAGTTATTTTTGATTCAAAGAGTGTATTTATTGTTCTCTGGTATTTCCATATACTGTTTGTGTTTTTTGTAATTGTTGCTATGTGCTAAGTGTAATAAATTACAGAATAAATAATAGAACTGTTTACTGTTGTACTGATGTGGTTTGAGATGAGACGCTTTGTCTCTGCTAATTCTGCCTGTTTGTTTGAAAAGAGGCATTTGTTTGTTAAGTAAAATATGAATACTGATTGTTGTGTTTTTTTTTTAAAGTGATGCTCTAGTCCAAAAAGGCATATGTGTAATTTTAAAAAGTGTGAATAGAAGGCAGAGGACTATTTTTCAGCCAGCCAATCCTTAACATATATTACGGCACTTGTTCTTGTATGTATAACTTCTAAACATTCCTAGTGGATAGCAACTTGTCATTATCTTCCTCTGAATAAGGAACCCTTTCCTAAGACAAAACAACTTAACCTAGTTAAAACGATGACGTTCAACGATGACACACAAAAAAAAAGGCTGAGAGTTTACAAGCGAAAGCCTCATGGTTCAGTTTTATCATAGTACGTGACTCAGCGTAGAATTGTTGGTCAGTTATTTTAAGCGGGGAAATCTCTTTGGTTTGAGCCAAGCCTCTAAGGATAAGATGCGAGTAAATTTATATTTTCATCATTGGGCACTTAATCACTGGTATTACTCATTGTCTAGCAGTGCGATTGCTGCAAATAGCAATCGAATTCCGCAGATTTTTGTTTTTGTCGTATTCGTCACCGTTTCGTTTTTTTTATGGGTTATCATTCTGCTTTTCTGACATTCTGTCTGAAAATGATAATAACAATAAATCTTCGCCACAGGGTAGAAAACACCGAAAAGGCTAAAATTAAGCGAATTTCTGACTACAAAGCTAACTAAAAACAAGAAAACAAAATCACAGTATCAATTTGCATTCGCTAACATTCTAGGGGGTTTAGTGAAGAGCGTGTCAATTTTTAGTGGCGGGTGGATTAATCTTTAGAATTGCTTTGTTTTTTGCTAAGCTTAAAAAAGTATATTTGGGCGCAAAACAGGAATCATACAACAAATATTTTCTACCTTAAATAGATAGGCACATGCGAAATCATGTCTCAGTCCTTTTCCGTAAGGCTATCAGCGTAGGTTTGCAAATTTTGTGTTGTTTCACCATTATTTTTTCGGTTACAAATGCTACAAATATACTTTTGCGTTTTCGAAACTTTAAAATTAAGACACATTTCAATCCACTTGTCAATCGATTATCGATTAATAATCACCGTTTGGTCGGTTAAATTTTCCGAATAACTACACAGTAATATCCCTAAAAATCGTCCTAATCTTTTATTTTTCTTCGAAAATCAATATCTATTTTATGAAAAATGTCATTTTGCTTCTCAATACTTTCCACAAGAAAGTAGCCACCTTATTACTACTACTCGCTAACAGCAAACAACAATTCAACATCCTACTTTAGTTCAGGGTTGCTGTCAATCACATAAGGCTAGCTCAAAATAGATACGATTGCGTTCCGTTGACGTAAGTTTGACAGAAAACCTATGGAAAAACTGTCAAACACATGCAAACGCAAACGCAACGTATCCATGGTGGGCAAGCATTCCGACTCAGTAAGACTCGTTTGCAAATAGCTCGCTTCAGAAGCTAAATATAAAACAAATGTGTTTGATGAACTTCTACACCATCATCCCATCTAAAAACGTCAAACAGTGCATTATTCTAGCTTCCGTATAAACGGCGGGAGAGCGTTCCATTTGTCTTTCATTAGTTGTAAGACTCATTGCCAGCCTTACGCCGATTGGAAGTCGAATAGATCTCTTTCGCTCTTGAAAAAGATATGAAAGTAATTGCAACAAGTGCTTTATGCTTACAATAAACCTTTTATTGACATTCATCTTTTGAAACGAGCTATTATCATACAGGACTACATGAGTCTAAGTGAGTGACAGCGAGCCTGTTTTCGTTGCAAAAATGCAAAACTTCCAACTCGACAGGTTTTATGCCGCTATAATTAGTTCCTTTTGAGAACGACACGCAAGAGCTAAAAATCAAACTCAATACACACACACACACCCACACACACGCACAAACGCGCTCAAGACGCGGACACTAATGTCGTTTTCGGTTATTGCCAGTGCGAAACTGGGTTCGCCGTAGTTCAAAACTCGCTGTCAAAACGTTTTTCATTCAATCGGGTCGGATCTGGATCCGCTATGGATCCGACCCAACATCGATGAGGTTCGCTCTCAACTTTTTTCGAGGTCCAACCTGGATCCACCAATACACACAAACATGAACTGTCAAAATAAAATGTTTACGTTTGTTTATGTTTATGTTTTGCACTAATACCATAATACTGACTCGACTCTGGATCCGTTTTCGTTCGGTAGTAACGAGTCAGAGTCAGACCTGACCCAGGTTTAAAACCGAAAACGACATACAATTGCCGAACTAACACGGCAAAACGCACACGGCCACTATTTCCGGGAAATATCGCTTCCATAATATTCAGCTTCGCTGCTGCTACCATTTCTGCGTCCATCGATGCTAAAAGTGCAAGAATTGGAAGTGTTTTAGAGTAGAATTTGAATTAAATCAACGCACTCTGGTCGTACAGCAGTTGCAGAAACTGTTAAATAGCTAGCAGTTGTTGCAACTCTTTTTGGCTTAAAGTAGTTTACTTGGATGTGAGTTGTCTGGTTCGTAAGCCTAGCACTATGTCTATTGTAGTAAGAAGGAACTCGTCTTTGTTTGACTTAATCTAGAAGAGTGCTACGATATACTATTTTTTTTTTCTAATGCTGACTGTTTTCCGTTCCTATACGGATGGTGTAGAGTACTGTGAACAGGATGCGGTTTGAAGGTTCATTTGTGAAATTCGGAGGAAGCGGCGCTTTATGAGCTGGTTTGGAATTTGCATGGATTTTTGAACCATAACCGTAGTATATCAGGAGAGACGATAAAAGTGGGTCTTTAGATATTTTCAAGAAAACTGAAGTTATTACTTTCAAATCTCAAATTTGTAATCCAGAAAATCTACGCTAGAATACCCAAAAAGTATTCAGTGGTTCAGACCCATCAAGTAAAGGATAATGAGGGTTTTGGAGGGCAATATTTGTTCCAAGGTTCCAAACCAATTGCAAAAAATCCCCGCTCCACAAACCTCTTTCGAACCCGATTTCTACCGAAAAAACCAATCCATCCTACCTCACAGCTTCCCTTAAATCTGTCTCGCTGCCCTGACTAACCAAGGCATTACCTCTACCACTATCATCAGCCAGCTCCACCCTATTCAGCGTACTATTACTGCTCGTTCCGATCCCACTGCTGATCGGTTCCGTCCGGTCACTTTCTAAATGACCCAACCCTCCGCTGACTCCTCCCGTATCCACCGATAGACTTCGACTCTGACCGACCACCGCCGCCGGTTTGTCCAACAAGGCTGGATTCTCAATCAACAACTGATACAGCTTGTTGACCTGTATTTGACTAGGTTGCTGTTGAGGCTCGGCCTGCTGTTGGCCGCCACTACCACATACAGCCGCTTCCATCGAAGAAGCCACCAGAGATGAGGATGGGTTCGAAGACGTCGAGGACGGATGCACAAACGTGGGAAATGTCTGCGAATTGGCCATCCGGGAAATTATCGGCGGCGGGAGATCATCGCTGAATACGATCTTGCTCGGATCTGTGTTGACCAAAATGGCCGTGGTTGCGTTGATCGGTGGAATCGGTGGTGGGGGTTCTATTCGAGGATCCGCATCTGGATCGTGTTCGTCGTAAAGGTACGCACCACCCAACTCTGCGGTTTTACGATTGAGGCTCTGGAAGAGACACTTGAGATCATCGTGACTGCCGCCGCGATGTGCGTTGGTGGATCCGGTAGCGGAGCCACAATCTCCACCGGTTCCGGAATCTTTTGAAGAGAGATCATCGTCCATGTCATCGGACTCAGCACCATTGCGACGGGTCTTAGGAGGCACCTTGGGAACCACTGTATAATAGCAGCGATTTGTCGAGGGACTCTGTTCTTCATCGTCCACGTTGGTCGTTGCTTCATTCTGAACCATCGGTATAAGAAACTCAAAATAACCAGCAGGAGCTGAGCCAATACCACTACGAACAATCAGATTCTGCTGATTCGCTTGCAAGTTGTCCGGATATCCTCCGAAGTCATCGTTGTTCCGTTTCCGAATCCGGTACATTACCAACATCCAGATCAGCGAAGTCATAATGCAGCAGCAGATGATCGTAATCAGAATTATAGCTACAATATCCCGATCCTTCAGAACATGCCCGGTGATGACTGTCTCCGTGTTCGCACTGGGAATATCATCGTGAACTAGTTCCGGTCCTTCGATAACGGAAAGTTTCATCGAACCTCTCTCGCTACCAATCTCATTCTCAACCTGGCACTCATACTCCCCGGCGTCGTTGAAGTCCGTCTTGACTATAATCATCAATTGACCTTCTGCTATGACGAAATGCCTCTCGGTCATCGTAACAGGTTCTCCATCCTTGAACCATTGGATAGATGGCTTCGGATATCCTGACGCCGAACAATCCAACACTATGGACGTCCCAAACTCGGCACTTTTGGACTCCAGAGGTTTCACCAATGTCGGTGACTCAAGCACCAGCACCGAAGCGCTAGCCCGGACAACTCCAGCCGCATTCTCCGCCGTGCAGGTGTACACTCCCATATCTATGATCTGCGCATTGATGATGAAGAACGCATCTTCGTCGGGTTTGACGTGCATTCGTCGCTCCTTGGCTGCTGGAAAATCGCTACCACCATCCTTCTCCCAAGCGATTTGCGGCTTCGGATCTCCTGCAGCGGCACAATCCAATCGAGCCGATTTGCCCACCTGTACGCTAATGTTGCTGGGAGCCTTTTTGAAGAACGGATACGTCCCGACGGTGACCTTGATCTTCTGCGAGTAGACTACCCCGTAGGTGTTCGTTATGATGCATTGGTACTTGCCGGCCGCTCCGTTTTGAATGTAGGGAATGGTCAGTTTTGTCGATCCAACGGTTCCGTTATCGTTGTTCAGCTGTGTTACGATGGAATCCGAATCCGGCAGTTCTTGATTGTCGTGCTTCCACTTAAAGGTCATGACGTCCGGAGCTGTGGAAGTTGCTGTGCAAACCATAGTGACGTTGGTTCCTCGGATTCCCAGCTGCGATTTCGGTTCGTCGATGAGGTGTGGTTTGGGCGAGTCGTCTGGAAAGAGTCGGAGTAGAAGGAAGGGGAAATTGATCAAATTGCATTTTATGGAGAGCTGTTCAATTGCTTAAGTACGATCGGAAAAGCTTCTCTTTCATTTGTATTACTGTCCCTTTTTTTTCTCACGGAAAAGTTACTCAATTTTCGTACATAGCGAATCTACTCAATTTCTGAGTAGATCCGCTTTCTACGATATTATACGAAATTATACGCTTTTTTACGAAAATTGAGTAACTTTTCCGTGAGTAAAAAGGGACAGTAATACAACTGAAAGAAAGGCTGTTTTGGTCGTGTGGGGCTACAATAATTTTTATTGAACTAGGGAAGATTTACCTATATTAATCTCATCACTTTGCAATTCATCCTACTTGGAATAAAACGATATACACGTGACAGGATTAGTTAGGAATGTTTGTAATTGGTAATTTTATTCAGTACGATAATCCTGTTAGTTTAACACTTTGTATCAGGGCAAGGAAACTTGTAGTGAAAATATTAAAAAAATGTACATTAGGAGCGAACAAAACTTGGAGGCAAAAAAAGAAGACCATGAAATGGTTTTATTTGTTTAGTTAATCATAATTATTGCTCGTTTGAAAGCATCCGTTCGATGTTCGTGTTTTGTTGTGATCGGCAATGCGTTCCAGCTGGATACTCCACTAACTAGAACACCCCTGCCGCTGGATGTAGTATGCCGTGGGATGATGAAACCGGCGGAACGTTCCTGACGCCCGTGTTGTAGGTGCTGCATGAGATAACCAGGTAGTGACTTCTCATGTGCCTGCTTCATGAAACAGCAGATTCGAAGCTGGTAGTTTGCTGGCAGATCATGCCCAAGAATGGAGTTCCTCACTGCAGCTGTTGTGTCGCGACGGCGAAGGTTGTGCACAAATCGACATGCTGATTTAAAACAGCGGTGCAGCTTCGCTCAGATGCTCCGTGATTTGTACAAGAAGGATCTTTTCGAGGACTTTGGATATTGCTGGTAGTACGCTGATCGGCCGGAAGTCCTTTGGCTGGGTTGGGTTGGTGGACTTCGGTATGGGAGTAATTAATCTTTTTTTCCAGAGCTTTTTGGCGGGCAGATCTGGGTTGAAGTGTCTGTAGGCGTATCGTTTTTTCGCTGCAGAAATCAACGTGCTAGCTCTATCCCTATTCCTAGTATATTCCTGCCACTGCACGTCGTCGCGAGCTCTGTTTGGGTTACGCCTGTAGAGAGCAAATGCGAGATCTCTCAAAGTCACAGCTTGTTTGATTTCAGCAGTGATCCATGGTGTGAGTTGTTCATGGACGATGATGGTCTTCTCTGGAGCATAATGTTGCAATAGGCTTGTCAACTCTTCGTTCAGCAAGTTCGTTTTGGTGTTTACATCCGTAGCTTCGTAGAATGGTTGCATATCTTTAGTCTGTAGAGACGCTTGTAGCTGTAGAGGGTCAATGCCACGTGTATTCCTCACTCGAATGGTTTGCGGACTTTGATGTTGGCAAGAAGATAGATTATCTCGTGATCTGAAATTGTGTTCGAAGCAGATATTTTTGACTTGATCGCGGTACCTGGTGAGTCTGTGATAAGAAGGTCGATTGTAGTGACACTGCTTTCGGTGATACGAGTGGGTCCTGTCGGTAAGACAGTCAAGTTGAAGGCCGAATTGATTTGCCGAAGTGCATACACATTTGCAGATGGTTGAGGTGCGGTGACGTTCACATTGAAATCTCTCACAATATACGTCCTGTCGAAATCATGTTCCAACAAATCAAGAAGAAGCTTCTCGTAGCAATTGCTGAAATTCGGGTTCGAGCAGGAGGGATTGTATACTACAACGACACAGATGTTAAGGTCGTTCACCTTGGCTTGCACTGCAAGCAACTCGAAACATGAGGCAATTGGTGCTACCGGATCGTGTGTAGATTTCATCAAGGGAATGGCCTTAATACCTTTTTGGACATACATCCCTACACCACCGCATGTTTTCGTTCCACGTCCGCGACCGGATGGTAGTGTGTGTTTGATGAAGTTATAACCTGGAACACGGATGGGGCCGACCGGCGAAGAAGGCTTTAGCTTGGTTTCTGTCACTGCGAAGAAATGGTATTGATTTTTGTCCATAATAAGTTTGGTACCGTCGATGTGGTGTTCAAGACCCCTGATGTTCAGGTGGCCAATCCGTAAGTTAGAGCAGTTGTTTGACATTGCGCCGAGTTTAATAATTAACTTGTAGTAGATTTTCTTGTTTGTCGTTGTAAGTCGTTTGTCGTTTGTCGTCAGCTCGAGGTTTACAGTTGAGAAATTGCGGAGGAATTCGTTGATACAGCATCGACGAAAACGGATGATTCATTTGGATGTCTCGTACGGTGTGTTAGCTGTAGCAGGTGATCCGTGTCACGAACGGCAGTAAACCGCTTTTGGCCGAGAAGGCGAACCGAGATGTTACCATTTCTGACAAATACAGACTCGATGAGTATCTTTTGTTTTAGTCGAATCGCGAGGTTACGTATGCGAAACGCGTCGATGGAGGGAACTTCATTGATCGTGAACCGGTATTCCAACGGTAGGTTGCTCTGCAGAACGGATAGTTTAACTTCCTTAAATCGCTCAAAATATCTTTGCATTACTGCGTCCTTGGTCCTATTTTCGTCGAAAACGACGATGATGGTCGGTGACAGGAAGCGATCCGTCCATTTGGAGAGTTTAACTGGTAGTCGGAAGCAGCTGGTAACATGTTGGATAGCATTGTCTATACCTAGGAAAGCTAGAGTGCTCTCGATTAGTTTCCGAACATTTTCGCCTTGGCGGAAAGGAATTTTATTAACTGCAATCCTAAAGCTATTGACGGCCTGCGAACAGGTACTTGCCAATTTGGCATCTGACTCTATCGTTTCTAGTTTCTTCGTTAAGTTGTTTACAAGCTTATTTTGAGCTACGTTACGTTTGACAACGTATCCGGTCGAGCTGTTTTTTTGCTTGCGGTCCTGGATTCTTCGAGTTCGGCTTTTAGCTTGGACATCTCGGTGGTGATTTCCTCGATTTTGGATGTAACTGCATGGATCTCGGCATCAGTGGCAGCAGCAGTTACTGTGCTTGGTTGGGACTGAGGAATCGCGATGAGTATACCAAGCGTGGTACATTTCTCACAAAAATACCAGAAGTTGCCAATCTCTGGTAGCAGCATATCGTTAACCCTAACGCACACAGTATGGAACCATTCTAAGCAATTGTCACAGCTGATCCATCCGATCTGTTTGTTTTTTTTTTCGCCTTTTTTACACCTTTTCCTTTGATAGCAGGAGGCGTATCCTTGTTGCATGTTGAGCAGATATCCATTTTCGCTTGGTGATAATCACGCACGGGCTGACGACAATTATGTTGAACGACTCACTTAGCCATGTCACTGGCCAGTGGAAGGAAATTTAATGCTGTCTGACACACGAATTGATTTAAACGGCGGTGAACCAGCAACAGAAACGAAGACAGTAGTAATATCGACGTAGGCAATGTTCGGTCTGCTGTTTCCACCACAGAGGTTAATCTAACAGCACAGCTGAAAGCTCAGGTTGATGGGTCCACACAGTGTCTTAGAAAACACAACAGCTGGGTGCCCCGACGGTGGCCGACCAGCAACGAAACGTTGGGAGCCCCGACGGTGGCCGATTTCCCAACAACGAAAGACAGCTGGATGCCCCGAAGGAGGCCGAGACAAAACAGCAACGACTACCGTAAACACCCCGACGATGATGCTTACGTCACGCTACACAAAATTTCGTTTCAATCGGCTGGATCACTGTATTGTCTTTGTTCTTCCTTTTTTGAGTTGAAGTTATATAAACCGAAGCGAGGCGATGACTAACCAAGCCAAGGTGCCGCGAGTAAATTAAGAAAATCCTCACGAAAACGATCTGAGCGGCCCGTTCTTCACGTTTCAACTATGCGCTCCACCGTCAGGCACACTTTCCGGACACTTTAGTAGCGAATTTCACTGAGAGTATGCCAATTTTTCACTGCAACAGAAGCCCTACGCAAGAGGACGACCATACACGACCTCCATTTTGAAATAAGTTGTTGTAGTTATTTAACGTAAGCAAACATTATTAGAAAACGAAACCGATCCTTCAACTGCCCAATTGTTTAATTCATCGTAGGATGAATATAGGAACAATGAGATTAATATGGGGGCAGTTTCCCTATTGTGTCTACACTCAACCAAAAAATCTTAAGAATTTCATTAGGTTCAACTTATGAACGATGCTTTAAATTTCATAAGGTTGACTTATGAATGGATTTTGTTTTACACGACATTGTTGTTGTTCGCCTTTAAGCTTTTCTGTTCACAAGCGTTGATATATACTAGTGGTCAAGTCACTGGACCCATAACCTCAACGTTCAAGGTTCGAGACCTCGAACGTTCCAGGTTGCTCCTTATTTTTCGAAAGATTATTTCGCTGAGTGTAGTAAAAGAATGAATGTTTATTGAAATTTATGTTGGAGTAAGTATAACCATAAATTTGTAGTTGAAGTGAATTTTCCGAAATGTCTTTAAATTTAATGCACTGATACCTACTATAACAATATTGTTGTTGGAAATACTACGTCATCCTTTACAACATTGTACTTTTTTTTTAAAAAATATATTGATAGTCAAAACCAACACAATTTTGCAATCAAATTTACCGCATGTTTTGTGACTGGTAACGAATAATGTTCTCAATTTTTCCGTGTCCGTGGTAAAAATAACAACATAGCGTTTTCTTGTTGAGAAAATTGTCTAATTCTTATTGAAGCACGTCATTTTGCCCAAGACAGTTTTATAAATGTGATTCAGTGCGTAATTTTATCAAATTCACTGTGAAAATGGATGCGGAACACTTCAAGATACCACTCATTGTTGACGAAATTATTGCAGATCCAGATCAGATTGAATGTAATGTATGATTTTGTTTCTATTTCGTAGAACGTGATGAAAATCCAGAGCTCCGAAAATTGGTCGTTGAGAAGTGGCAGTTAAATGAATCTATTTATTCTATTTTGATCGGTTAATACCTATTACTTTTCATTTTCATTGAATTCCTAAATCGTTCTTGATAGTACATGGTGTTACGCTGGTGTATCTAGCGGATATTGACGAAGCTGCCCAGGCAGACATTTTTTCGGTCTCAAAGTGGACCGTTCATAAGCATGCCCTGAGAAGGAAACTGCAACAATGGGAGGAAAGTGTTATGTACAAACAAGATCAAATGAGTGTGTGGCCCGTCGACGCAAGAAGATTCTGGAAGATTTTCAAGACCAAGGCTCTGGTCTAGTCTGATGAAGGTAAATACTGTTTGACTATCAATCTTGCTCTTGCGATCTAATGAGTTCATGTACCTAGCATACAGATATCAAAAAGCAGAATTCGTTTAAAGCATGGCTCTAAAATAATGTAGCACCGGCAGACAAACTAGCTGAGCTTTGGCGAAAATCATTTCTATTACGCATGAGAGAAATTGTAGAACCGACAGACCCAGCTAAGCTGCATCTGGCGACTGAGTGGCCGAGATTATCGGATGAAAACGGTTACCTACTGGTATGATTTTTTGATTATTGAAGCCGTTTGAAAAAACTATAAATATCGTTTGCTAATAGATTGATGCTGATTTTGAAACTATTCACCAAAGTCTGACTACATCTAATATTTTTGACGACTGGGAGGTCTTCATTCCTCGGTATCTCGAATTGATCGAATTAAACGGGTTGAAGGATGCCTATTCCTGCCAATTGATGACACACTTGGAAGCAGATTCTGTGTTTTTGGGCTAGTTAATCAAATAGTTATAAAATTCAAACAACCGCTTATCAAATATTCTTATATTTTAGATATTCGTGACTTCATTTGCTGTACCGTCTTTCACGGATTAAATAAAACCCGTTCGCATTTCATCGCGTAAGCTGCCAACTATCCTCCAAGCGCAAACTGATATGTGTTACGCATGTGCGACTGAGGAAGAGTTTTCCGAAATAGTAGAACCATTGCGTAACGAACTACTGTCGGGTAATATTCCGTTCACTCCACGTATATTCGTAGTTGGTAAGACAGATCGCTATCGCTAAATCCGACGACCCTTCGAAGAAGCTGAAGCATACTGAAGTTAAGCTGCACTCCATCAAAGAATGCGTTCATCCCGTAAGCAGATCAACCAACAGACGTTCTAGCGAAAGGTCTAACACCAGCGTTGTTCAACAAGCATCGTCTGTCCATGGGTATTAAGCCGTGATTTTGTGAGGGGGCGGGGTGAACAACAAACTATTCACTGGGTATCACCCAACACCCGATTGAGGGACTTCGCATAATGTCGCATATAGACTGTTCCGATAATTATAAATACACTAATGATTAACCGTCAATTCAAAATGCGTGCAGTATTCAACCAACTTTTGGCTGCGTCCTGTTGTTTACATCCAAATTAAACTGAATTATTTTTTTCAATTTTTCACACGGAAGTTTGAAAATGCGTGGTCTTTCTCCCGAGCAAAGAAAGCGGATTGTACACAAACGGTGGTTGGTAGTCAGTTGTCTTTCGATCAGAAAACTGGCAAAGGAAGAAGGTGTGAAGGCGTCAGAGCAGTTCAAACCGCATTACGGAAGTATTAACAACAGTGCTCTTTCGTAGATTCCCCGAGACGGGGTAGAAAACCCGGTCCCGCTGACCCTACAATCGACAGAAAGGTAAGGGACTATTTCAAGCGTCACCCTTCAGCATCAGTCCGAGATGTGGCGAAAAAGCTAAGCACTTCGGCAACTAATGTTATGCGTGTCAAGGTGAGAAAGGGCCTGTGGCAGGCCATATGTGGAAAAATATCTCGTCCATTCATTACGACAGACATAATGAATGGTCAAATCTACGTGAAGGAGTGTCTGCAAAAAAAAGTTGCTACCCTTGATCAAACAGCATAACAAGCCTACAATCTTTTGGTCTGATCCTGCTTCCAGCCATTACTCTAAATATGCACTAGAGTGGTACAAAAGGAACAATGTCGTATCTGTACCACAGGAGATGAATCCACCAAACTGCCCAGATATTCGCCCTAACGAAACTTTCGGGGCTTTGACGAAGGCGAAACTGAGAAAACACAACCAGCGGATAGTGTTGACAAATTTAAGAAAGATTGTCCAAAAGTGGTGAGAATGGTAGAGGAAAGCACTGTGCAGAAGTTTATGAGTAGAATTAACCTTCCTTGGGTATTAACATTTTGTAACGAATAAGGTCTTTCGGGTCATATTGACCCGGATTTAAAATTTACATTATGGAAAATTTATATAACCAAATTTAAAGTCTTTGCAGTCAAAATGCTCATTAGAGTCCCAATTTTTAGTTTCTGGGGCCAACTGCCCTTTTTAACCCGATTGGCCACAAGGAATCTGTGAAAACATCCTCATACCCACCCCCAACCACCTAACACCCCCCCCCCCCCCATTTTCCCCCCACCACACCCCTTTCCGTTTCTCACAATATATTTTCCCCCTAAAACCTAAAAATCCCCCCTAAAAAATGGCCAATACAAAAAAATCCAAATCCAAGACCAAACCAGATTCATGACCATATTGGAAATTCTGAGACAACTCGGATACCCCGGAAGAACGATGAGATCGCAGCAAGCCGTGCTTGGAAACTGACGTGTTTTGCTTTTGCTGCGTCGTTTTCGCGAAAAAATCAAACAGTAATTCGTAATTTAACTTGAACTAACAGTGAAATCATAAAATCCCCGCGTGCATTGTGTAAGCCGTAGTAAATAAAATCGATTCCCTTTCGAAATGTTTGAGTGTCGGTAGTATTTCCCGGTTTTTTATTGTTTTTGTGCTTCGCCCCCGCACCCGGAAGAAGAGTTACATCAGCTTAGTTTTGGTTATTAGTGGTAATATTGTGACACTCGGGTATAATTTATTAGTTTAGAGTGTTTTTCCGCTTTGTCGCGAGTGAATCGATGATTATTAGCAGTTTTGAAGCTCGAAATAGAGTCGCCTCATTGCGGGGATTTGCATTATTGGCAGTGTGTGAAGTGAAAAAAAAAGAAGACGAGTGCAATGTAGAGAACAGCCATTTGCTGGTCAGAAACAGCAAACGAAAACAACGCGCATGGACGGGTGAAAAGCTTGCACATAATTTTAGGTGCATTCACCACGGGGTGTACAGAATTTTGTTATGCAGGTTGCATATCTAGCGGGCGGTTTCGCAACGTTAATTTTTGCGCATATTTAATCGCGAGTGCAAAAAATTAATTACGAATCAACGTCGACATTTTTGGAATGAACAAGATAGTGTGATTCAGGAGGCGGACATGGGTGAGATGTATCTGACTATAACTATATAACAATAATCTTATTTTCAAATAATACTAAATACGTGCCTGGTTTGGAAATTCAAAATTTCCAAATCTGGAAGTGTGTTACAGTGCCCTTATCCAAATGATATCGGTAATGTTTACATGCGGGGCTTATTGTATGTGAAAGTAACCTCGGAATGGGCGTGACTCTCCAGACATTCTGAAATGGGTTGCTGGATCTGCAGTAGAGCTATCACTTTCTAGCTCCCGGATTAAAGCTGCTTCCAATGGTCACTTGAATGATTGTTGTAAACAGATTTCTTCCATAATACCATTGCCGGCCGATGGGTGTTAGATTGGACACACACACACACACACACCACACCCCCCCCAACCACCCCCTTCGAGGGGGAAAAAAACAAAATTTCAACAAAACATACCTTTCCCCCCCCCAAACTTCATAATTTTTGTTAAGTAGTCCAATGACATTTGCCTTTATTTACCAACGAACTAGGATTGGGTAACCTTGGATTGATCTTTACGAAATCAATCCTTTTGATATCGATTTCCGATTTTTTAAATTGATCTTATGACCCTAAGAAAAATCTCATCTTTTGTTGATCATTTCGATCTTCGGCAAATGAACCATAATTAAACCGTAATGGGAAGAAGAATGGTAAATTTTTCAAAAATATCGTAGTAAAATAAATGAAAGGCTGAAGGTGACAACTTTTTAGTGGCAATTTATGTAGCGTGAAAGCAAAAATGTAAATATGCTGTGAAAATGTGAAGCCTTGGCCACCACTTCATGTTTCATGTCGTCAGCATAGGAAGCTAGGCCAACTTGGCAGTGGGCCAATTCCTGTCGCCAATCGCTATTGCTCTGCCGTGTTGAAACCGAATGATTTTTTTTTACATGGCTAGTGTCTATATGAAACTATTCAAGAACAGAATTTGAAGTCATTTGGTTCTTGTATGGCTGAGTAATAGCGATTGGTGACGAGAATTGGCCCCGCACTCTATATGGGTTCAATAAGATGATTGAAAATCAGCAGTATAATAAACAGTAATGGTCCAAAATGAGAACCTTGTGCTAAGGCTGATTACTGGTAAATATGAATGCTTTTCTATTGTTGTTCTCAAATCACATTGAAATATTCTAAAACGTCGCAACGTGCTTATAAGTTAGTAAAAACAGCAAACAAAGAGAGCTATGTCAATTGGATCCGTTTTGCTGATTCTGGAAGCTCACGAACTTGATTATCGACCTGGCAAATTCGGTCATAAATTACCGAAATCTGGCAAATTCGGTCATAAAATTCGTGAGTTTCCAAAATCAAAGAAAAACTGATCCAATTGACATAGCTTTCTTAGTTTATCATTTTTACTCATTTATGAGCAGTAGCGTAGCGTGGTCTGGAGAGGGGGGCGGTCCACCCCGGTTGTTATCCAGTCAGTTGAGGAAGTGAATGCTTATTCACTTTGCCGGCTCCATGGAAGTATTTAACTGAATTTGTTTAATTTTGTTACGAATTTAGCGAATAATGAAAACAGCACATGTTGGACATTAACAAGATAGAAAATGTGAAATTAACATTGTTTGCTTTGACGATGATTCTTAGCATGAAGGAGTGACCATAGCTGCTTTGTCAATATCTTCATGCATGGTCGAAATTTAGTAGCAATGGCATGTTTTGGCGAAAAACCGTACTTGTCTCCTCCTGAAGCGTTCCCTCGGAGTATCCAGGTTGTCTCGGAATAGTCAATATGTTCATTCGTCCATTTAATAACTCAAAGTAGATCGTTTACTTGAAGTCATGAATTTTGAGCCGTCGAAAGGCATAATAGGTTCTTCCGGGCTATCTGGATTGTCCCAGATTGGCGAATATGGTCATTGGTCCATTTTAAGGCTGAACGTATACTACTCATGAAAAATCATGTAGTTTGAGCTGTCGAAAGTCATGTTTTGGCAAAAAATCTGTATTTGTCTCACCCTGGTTCTTCCAGGGCATCCGGGTTGTTCCAGAATGGCCAATCAGTGATCCATTACTAGGCTAGAAGTAGACTACTCAACAAAAATCATGAAGTTTGAGCCGTAGGAAGGCATGTTTCAGCGAAAATCTGTATTTGTATCCTCCTAAGCGTTTCCCCCGGGGCATCCGGGTTGTTTCAGAATGGCCTATATGGTCATTAATCCATTTCAAAGCTAAACCTAGACTGCTTAACAAAAATCATGAAGTTTTAGCCGTCGCAAGTCGTGTTTTGGCAAAAATCTGTATTTGTCTCACCTAAATGGTTCTTCCAGAGCATCCGAGTTGTTCCAGAATGGCCAATCAGTGATCCATTTATAGGCTAGAAGTAGACTACTCAACAAAAATCATGAAGTTTGAGCCGTCGAAAGGCATGTTTCTGCGAAAATCGGTATTTGTCCCCTCCTAAACGATTCCCCCGGGCATCCGGATTGTCCCGGAATGCCCAATATGGTCATTGGTCCATTTCAAGGCTAGAAGTAGACTTTTCATAAACAATCACCAGCCGTCGAAAAACATGTTCCGATGAAAATATGTATCCGTCGCCGATTCACGGATCGTGGCAATACATACCCTCTTCCGGCACAGATTCCTTGAGGCCAATCGGGTCAAAAAGGTCAGTACTGACCAGAAACTAAAAATTGGGACTCTAATAAGCATTTTGACTCCAAAGACATTAATATTTGATCATATATAGTTTCCACAATGTGAATATGAAATCCGGGTCAATATGACCCGAAACACCTTATACGTAACTTTTTTTCAACAGCCCTTCAGAAATGTCAAACATATTTGAGTTTGATGCAGAAACATAACTTCCTATTTTTTAGGAAAAGTCAAGAAAATTCAAACGTCTAAATGCTTATTTAAGAAAGTTATAGCATTTTTAATATCCATTCCGGGTCATATTGACCCCGACACCTAAAGAAGGTTAAGGGAAAAGTTAGAGAACTCACCTACCCTAGGAAAAATCAATCATATTGAAAAAAAAAGGGAAAAAAAAAATTTTTTTTTTTATTTTTTAAAAAAAAAAAAAAAAAAAAACACAATATAGTTTTTTTGATTTGAGAAAGAAAGTGTATTTATATTTTTAGGAACAGTCTATAATGCAAGTACACTGAGGCAAAAGAACTTAAGAATTTCATAAGACATGACTTATGAAATAGGATGATTTTTATTTTATAAGCTACTTATGAATTGCATAACCATCAATTATGCATTTCATAAGCGCTACTTATGATTTCCAGAGCGTCGTTGAAGTCATCATTTTCAGTCAAAAATCAGTTCAGCAAAATGGCGGACCTTGTAAGCTTCGTATTAAACGAACAACATTTTATCGCAGATTTGAAATCGGAGTTACCGGTTGTGTGCATTGCACTGTTTCCGCAGATAAACCTACGTTCAGTCGATTTGCTAACGCTGAATAAAAGTTCTTTTTGTGCACTGTTTTCTAATTATTCACTTCCGTTTGAAACGAATCAAAATTCGGGCTGGGTTGTAGATTGGCGGCAGATAAATGTAATTATTTTTCATCTAATTTTTATTACTTTACGCCTCTATATGCCATTTCAATTGTTTTCCTTCAAAACGCCTTGAAATTTTGCTTGCTGGGGAAAGACAGCTTCCAGATTCCACTGGACGTGATCAGGCCATGAAAGAAACAGCAGAAAATCGGAAATCCAGTCGATGTAAGTTTTTCTTTTTCTTTTTGTTTTCTTTTTCCCCTGTATAACGTAAAAAGTTCAATGTTTTATTTCAACAGGATATCCATTCGTATAACCATGAAATTCAAGCAGGTCATCCTTTCGCCAAAGATGACAGCAGCAGCCAAGTAAACAAAATAAATAAACCTATGCTGTAAATTCTGTAAAACCTTTTTTCATACAATAAAAAAAAATGAAGAGTTCCAAATGATTAAATATTTTACCAACAAGGACATCTTATTTATCAAACTTTGTCCATTATTTAAAAGGTGAATAAATATTGATAAATTAATGATTTTTGTGATAAAAACATTTACATTTAAACTGTGAGATTGATATATCATGCTTATGAAATTCACAACAAGTTTGTAATGAAATTCATAACTAAGCATTATGATTTTCATTAGTAAATGCTTGTGTCATTCATAACACCTGATTATGGTTTTCATACGGCAACTAATAAAAATCTTAAGTAAAAATATCTACACATTCCCCTTCCCAATCATAAGTTAAACTAATGATTTTCATAACAGATTCTTTTGTCGCAAATTCATAAGCGATTCTTATAGAATTCTTAAGTTCTTTTGCCTCAGTGTATCAAGCGGAGAATAAAGACACATTCTTTCCACCCGCAGTACAAAAAAGCATAATGTTTTGGTCCGTTTGTATTCCTTTTATAAAACATTGAAAAACATTATTTGCCAAATTTTTGACAAGACAGTATGAAGAACGGCATAATAAACTTCCTATAAGTTTTATAAACCATGAATTTCCCTTCAAATTATTTATGCCTCCTCTTAAGGTGTTCGTCTTACACCCCGTTCCCCTACGATGAATTAAATTTCCATTACTTGGCAGTTCGAAATGATTAATTTAGAGTTCCCATGGAGAAGAAACGAAAGCTCAGAGATCAAGAACCAACAGCCAAAAATAAAACAAAAGTAGCAATAATACTCACAACACGAAAAATTTGAAGCGCTCAGTTCCCGAATCAACTGTCCTCGTAACCAGATTGGATAACTGCACTCTGCATCCAGCTGAAAGACATCCTTTCGCTCCTTGATCCAATGGTAGAACCAAACCAGATTACAATCGCACAGCAAATTTGTTGAGTTCATTATTAAATTCTAAAACGAAAATAACAAAATGTCAAAATCGGATGCCATAGCGGTGCATCAATTCTTCAACTCACCTTCAATCGCACCGTATCTTTGAAGGCATTGTTCTGAATGAAGGAAATGTTATTCTGACTTAGCTCCAACAGCATCAACGACTTGAGCCCGATGAAGGCATTCCTGCTGACGGATTTGATTTCATTCGAATTCAGATACAGCTTCTCCAGCTTCGTCAAGCCATAGAAGGGTCCCTTCATGTCTTCGATGGTCCAGGAAATTTTATTCAATCCCAGATACAGAACCTCCAAACTCTTCGTACTGTTGAAAGTCCCTTCGCCAATGGCCGATATTTGATTTCCTTCCAAATTCAGCGTCCTCAGCTGCGATAGTTCCTCGAACGTATACTTGTCCACCGATTCCAGTCGATTGTGGGAAACATCCAACGTGAGCAAGCGTGGAGCGAATTCCCACCCATCCTGTTCTATCTCGACGATGGCATTTCTCGATAATGCCAAGTTCGTAAGGCTCGTCAGATTGAATAGTCCACCCTTGCGGATACTGGTGATACTGTTGTTGTTCAACTCAAGTGTCTGAATCGTTGTCAAGCCGTGAAACACGCCGTCCATCAGACTGGGGATACGATTGTTGTTCATTTTGAGACTTTTCAGCTGGTTCAAGTTCTGAAAGGTCAAACTCTGCACCTCTTCTAGGGCGTTACTGTTGATTTCCCTGTTAAAATAGATAAAATTTGCTTATTTCGATTCGCATAATCCAATGTAACAAAAATAAAAACTCACAATCTCTTCAGTGACTTCAAGCGTTGAAATGTTCCTTTCCCCAACGTCGATAGCCTATTCAAGTTTAAATTCAAATACTGTAAGCTATTCTTGGCCGGAAATGATCCATAGTGAATGTCCTTGATGTCATTCCGCGAAAGGTCCAAAAACTTCAGACCTGTCAACTTCGTCAGCGCTTCGACTTCGATCGCCGCGATCCCATTGTTGGCCAGCTGTAACCGTACCAGGCTGTTCAGACCCCAAAACGTCGGTATCCGGCCCAGGTTGTTGTGGTTGAGATTGCTGTAGAGCGAAAAAAAAATGCGATAAGATCGTTTACGTAAGCTTGACGGACGATAAACGATTGCTGCCCACTTACAGAACTTGTAATTTGCTAAGGTTGACCACCTGTGCCTGCACTGCGTCGTAGCCGAGTCGATTCGTCGATAGCTCACTGGAAATGAAGATTAATCGGAAGGTGAAAAAAATGATTTGTCTTATCGGCGTTTATCGGCATGGATCGATTATGGGAGAAATAGATCGTCGTCACCGGTCTCCGAATCGATTTGCAATCGGAATGAAATCATCTATTGGAAAATGGATCGCAGTAATTTGGTAATCGATATCGGCATTTATCGGTTGGAATTATTTCTACTTGCATAGACAGAGAGCTATCGATAGCACCCATCGGAGAAGCACGAGTGTGGAATGCATCATCATTCATTATAATTGGCAGGTGTGCGGGAAATTCCAACCGGACGCGGAGAAGGAGAAACAACAGGAGGTATAGAACTCGTTGGATGAGTAATGAACATTTACCGAGAGTACACGAGCAGAACGTTTATGTAATGAGACGATATCCTAAGTGTTGATATTGAGAATCGGATGTGGCAATTTGAATGCTTTCAGGTACTGCTTTTATTAAACGAAAAGTGCGTCAGAGGGCACTGATGAAGGGAGGCAATGCAAATGGATTTTGAGAGGGCATCGTTTGGGCATGTTTGGAGAGCGATTTTATGCAATGTGCGGAAGTCGAAAATCGGGTCTAAAATGGTGCTAATTGTTTGTGGTTGAAATTGACAGATCGAAAGTTATTTTCTATTATATCGAACAACCGGCTTTTGACCAAAACTCAACTCAGCTTGTCAGAACTGAACCTTTTGTCTGTGAGTAATAACCACGCTCAAGTTACGAAGTTATCAGATGATGTTTCAACTGTCGGACTGAACCAACTCGTCATCATCCGCCAGGATTATCAATTGAGAGCTTCCGATGCCAGTGAATTTGCTTTTCAGTCAATAATTCAAACAAGATCGAAGTAGGCGGTGGAGTTTTGCAGCGCTGGTAGCGGATTTATTGATAAATAACAGTGACTTTAGTGACTAAAATAATAAAAATAGTGACCAAATCTATATATCTCGAGTACTTTTTCAAACATACGTATCTGTTTTTGTAAACAAAGAGGAGAAGTAAAATTCAAACGTTATTTTCTGAAAACTCTCAGCACCCTCACGGAGTAGCATCACCATCATGTTAAGGAAATGTTATTCCTTGTGTTGGTGGCCCTGATTTCCATGAAAGTGCTAAGGGTTTCAAGAATTTAACGTTTGAATCTTACTTCCCCTCTTTGTTTACAAAATGAGATACGCCTGTTTGAAAAAGTACTCGAGATATATAAAAATGAATTTCTGTCTGTCTGTCTGTCTGTCTGTCTGTCTGTCTGTCTGTCTGTCTGTCTGTCTGTCTGTCTGTCTGTCTGTCTGTCTGTCTGTCTGTCTGTCTGTCTGTCTGTCTGTCTGTCTGTCTGTCTGTCTGTCTGTCTGTCTGTCTGTCTGTCTGTCTGTCTGTCTGTCTGTCTGTCTGTCTGTCTGTCTGTCTGTCTGTCTGTCTGTCTGTCTGTCTGTCTGTCTGTCTGTCTGTCTGTCTGTCTGTCTGTCTGTCTGTCTGTCTGTCTGTCTGTCTGTCTGTCTGTCTGTCTGTCTGTCTGTCTGTCTGTCTGTCTGTCTGTCTGTCTGTCTGTCTGTCTGTCTGTCTGTCTGTCTGTCTGTCTGTCTGTCTGTCTGTCTGTCTGTCTGTCTGTCTGTCTGTCTGTCTGTCTGTCTGTCTGTCTGTCTGTCTGTCTGTCTGTCTGTCTGTCTGTCTGTCTGTCTGTCTGTCTGTCTGTCTGTCTGTCTGTCTGTCTGTCTGTCTGTCTGTCTGTCTGTCTGTCTGTCTGTCTGTCTGTCTGTCTGTCTGTCTGTCTGTCTGTCTGTCTGTCTGTCTGTCTGTCTGTCTGTCTGTCTGTCTGTCTGTCTGTCTGTCTGTCTGTCTGTCTGTCTGTCTGTCTGTCTGTCTGTCTGTCCCCCCTGTCTGTCTGTCTGTCTGTCTGTCTTCTGTCTGTCTGTCTGTCGGAACCTTTTAGACTCGGAGACTACTGAACCGATCGGCGTGAAATTTTATATGGTGGAGTTTTTGGGACTGGGGAAGGTTCTTAAGGTAGTAAGAGACCCCTCCCTTCTGTGAAAGAGGGGGCTCCCATTCAAATGAAACACATATTTCTGCATAACCCGAGAACTAATCAAGCTAAGGAAACAAAATTTAGCATGTCAGAGTTTTTAGAAGTAAGAAATGTTTCAATGGTGGTTTGAGACCCCTCCCTTCTCTGGAAGGGGAGGCTCCCATACAAATGAAACTGAAATTTCTGCATAACTCGAGAACTAATGAAGCAAATGGAACCAAATTTGGCAAGTGGGGTTTTTGAAGGTAATTCATGTTTCTACGATAGCTTGAGACCCCTCCTCTCTCTGGTTGAAGAAGGAGGTTCCCATACAAAAGAAACACAATTTTCTGCATAACTCGAGAACTAATCAAGCATAAGGAAACACATTTGGCATGTGGAGGTTTTTGGAGGAGAGAAATGTTTCTATGTTAGTTTGAGACTCATCCGCCATCTGGAAGGGGGAGGGGGGGGGGGAGGTTCCATTGAAATGAAACACAAATCTCGGAATAATTCGAGAACTTATCAAGTAACTGGAACCAAATTTGGCATGTGAAGGCAAGAAATGTTTCTATTGTGGTTTGAGACCCCTCCGCCTTCTGGAAGGGGAGACTACCATACAGATGAAACACAATTTTTAGCATAACTCGAGAGCCAATGAAGCAAATGGAACCAAAATTGGCATGTTGAGGTTTTTGGAGGCAAGAAATGCTTCTATGGCAGTTCAAGGCCCCTCCCCCTTTTGAAGGGGTTACAATGTTGTCTATACTGGGTTACATGTTGTCTATACTGGGGTACAATTTTAAAAAAAATCGCATTACGACCGTCACGAAAAGTGGTCAGGTTTTGAGCGTTAATATCTCAGTCATTTCTCAAAATATTTTCAAATTTTTTACACCAATCGATCGGAAGTATTTCTACGCATCAATTTCAATAGAGAACATTGTTGATTTCCGGCCACATACTACTGAAAAATTCATAAATATTAACTCCTTCAGGCCTAAGGGATCATATGACCCCAAAATGATAATGTCTGGATAAAATCATACAGACTGAATAAAAGTGCACACTGTCTTGGGCGAATTCCATCAATTCTTCTATCTGGAAAATATAAAAAAAATCTCTATGAATATAAGGCCTAATTGACGACCTAGAACATCCTGTACATGAAGACGTTCAGGAAGAATAAATAAATGCCTTATCAATAGTGTAAAGCGTTGCTTTTGAATATTGTACATATGCATACGTATTATTAAATTCTCGTTGATAAATGTTAAATATTTTTGTATCTTTCTCGGATGTTCTAGGTCATCCAAAATGTTCTTATGTTCAGAACTTCAGATCTACAGTTGTAACAGTAGCGTTTAGGGTTGTATAAGGTTACGATATGTATTCAAACATATTGAATGAACCTTTTGGAAGGTCAACAGTCATCATTTGATAACTTTGTGATAACTAGAAAATGAGAAGAACGATTAGTAATTTCCATTTAATTCCAAGACCCTTTATTGCTTTTCTTGACAGATACGCGTATTTCGTCTACAATGTGCAGACTTCTTCAGTGCATTAGTGTAGTTAGTGTTCAGTGTATTCGTACACGACACTGAAGAAGTCTGCACATTGTAGACGAAATACGAGTATCTGTCAAGATAAGCAATAAAGGGTCTTGGAATTAAATGGAAATTACTAATCGTTCTTCTCATTTTCTATCTATTTTTCAGCTCTGAACCCTCTCCGGAACCCACCCACGATGTCTAACTAATTAGGGCTTCAAGAGTCAGGTGGTCCCTGCGACCCCTGTTGGATATCGAGGACAATCTGGGAGGCTGCCATTCATACCGCGTCCCAGATGTCCCGGTCTTGGCACATCCTCTGGACCAAATTATCCGGAGTCGTGTCGTGACCGCTTACGGCTATCATACCGGACTCGCGCCGTCGAAGCGAGGACATGCGAAGAACACATGTTCCGTGGTTTCCTCAACACCCGCGCACTCGGTGCATGCGGAGGACTGTGCATGCCCATATTTGTGCAGATATTGTCTAAACCAGCCTACCAACCAACTCGGATAGTTCCAGGATTAGTCGGTGGGTCCACCGACCTTTGGTGGAGTTGTTCCATTCCCTTTGCCACTGTGGCTCGGCGGCTCTTTTAGGACGATGCCTATTGGCATTCGGTCTGCACTAACCACTCTTAGGCACATAAGCCTGTGCGTACTCTCTAGCATACTCATGTAGCTCTTGGTACTCAAAGCGGTGATCCATGCTGTTTTTTTGAAGATGTATGCGTGTAGCATACATTTTTGTAATTTTTTGAAGATGTATGCGTGTAGCATCATGCCTCTATTTTGATTTTGAGATTAGCACTTCAGTTATCAAAATGTTGTCGAAGGAAGAGAAGCAACGCATCAAAATTTTGTACGTGCATGGCGAAAATCCAAACTACTCTCACGCCAAGTTGGCGAAATTGTTCAATGTGGCTAAATCAACAGTTACCAACGTATTAAAAGTGTTCGGTGAACGTTTGTCGACAGCCAGGAAAGCTGGATCGTGGGGAAATCGAAAGCCGGAGGCCACAGCAACGACAAAAAGAGTTGCCCGCTGTTTCGAGCGGAACCCCAACCTCTCCGTCCGAGATGTCGCAAAGAAGCTGGGAGTGACGCCTTCAATCGTGGATAGAGCTAAAAAAAAACGAGCTGGACCGTCGACTTACAATAAAGTGGTGACTCCAAATCCCGACGATAAACAAAACACGTCGGCCAAAGCACGATCGCGAAAGTTGTACACGACGATGCTGACGAAGTTTGATTGCGTGGTACAGGACGATGAAACTTACGTCAAGGCAGACTTTAAACAGCTTCCTGGACAGGAACTTTATACGGCAACCGGACGGGGAAAGGTGGCAGATATTTTCAAGCACATTAAACTGTCAAAGTTCACGAAGAAATATCAGGTTTGGCTTGAAGAGCAACGTTTACATTGCGACCGGAACCGTCAACCAGGAAATTTATATGAGCGAGTGCCTACAAAAACGTCTACTGCCTTTCCTGAAGCGACACAACTGTTCCGTTCTATTTTGGCTGGATTTGGCATCTTGCCATTACGGAAAAAGGCCACGGAGTGGTATGCTGCCAACAACGTTCAAGTGGTGCCCAAAGACAAGAACCCTCCCAACACGCCAGAGCTTCGCCCTATCGAACAATATTGGGCCATCGCCAAGCGAATCCTTAAGAAGACTCAAAAAGCTGTTGTGAGCGAGAAAAAAATCAAGGCAAACTGGCGTTCTGCGGCGAATAAAGCGGACAAGGAGACTGTACAAAATCTTATGGTAGGTGTTAAACGAAAGACCCGGCAGTTCGCATTCGGTCAAAAGGAAGCTTAGCTGAATATTTCTCCTGTATTCTTTATTAACTGAACTTCAAAAAGAAAAAGAATTTGACTTAATAATAAAAACTTTGATCGACTCACACACATTACTGTTTGACCAAATTTTGATCGGAACACCCTTTAGTACACGACTTTTAAGAGGTCTGCACATTGTAGACAACATACGCGTATCTGTCAAGATAAGCAATAAAAGTAGTTGGAATTAAATGGAGATTACTAATCTTTCTTCTCATTTTCTAGCTATCAGAAATGTACTTAAAGAAGAATTAAGACTCAAAGCATACACAAATGCCGAATACAAGGACTTACGGAAGCAAACCAAAAGAATAGGCTAATTAGATGTCGGAAACTCCTTCGCTCCTTTCTACAACAAAGTCTAATGATTAAAATTATTTTCCAATGTTTCCGAAAATAAATTCTAATGCCTGGGACAGACATACAACGTAAAGCGTTGTACTCCTTTAGTTTTTTAGTACTCGATTAAGTATTTGACAGTTCATACAGCGCTGTACGTTGTATGTCTGTCCCAGGCATAACTTGCTCTACTAGTCCTGTGATTTTCCTTGACGAAATGGAAAGTATTTCCGACTCCATTTGGAAGATTTTTCGCACTTTACGAAATTTAGATGTCATTTTCATTTTGAAGTTTGTACTGACTTCAACTCAGCTCCGTGATTGCAAAACGCTGCCGTACAAAAATGCTTTCATCTACATTTTATTTTCGCTGCGAAGCAAACATTGATGACTAACCGTCTATGCGCTGTCAACAACCGTGCGTCCTCGTTTTACCTGGTCGCAACCTCCTACATGTTCGCAACCCGTTCGCAATGAGATCGACAAGCGTCCGAAATTTTCAAACCATGCCATTTGCAGTTTTTGCACTCACATCAATGATTATTTTTAGCCGAGTTTTCCGACTTCCTCCACCCCCTGGTCAACCTGACAACGATCGTCATCTTCCAATCACGAGATGAACCCGTCAATGTCGATTTGCATTCGGTTTCGCTTTCTGCCGAAAGAGGGCAGCGTGGAGGAATGGAGGGGGAATGATGCAAGCGAATAGAAAATAAAAATCACGTAACACCAGATTAAATCGCTACGAGAATTGCAACTCGCAACGTCCGCGTCCATCAGTCTAGGGCGGCTTCTATAGAATCCTTCCACCGCCGCCCGCCATCGCCAACCATAGTTGGAGGCACCAAACTGGCTGCCATGAGTTCGAGCGCGGAAACCGTGTGTGCGAGTGTTATTATTATTGTGTGACTACATGCATCAGGATAGGTGCTACTGCGATTACTCACCGAACAGCGAGCCAGTGTGCGGCCTCGACTATAAAAGTGCAAGTTTTGTTTATTGAAAAATCCAACCGCTACCCAGCTTCGACAAGCCACCTACCCGGAGGAGGGGATTAAGGTCTTATCGTATACGCAGCTTGAGTCAGCTTATATAGCCCAATGGGATTAACGTTCCGGATTATGATTCGAGTAGACATATTGGCATTCAATGTGCATCCAGTGTACATTCCCGTACCTTTCTTACACGTGAGAATGGTCAAGTTATGGATATGAAGATTTGTCTAGATTCAACTGAAAATGTTTGCTGGGAATTCACGAATTGCTAATTTAATTTCCGGGAAAGCGGGAAAGTAAAGCACAGCGACCTTTAGCTGTGCTAATTTCAGTCGTTGCACACATGACCGCAGTGGAATCCACACACATATTTCCTATCGCCCTGCTAATTAATAATCTATACACGACACTCGAGCTCACTTGGGACAACTTCGCAGCTCACATCTTGTTACGAATGCTCGGAAAGTGAGAATTATTACTAGGGAGGAATATTTTAGCACGATTCCAACGAGATGACGGTGCTAAACCAGTTGGAAGAGGTGAGAACAATTCCACTCGGATTAGCAGAGGAAATCGCCGTTGGTTTTCTTTTTCGCATTTGTTACTCAGTTACGAATTAGGGCTGGTTCTGACGAATAATTCATTAGTAAGGTGGTGTGATCTGACACCTCAGGTTTGACGCAAGTCGGGGGTTAATTTGTTTGGCTTGAGTGAAATTTCCGCTGGAGGAACTCAACGCAAGTGTTTTGCGAAAATCATCGTTCTTTGTTTTGTTTTTAAAAGGCTTCGGTCGCTTCTACGAGGGAGGTAGCTCATCAAAACTTCCGGTCCCCCTCAAGGCATTTTGCTATGAGGTACCAGATGGGTCTCCACCGATTGCCTGTCGATCTGCCAAATTTGGAAGACGTCTGCATTGAGTTATCTCAAATTATAATAATCCGTCCAATATATCACAAAACATTGTGATTGTTTGAGCGGATTGGAGATAATGAAATCATTGGGTATAGGACCAAGTCTCCCCCGGGTGGTGCTAAATCGATGAGCTTGGGCATCAATGGAGGCAAATTTTTATCAAGTCCCTCAATCGTAGTTTTGGATGGAGTAGTGTGGATTCTTCTTTATATTGTATTATTAGAGTATTATTTAACATACAACTAAATGTAGTATTCTGTAAATTTCAAATTTCTATCTCAATTTCAGTAAGCGAAATAATGCGCTATAACCTTGGCAAATTATTGCCAGACTTTTGGTTCAAAAGTCCACAGGCAAAAGGAGCATAAACTTATCTTTCTAGCATGTATGCTCCCAACGATAAAATACAAATTATCACATTACATAACTCTATATGGAAGCGTTTGGTACGGGAAGTCCACGCTTTCTTCCTTCCCTTGGTTCGAAGTAGTAGAGCGATTTCAGACACTCTTTCTGGATCGCTATATTTCTTGGAGTCCTCTCTGCGGCACATGCTACGCAGTTGGCCTGGCCGGCGACAAGAAAAATGATGCATTCAAGAAGTCGTCATTTTCCAGGATGCCTTCAAGAATTGGCGGCGTTAGTGTGAGATAAGATTGGATTAGATTAGATTAAAAGCTTTGGTCGCTTTTGCCGCGAGCACGTTTTTTATAGCGAGCGTCAATTGAGAGTTTTAGTGCCAACTTCAGCAAAAAAATCAAAGTAGCAGTAAAAAACTGTAATGGTTCAATTGTTGCTTTCGTACGATGCAATCATCTTCAGGTTGTTTGCCTGATCTAACTCTACACACAAATCAGCTGGAGCTGGCCTATACAAGCGTCAATTTATACATTATAGTAAGCTATAACACTTTCTAGAGAAAATTGCAGCCTTTTCATAGTTTCAGTCGAATTATATAATATTTTTTGGCGAATTTCGACAGTTTCTTCTTTCGTACACTCTCCGGAACGGCCAACTTAGAGGTGGCGACGTAGTGTTGCTGTCCTGGCATTTGTTTGGTGTCGGCTTTAATGTAGGTCTCATCGTCCATCACAATGCAGAACGGTTTTGTGAGCCAAATTCATCGCCAATTTTATCGCTCCGGTTCGGTGCCTTCTGGACCTTGTACACATGTAATCCAGAACGTTTCATTGTTTTCTGCACAAACCAAACTGAAACTTTCGCCTTTTTCGCAACATCCCTGATCGAAATGTTGGGATAACGCTTAAACTGGTTCAATACCATCCTGGCCTTCTACGGATTTGATGTGCCACGTTTTTTGCCACTACCATTTTCCGCTTGGTTGTCTTACGGTCCTTGAACGTTTTGATCACATGAGATACGGTTGAATGTGCGATTCCGAGCTGTTTTCCGATCCATCGATGAGAAGCGTTTGGGTTTTCGAAGTGAGTGCCCAAAATTTGTTGGTGCACTATTTCTTCATTCGAAGCCATCACTGAAATCACTCGACCGATTTTCACGAAACTCATTACACAATTGACACAACACAATGAAATACATTCAGTTAAAATTTCAATAATTTTTACCCACACGCTAAAAAACTACGAACAATTGCGTGTGTCCAAATTTCATCGAATACAGTCTTTAAGTCCAAAGCATCGGATATAGGTTGTTTGGTTGTTGTCTTAAAATCTCTACGTTCGACGAATTCTTAGCGTCAATTCTGCCGTGAAATTTAGTAAGAATACACGTGCATTTACGTGATTTTGTAGCAATATTTTGGATCTCAATTTTTCATGGCTTTTGCCACGAGCGGTTTTTCTACTGTCATGTTTTTTCGCTCGTTTCGTTATTTTTAAAGTGATAATTCTTATAGTTCTCATATTATAATCCAGTGCCTACTTAATACGTTGTGAACATTTTCATCGCGATCAATCAGTCATATCAACGGCCAATTTATGGGTGACGAAAAATGTTCACGTGTTTTACGAATTTCTGGAAAATGAACCTCCAGTATGGTGCAGCTGGCGGTGACAGCAGAACCAGTTCAGAACTGTGCCAATGCGATTTTAGGCAAAGAAAATGTGTGAATTCTGCAGCAAGAAGGAGGCAAAGATTTTGATTTGTTGAATGATGCAGAGTGAAACCAACTATTACCTGAAGTTCCAGGCTCCAGTAGACTTCTTGGTGAACTCGTGCCATTTTGTTTAGAAGAATTTTGTACGTAGGTTGCGTAGAAAACCAATCTTTATCGTTCGATGCCTTATTGAGATGGACTCAACTGTGTTCTTGTAAAGTGCGTTTTTTTTTAAACAAGTATTCTCGCACCTTTTCTGTAGAATACCCACGTAACACGAAAAGTTTAACTGTATGCATTTTTGCTTTAAAATTACAAATAATAATGTTGCCATTCCGGTGATTGAAAACTTTTTAGGATACTACTATAGAATTGAAATAGCGCAGAAGGTGGAGCCTGCGAAGTATAAGTTTACCAATCCAATACAGGCTTGGCGTAATGGCACGAAGCGAGATCCGGCCAGAACAGCGTGGGACCACGGTGAGAGCAGAGGAAGGGCAGCAAGCGCTTCTGCAAGCATTCCTCTCGATAAATCTGCCCGTTTATGGTGCCGGTTGTAACGAACGGCTTGTTGTACCGTCCGCACTCGCAGATTGCCTGCCACAACAGGTACTTCTTCGCGAATTTGTCCATCTTTCTCTTCCGGAACTTTTCCGGAACCTCCATGCGGGACGTACCGACAAAAAACTCGAGGCCAGGGATTTGTTTGGTGTCCACCTTGATGTATGTCTTGAATGTTTCAGCGGTAAACATAAATGATATAAATAGATATTTGATAGTTTTAAGTCTTAGTTAAAAATATCGGAACAGTCATTCGACGTCCAATACAACACGAACAAAACATACCTGACTAGTTGTGTTGGCATTTGACATTTCAAAAATATGTTTGTTTCTTAATATACGGAAGATTTGTGTTGCTACATATATTGCTTATAATATGCAAATAAGCAAGATGTCAGATGTAAACAAACATGTCCCAACTTAAAAATACCAAACACATATATGAAAAATCAATAAGTCATAAATGAATCTAGATTCAAAATGCATGAAACGTTCATCTACATGACTAAACTAGTCAAATTGCACTTTTATAGATCTACAGCATGACATATATATGGAAAAAATAACTCTTATATTTATGTTTTTGGTGCTACTTGGGTAATACTAAACTTTGAAGCGATAGAAACAAATAATTCCATAATGAAGGAGGAGTTTCGAACCGCCACAAGGTCTAGTTTTCAGTTTTGTGAATGCGTAAGTTAATGCGTTTTTGTCGGTCTAACAGTGGTGGTCTTGAAGTTAGCACAACCCACTGGTTGTGTATGAAAAAGCAGGAATTCTATTTCCATATTATCTCAGTTTTACACAACGTGTGATTAAAATCGTGTTAACAGGTTTGGGTAAAAATGACATTCATTTTTTGAAAATATGATTTTATTTCTTTATGAAATTTTTTTTATTTTATTTCTTTATTGAAAATTTTAATTTATTTACATGTTAATTTCTACTTGGCCATATAATACACACATGTTACTTTTTGAAAAGAAAAAGAAACGAAAATTCCATCATCTTTTACAGTTAATGATCGATACTTAGTGGGAAACCCTATCCAACCAAAACCTTCTTCAACGAGTCATTGTCTCTATTGGATGGGAATACTCTACCATCCTTCTATTGCTGTCTCCCAAAGCACGGTCAAATTCTTGGGTTTTTATTTTGATATGCTATTTCATGTCGTTCAAAAAATTCGCAATGAGTTTGAGGTCAGGACTTTGTGCTGATCAATCAATATGCTGTTCAACGAATACGTTTATACAGATGTTGATCCATTCTGATGCTGTATACTTCAGAATTAGCTATTGCTTAGGTGGGCAACAAACGTCCCGAGCAGAAACGAATAACTTGATAACTGGCCTTGGTATTTAAGAGCTCAGATTAAGAGGTAAAATACCTGAGGATAATACCATGAAATTGTTCCCACGATGTCATGCGAATACCGAATTGAGGTAAGACAATACCAAAATAATACCTCTAAGGTGACCAGATACTTACCCAGGTATCCGGAATATCAAGTTTAGTTATTCTAGAGACATTTTGCTTGCAATTCTTAGGTATTTTGCTTAGGTATTTTACCTCTTAATCTGAGCTCTTTAATACCAAGGCCAGTTATCAAGATAAAAATTAGGTATTCATATGCTTTTGTGTTCTGCTCGGGGTGGGATAACTGAGAATAATACCATAAAATTGTTCCCACAATGTTACGCGAATACCAAATTGAGGTGAGAAAATAAAAAAAAAAAAAGTACTTCTCAGGTATTCCCAGGTATCCGAAATAACAAATTTTGTTATTCGAGAGATATGTTGCTTGCAATTCTTAGGTATTTTGTTTAGGTGTTTTGCCTCTTAATCTAAGCTCTTTAATACCAAGGCCAGTAATTTTTTTTTTTTTTTTTGAAGGTATCTAGCTGGAGCTGCGTGACAGCTTGGTTGTCAAGACTAGACTCTTTCCCAACGTCAGCTCTACTACGACCAATCCCTTAGAAGCACTAGGCCGCTTGAGCACTAGTTGAAGTAATTAGTATTGGTCCGTAGAATTTTTCAAAATTTCAGTTTCAATATTCCCGCGTTAATGTTTTGTTATGCAGTCGTAAAATGGAAGCTCAAAATAATACCCTATCCTAAAGGGTGTCCACGATGAAATTGCCACACACAAAATTGATTCGCAAAATTCGAGTTTTCATCCGATTGCCATCAAATTTTCAGGGATTGAGAAATAACTATTAAACTTCATTTTACCATTTTACTCGTATTTTATTTACAGTCCATACGCAAATGCCCGCACCTTGGCCTTAACCCCGGCCATAAGATTCTGCACAACCTGTGAATCAACCGTTTTTTGCATGTAAACCTATACTTTCTTCAGTTCCTCGACTGTCTTCACTACCTTAGGTCGTTTAAGAAGGTGCTGCTTCATAATCGCCCAGTATTTCTCGATGGGGCGGAGCTCCGGAGTGTTGGGAGGGTTGAACATTTTCGGCACGAAATTGACCTTATTGTCCGCATACCACTTCAGCACGTCTTTGGAGTAGTGGCATGAGGCCGAATCCGGCCAGAAGATTGTTGGGACGTTGTGGGCCTTCAGGAGAGGAAGCAGCCGCTTCTGGAGGCACTCTTTTATGTACACCTGTCCGTTCATCGTGTCCTGGGTCACGAAAGGTGCACTCCGCTTCCCGCACGTGCAGATGGCTTGCCAAACCAGGGATTTCTTCACAAATTTGGACATCTTCTGAGTGCGGACATGCTCCGGAACGCTGAACTTATCCTTGGCCGTGAAAAACAGGTTGCCGGGGATCTGTTTGAAGTCGGCCTTCACATATGTTTCGTCGTCCATGATGCAGCATTCAACTTTCGTCAGCATGTTGAGGTACAACTTCCCTGCACGGGTTTTGGCGGACTTGTTCTGCTTCTCGTCGCGATTAGGGGCCTTTTGTACCTTGAACGTTCGAAGCCCAGCCTTAGCTTTGGCCTTCTGGACAAAACTTCGGCTTAGGTGCAGCTTCTTAGCCACATCCCGAACGGAGGCGTTCGGATTTCGGTTTAAGGCCCCGACTACGCGGTTGTGATTTTTGGTGTTGTACGGAATACTTTTTCCTTCACTTCTGGGCTTCCGATCCGTGGTCAACCGTTCCTCGAACCGCTTAATCACTCGCGACACCGTGGAATTCGCGATTCCCAACGTTTTAGCGATGGAACGATGCGAGAGATCCTTGTTCTCGTGATGAATGCGCAAGATTTTATCACGCACGAGCTGTTCTTTCGACTCCATTTCCGCGAGTTTTGATCACAGGACTTTAAAACTTGCAGGATGTAAATAATGCACTATGAACTAAACCCACCCAAATTGTCATTAAATTCTACCCAACGGTTTAAAAGTTAGAGCAATTTCATAGTGTGGCAATTTCATCGTGGACACCCTTTAGATGTCACGAGCTTTGTTTAATGATTTCTAATGTTTCCTGGAGATGAGTATCCGGGGCAAAGTGCCGTCTAAGTGCTGAAGTCATCTCCAGGCCGTATGCAGTAGTAACCAGATTTCAAAAAGACATGTAAATTGCCAAGCAATAATTCTTAGGGACGACATTCAGGCCTTTGATGTAGTCTATGTTGACAACTAGTAGTGACTTCAGTGCTACAAGTAGCCCCAACAAGTATTGCAACAAGAGTATGCATTATATGTATTATTCATACAGCGAATGATATTTCTAGACAACCCTCAATTGCAATGGTGCGCCTATGTTGGCTATTTACAGCACTGCGGTATCTTCTAATAATAGTCCTAAAAGTTTGGATTAGTATGTAATAAGCTTCAATTTTAAAGTGTGTTATAAGTGTCAGTCAGTCAGGTTATTCTTATGTCAATGGCGTTCATTTTACAGCTCCGAGCTATTTAGTTTTATTTACCTTGACAGCAGAGGAAAAAGAATAAATGAAACCATGATTAGTTGATTGACATTGAATTGAACTTGAGTTGAGAAATTGAAATGTAATCAAAATTACACTAAAATGGAACCGGAACGGAATCGAAATGGAATTTAAATGGAAGCAAAACGGATTCGAAACGGAACCGAAATAGAACCGAAATGGAGTTGTAATGGAAATGAAATGAAATCGAAATGAAACCAAAGCGGAACCGAAACGAAATTGAAACGGAACCGATATGGAACTGAACCGGAATTAAAATGGAACTACCGTGATTAAAACATCTAAAATAAGTCACTAGACCATCTCTGAGCGGACGCTCCGCACCGTTGCTGAAATAAACTACTTGGAAAGGTTCAATCTACTGCTCGTTCTTCCTAAGCGGGCCCTCCGCGTCCTATCTTCAATAAACATGCTTGTCGTCGTCCGTCTAAAGTAACACTTTTCTGTGGCTATATGCTTCATTTCGAACCGTCAGATATTTACCATGATCAAAACATTCACCCTTTTCGAAAATTTGCAATTACTTTCATTTATAATACCATGAGCAAACCAGGTATTTTGGTTATTCATTCCATAAAACAAATGGATAAACAACAACATAAGTTGCCACGAAAATGAAAATTGTACTTTTAGTCGTTTCCCTAAGATTGAAAATAAGAAGTCTAAGAGTGAAAAGCGGCATAACCCGCCAGTATCAAACCTGATGTTAGTGCCTTTATATAAACGTTCTACGACGTGGCAGTGAAATAAATGTGACGAATATGTGATACTTTCACTACTGGTCAAACTTTTGGTCTCACATGCATGTTTATAGCATGAGATAAGCCCTCTCACCATTAACAAGGTGAAAAATTTGACCCGCGAGAGGGATTTAATACCAAGGCCAGTTATCAAGATCAAAGTAAGGTATTCATATATTGTTGTCTCCTGCTCGGGGTGTCATATCATCGGACCCAAACGTATTAAATTTCGATTCGTCACTCCATAATACATTTCGTCAGGTGTACAGCTTGTTTCTAACCTTTTTTGCGAAAAGAAGTCGAGCCGTCAGATTCTTTTTCAAAACTAGTGGTGTTTGGTGTTGAGCCACACAACCGCTAGATCGCTTTCATTTAGTCTTGTTCTGATAGTTTAGCTACTCAATACAACATGATATTCCTTTGAGATCCTGTCACAAATTTTCGCGGAACTGATGAACGGATTTTTCATCTAGTTGTACGAGTGAGAAAAAAATAAATCATAAAGAATTTTTGAGAGGTAAAACAATCACAAAAAAATAAGAGTCCTTCAATTGAGGTATTGGACCCACATCTTAAGAATGGATGATACATACCTACTAAAAGAACAGCTTACTTCAAGAAAAACAATAGAAAAAGAGGACGGCCAGCCTTTACATGGAGCGACATTATACAACAAAACACGAATAAATTTGAGGATATCAGCTTTGAAGAATGGGAATGGCTAACAATAAAAAAGGAAAAAGGCAAGTTAAAATATGAAGAAATTTACAAAAAAGCAAAAAGATCGATTCATTCAGATCGCGAAAACTAGAAGCAAGTAATCATAAATAAAGTTGTATATTTGTATATTAAAATAATACAATTTTGTTGCTGCAATTTAAAAAATCAAGTTACGCGTGGTGAGACCCCTTTTTATATTCTCAAACATTCTTCTTTTTTCAGTGAGTGAGCGTTGGCGCTATAAACATAAACCATATTGGGCTAGGACTATCGTTAATGCTAAAGTTCCAACCATTTGAAGAGAAATGGAGCATCGCCTAACCTTCTTAGACCAGATGCTCCCAACGGCTGTTTTAAATAAATGTTTGTTCTGTACACCAAACAGGGCATTCTGTTTAACTATTAGCTCCGACTATTCATTTCATTTTTCCAGTGATATCTTCTGAACGTGGGTTTCCCGTGTCTTCTTAAGGTAGATACCAAATCCTCCCTATCTTCAACGATTGCATGGACGTGGCCAGGTGAGCGATCGAGGAGTCTCTTGAGTGAAGATTATTGCGTGAAGAAACGTACCAGAAACTGGTTCTGTTTCATGGTGACATGCAATGTCTTCAACGAATTATTCCTCATCGTAGCTCCATCCACGAGGTGTGCAAACGTCAATTCTAATGCTAATGTAAATATTTTTGGTCTCAATTATTCATCCAAATGCAATATAAAATTTCAAAACAAAAAAAAAATCTAAACATAATATACCTATCCTGCATATACATAGGTGAAATAAGAAAAATCAAAATCGCGGTAAAACAGTATTCAGTGCACAGTGGTCCAGAATGTGAATTTAGCTGGAGAGATACATTTTCAGCCTAAGTTTGATGTTTTGGAGCAGAATCGTCTTGTGAAAAGTTGTTTCTAATAATGAGGCCCTTCTTTTGGTGTGAATGAAAACTTGTTTTCAGAGAAATCGAAAATCTTACTTTTTTATTTGCAGAAATAAAGGCAAATATCCTTCGGAAAAGTTGTAGATTAAAATTATTTAAGCAACTTTGAAGAAATAAATTTTTCTGTAGCTTTTAATATGACCGAGAAATAGAACAGCAATTTTTCCTTCGTAGCGTAGGTTGTCCCTATAAAAATCAGTTATTTTGCTCTAACTTTTTAATTTCAAATTTTTAAGCAAAGATGTCTTCCCATGATTTTTAGAACAATAAAAGATACAACTTGGTGTGCTCAAATTGTCGCTATCGTATTTCAAACAAAGGCTATCATGGTTTTTGTAGAAATAATAGGCCTTTTTCTAATGTTGATCTCTTTGGTTGGGGCAGACAAAAAAATTATTTCTCTTCGGTATTTGAAAGAATTTTTATTATTTCGTGTCATATTTGAAAACTGGAGATATGTTATTTTTTCTAAATTGAGTAAAACACATTTGAAAAGGGCGTAATTTTATAAGAAAATCGTAAATTACTCACTGACAGTAAGAGGTATCGACAAGATTTATACGTCAAAAGTTTTACCTTTTTATGTTCTAGAAACCATTTGAAGACAACTTTGTTGACAAATTTGAAATAAAAAAGTTAGAGCAAAAAATTGTTTACTTTTTTTTTGAAGGCACACCCTAAGTTATCTAAGGAAAACTTTTCAGAAGACAATTATGCACCAAAACATCAAATTTAGGCTGAAAATGTATCTTTCCAGCTAAATTCGCATTCTGGACCACTGTGCAGTGTAGAGGCAAGGTTGATATCAACTAGTAAATTTTGTTTATTAGTGGCAAACAGCAACGAGTTCTGGTGATATCATAAATGGTTAACATCTATACTGCCGTTATACGAATAATTGTCCCATGTTCTATGGGGTTCCCTATATACATGGTACAGCTATGCTTATAGCGGCAGTATTGTAGGTGGTGTACATGTCCTGAAGAGCACCTGTAGGGTTCGAAAATAGGCTATTGGGTGTCCTAGACTAAGATTTAAGCTCATGGGCAGCTATATTTCGCCCGAGGGATTCGACTTTTTCGGCCGTCTCGAATAAGCTTCAATGATAGCAGAAAAACAGTTTAAAGAGTCGTTAATACACGAAGCCATAAATATGTTATCTCTTGTATAACCTCTCAATTTCCAGCTTTCTGCATTTATCATAGTTTGGTTGTTATATCTTATCACACTAATTGCTCTTTTTTATTGTGTTCTTCTATTGGTTGCCATATCTTACTCTTTTGAAATTGCTGAGTTGGTTAAACTTGCCATGGCAGGACAGCGAAGATATGATGTGCTTGAAGCATTCCAGATGTGTTTCTCACCTTCTCCTGCCTTCTCCTGGCGACAATCTTTTACGACTATTTACCCGTCAAACAATTCAAAATACGTTTATGCTCGTGCACTAGGGGATGATAAGCTAGCAGTTTATGGCCTTCTGTCGATAGAATGTCTTAGCAGAGAATCAGCCACCACTCTTTCGGTGTTTGACATATTTCTTGTCGAATGATGTATAACGCATGCATGTCAAGTGGGTGTGCTCATAACAATCACCAGCAAAGATGATGATCTTGCATTTATGGTACGAATGATAATCCAACCACTTGAACCGACCCAGTTTAAGTCGAAAGTAGCAAAGCTAATAAATGTTGATTGGTTAAAAAGATATGAACGGATATGGGACGGTTTGTTTACGTGATTATCGATAAAGTAAATGATAAGCGGCCGTCCTTTTCTTGGAATTGTTATTGACTGTCAACATTTTTTCTTAATAACACTCTATATAAAATAGTCCGTATCGAATCACAGAACAGATTGTGCTAGTTCGAGTTCGAGATTACTTTAGGTAATGACTGTGAATTCTGTACTGCTTTAAACTCCTTTTCTGTCGCCCTATAAATATAAAGCTTATCTTTACAACCTTTCAGCAAAACAAGGAAACTTATCGCAAAAACCATCAAAACATCGACAATAACAACAAACCGATTGGAAAAAAGTGTGAAATAATGTCGTAAATTTATACACTTCTATCAGTTAACAGTGATGTAAGATGGCGATATTTGTTTTGTTGTGTTTCGATAAGTAAACCAAACAGCATTTGCAACCTCGATATAGGCGCAGGGTATTCTTGTTTTCTTATTTTTTTTTATTTTTTCCATTCAGAAACACATTAGTATATTGCGAACTGTTAAAGCATTTGCTTTGACATAAAAACGATTTAAACTGTGCGGACAGTTATTAGAACGTATGACTGATGATAGATATTGGGGTCAATTCTGACCCATGGCGCAACTTCAATGTACGCTATCTTTTTTATTTTTTTAAACCAATCGGGCTGAAATTTTCTGACTTTTAATATTTTACGGAATTCTTCATTTTTGCATAAAAATATTTTTTTTAAAATCAGTTTAAGGTGGTTGTACAAAAAAAGTGACACATAAGACATTAGGGTCAATATTGACCCGGATTTCAACCCTTCGTAGAATTTCGAAATTTTAACTTAGAGTCAATGTTTATGCACCATTTGAAAGGTTCTGGTCTCAAAAATGCATTGGAACAAAAAAAAAAAACTGGTTCCGGTAACATTGTCCCCCGGGAATCTGCTACAAAGGGAAGGAAGTTTTAGTTTGGCTGTGTTAACAGAAATGCATATAAAACATTCCAGACTCATTGTAGAGAATTGGCGTCTTGAGCAAAGTTTCTCAGTGCGTAACGAATCGTCTTTTGATATTATCATATTAGTTCCAAATCGTGCTGCAGAGATGGCGCTGCAGTCTATCTTTGCCAAATGAAGCTCTAGAGAGTTGCCGTCTTCGGCAAAGTTGTTTGGAATATAAAATGTAGTCATTTGACATTATCAGATTAGTTCCAGATTTTGCCGCAGAGATGGCGCTGCAGTCTATCTTTGTCAAATGAAGCTTTAGAGAGTTGCCGTCTTCGGTAAAGTTGTTGAGAATGTAAAATGTAGTCACTTGACATTATCAGATTAGTTCCAAATTGCGCCGCAAAGATGGCGCTGCAGTCTATCTTTGCCAAATGAGGCTCTAGAGAGTTGCCGTCTTCAGCAAAGTTGTTGAGAATGTAAAATGAAGACATTTGAAATAATCACATTAGTTCCAGATCGTACCGCAGAGATGGCGCTGCAGCCTATCTTTGCCAATCCGCCATCTCTGCGGCAAGATCTGGAACTAATATGATAATCTCACAAGACGACAAATGACATACTGAGAAACTTTGCCGAAGACGACAACTCTCTAGAGCTTCATTTGGCAAAGATAGACTGCAGCGCCATCTCTGCGGCAATATCTGGAACTAATATGATAATGTCAAAAGACGACAAATGACATACTGAAAAACTTTGCCGAAGACGGCAACTCTCTAGCGCTTCATTTGGAAAAGATAGACTGCAGCGCCATCTCTGCGGCAAGATCTGGAACTAATATGATAATGACAAAAGACGACAAATGACATAATGAGAAACTTTGCCGAAGACGGCAACTCTCTAGCGCTTCATTTGGCAAAGATAGACTGCAGCGCCATCTCTGCGGCATGATCTGGAACTAATATGATAATGTCAAAAGACGACAAATGACATACTGAGAAACTTTGTCCAAGACGGCAACTCTCTACAACTAGTCTGGAATGTTTTGTATGCAATTCTGTTCACACATCGAAATCAAAACCTCCTTCCCTTTGTAGCAGATTCCCGGTGGCCAATGTTACTGGAACCAGGTTTTTCCACCACCAATGCATTTTTGAGACCATAACCTTTCAAATGGGGTACAAACATTGTGTCTAGGTTGAAATTTCATAATTCTAGAAAGGGTTGAAATCCGGGTCAATATTGACCCTAATGTCTTATGTGTCAGTTTTTTTTAATACCCGAGGAAGGTATTCACATTTTTATTTAAAAAACACATTTTTTCCAAAAAACTAACTTAAAAAAAAACCCACAAAAAAAACACCACCAACAAAAAAACCTACCCCCCCCCACAACAAACCAAAAAAAAAAAAACCCCCCCCAAAAAAAACAACACCCCCCCCACCCCCCAACAAAAAACCAAAAAACCCCCCCCAAAAAGGATAATCCGAGAACCGATATCACCATCCTACCGCTTTCTATCCCCCGTTCTCTGAAAGCGAGCAAACAGCACTTCCAGTCACGGCAACTTCTAATTCCGCCTACTACGATCTACTGCAACTACATCGCTTCGGTCTTCCTTTCCCGAGGGCTTGCACATCTTCATCCTTCACCGACTACGCTCTGACTTTCGCCACACCAAGAGGAGCCCTAAGCCATTCCCCGAGCGGCCGAGACCAAACTGAAGACCCGATTAGCCAACGCACCACCCTAGCGGAGCAAAAGGCCAGCCGAGGCCCCGCCAGTGCTGGAACTGGCGGATAACCCCCGGCACCACAACGCGGCTGGACGAGGAACGGACAAGGGAGTAAACTCCTATCCCCCTAAGGACAACGCGGGACTCACACACTCAAGAAAGAAAACAGAGTTCAACAGCAGAACCCTAAACAATCGAGACACCGCCGAAACGAACGTACGGACACGTACCGTAAGCCGAGACCCCGTCAGTGAGGAAGCAAAAACCACACCGGAACTGGCGGACAAGCCCCGGCACCCGACGCCGGTGGACGAACAGGGGAGTAAAGTAAGTATACCCCTGTTTGTTTTTGCATCCGTTCAGGACGACAAGTTACCATTCATGGTAATTGCCGTTCACTGATTATGCAAGATATCCCAATCTGGTATGATTCTTAGAATAAACTCAACTACCACATTTGGATTTTCCATCCAAATTTCAGAAGGACTATGAATGGCCTTGTTGAAGTAATGTCTTCTACGTACAAACAATGCTGGGCAGTCACATAGTAGATGTTGAGAGGTCTCTTTCTCACAATCACAAAACCGACAGACATCTGTTTGACTTCTTTTTAACTTTTTCAAATGATATCTCGATGCGCAGTGTCTCGTGAGTAACCCGATAAGTATGCTACATGATTTTTTATTTAGGTTTAGAATTTTTTCTGCGATTCGTTTGTTTGGAATTATGAACAATATGGATTGTCTTTTTTACATTCCAGTTCAACAGAATTAAATGTTCCTCCCATTTTTTAAATTCCATTTGTATTACACAATTAGATACCCCACAGAAAGGTTCGGGTCCTATAAATTGAGTACTTGAACCTTGCCTAGCGAGTAAATCGGCTTTTTCGTTTCCTTCTATTCCACAATGGGCTGGTACCCAGTACAAGTGAACCTGGTTTTTGTCTGCCAGTTGTTTCAGCCATTTTTTGCATTCCCAAACCAATTTTGATTGACATGTGAACGATTTTAGAACATTCAAAGCTGCCTGACTGTCTGAAGGTATGCAAATCCTTGTATTTCAATAATTTCGCCTCAGGCATATAGATGCACATTCTAATATGGCATTTATTTCTGCAAGGAAAACAGTGGTCCATTTTCCCATTGGAATTGAGATATTAAGCCCTGGGCCTGTAATTCCTGCTCCAGTTCTATCATTAATTTTTGAGCCATCAGTATAGAAAATAATCGATCCTGGTGAGATATTTGGCCCTCCTGATTCCCATATCTGGCGGTTAGTTTCAACCACTTTGTATGGTATATCCAGGTTTAGACCTTTTTTCATCCAGTCTTCGTTCATAACTACCAATGAATTGATACGAAAGTCTTTCAGTATACTAAAATGCCCACAGAGATTGCCCTCTAAAAGTATATTAGTCCCGCGCAGCCTTAGCGCACTTTTTTCAGCTTCCATTTTGTCCCGAACGATACTAAGAGCCGAAACTGCGCAACAACTGTGAAGAGTTGCAATATAAAGCCGCCAACATTGGCACAACAGTGGAACATGAATGGATTCTTCAACAACCTCACAGACTTGGAACTCTTTATATCAATCACAACACCCCTCGTAATTGCAATTCAAGAAGTATCTAGGGCAAACTCCAATGCAATGCGCAAAACACCACGAGGACAGTACGAATGGATTTTGAAAGGTGGAACAAACTCCTATCAGTCGGTCGCATTTAGAATCCACAAATCAACTACTTACGCTAACGTTGGGCCCTCTTCAAATCTCCAGATCGCAACAAAAATCCAGCAGCGACTTTGTAAATTTCTGGATCAAATCCCTCTACCACACCTAGTCCTGGGTGATTTTAACATACATCAAGTTAGCTGAAGAAGAAATAACACCAAGGGGTCAGATATTTTCCGCGCCTCGGGAACAGCTAACCTTTGTGTGTTAAATGACGGTTCTAATACCTTCCTACGACCGCATACGAGTTCCGCAATTGACGTATTTAACAAGACTTCCCCGATGGCAATATGAGCTTGCCGACTGGCAACTTTTCGAGAACCTAATCAAAGCTTGTTCACATACACGTCAATTCATCGCTGAAGCAACTCATTAATGCCATCCGTACAGCAGCCTCAGAAGCCATCCCAAGAACGAGCCCAAACGCAGGAAGTCTGGCGCTAAGGTGATGGTCATCCATAACGCCATAAATACCAGTAAAAAAGCCCTAAGAAAAATGAAACGAACCCCAAAGACCAATCCCGATGCCCAGACAATAGCTATGGACTACCGGTTGAAACGCAACGCCTGCCGGGATGTCATCTGCGCTGCCAAGCGCAAGACGTGGGACGACTTTTTGAGCGAAATAAACAGCAAAAGCACATCGTCCGAGCTTTGGAAAAACGTAAACGCATTGCGCATTTCACCGAACTCAACGCACGCAACGGGTACAACCAAAACGTCACTCAACTCGACAAGTTATTGATCATCATTAAATCCATACAACCACCCAACAACCGGCTTGACAATCCGATGGACAAACCCTATTCTACGGCCGAATTGGCTTTCGAGTTACCCAGCGGGAATGGAAAATCCGCCGGTCCCGATAAAATCGGTTATCCACTCCTTCGCCACCTTCCTCCCATCGGCAGAAAAGTCCTACTAGAAAGCTACAACCGGATTTGGACCAGCAGAACTTTTCCCGAGCAGTGGAGACATAGTCTTGTCATCCCTATCCCCGAGAAAGACTCAGTGCGGACCGAACCGAACGGTTACTGGCCTATCTCGCAGACTAGTTGTTGCAGTAAGGTTATGGAACGGATGGTCAACCAAAGACTTATGCAATTCATCCGGGACAATGACCTCCTCGAGCATCATCAACACGCTTTTCTCCAAAGATATGGTACAAGCACCTACTTCGCTACCCTCGTCAAGTCCTGGACGACGCATTTGAAAAAGGCCTTCACGTAGATTTGATTATATTACCGCACTACTGTATCATTGAAAAGCTTGCATCAATCTTCAATTGAGGCATCCCTGCACCCCAGAATCATCTACATGTGTCGAAGCAATAATCGTCCCTTTTCGACACATGCTTGTTACAGCTGTATGTTATAAAGCCGTAAGCTTTCTGGAAAAAACGACTGGAGACGACGGAGTTTTCCCCCTCAAAGAGGCAAACAAACTCCTTCAAGAAATCGCCCACCAAAACCTCCCACCGGTGTCCAGGGTCCACTTGGTCGGAGATGTAGCGTGGGACTCCTCTCCACTCCAGGATTATATGGACACTATGCAAATAATTCTCAACCTGTGGTCCCACGCTTCAAAGAGCTTATCAGAACATGGCTGAATGGTTAGGACTTCATATACACCGATGGCTCAAAAACTACAAGCGAAGTAAGCTACGGTGTAACTGGCCCCAACATAAACATAAGTAGAGGGCTTCCTAACCCTACTACAATTTTCTCGGCAGAGGCAAAAGCCATCCTGTCAGCCGATCTACTTGGCAAGCCATCATTACCGACTCCGCTAGTGTACTGAAAGCCCTTGAGAACCCAAAGAATCGACACTCGCTAGTGCAAGCAATTGGAATGGCATCGAACAACAGAACAGTGTATATCTGGGTACCAATGGTAACGAGCCTGCCGACCAATTGGCAGCAGATGGCAGATCGGAAACCCCTACAAACCCGGAAGTACCTGCACCAGATCTCAAAATACATCATTGACTCAGCATGGAACAACTAATCGACTACAAACCGAGGCCTTAACTTACGAAAAATTAAGGGAAACACCTGCCTTTCGATCGACACAAAAAAAAACCGCAAGGACCAGAGGGTACTGTCCAGACTACAATGCGGCTACACAAGATTTTACACGATCTTGAATCTCGCAACGAATTCAACAGAAAATGCGCAGCATGTTTATACCATATGTCGGTTGAACACCAGGGGAGGACCATTTGACATGAATAAGTTGAATAGGATAGGGCTTAAGAACTAGCTACCCTATTCAAGGTAACCTCGAATGATCTGTCCGACAGATAAATTTTGATTTTCTTAACCAGATAGATCGGAAAGTTGTATCGGAGCAGCTTAAACACCTGACGATAGTGCCAGACTTCGTCGAACGCCTTTTCAACGTCAGACGGACCTATTCCGTTTGAGGATGTTAGTTACTCGCGTCCGTTAATGGATGGTAGAGTGATACTGAACCTAACCTGTACTTGGAGTAAGATGGTATTTTGGTTTGAGAACTCCAGTAAAGTGCTGAGGATCAGCTTTTCGAGCAACTTCGAGATGGATAACAAGAGACTGATGGGGCGATAGCTTTTAGCGGTGGTAGGATGATGAAGCATATGGCGAAGGTACACCCCTATATACTATATATAGGTGTATATCGTTCGCTGTTGCATATGAGACCTAGGTTGCTCGAATTTGTAATCTATGATAGGGAAATACTGGGCATTTGGTGAACTTAGTATGGAATACGTAATTGTAAAACATGACCTCTTATTTTTTTTTTTTCAAAATCTTACATTCAAGAAGAATGTTAATTGAGTATTTATAAAGAAAGATTTCCAATCGATTGATGCAAATGCTTCCAAATTTCAACGTGGAATGTATGTGTTTTTAACGTTCAAAAACTGACCTTTTTCGTGACGCTCCCAATATTAGATTTTCCAATTTATACCCCCATATGTTGCCAAAGGTTGTTATTCAACATCAAAATCATATCTTTCATCACCACCCGCACTATCAATAAGTCAAAAGTATCAGAAAAAGGCCTGTAAAAACGATTGCAGCTTTTCATTAGAAGCCACGATGTTTTTGCCCGATTTGGCATCGTGTCACAGCGCTAAACCGTAATGAAGTGGTATGCAATCAATAAAGTTAATATCGTACAAAAACCTGCCAACACTCCCTATAGTCCTGAGTCACGCCCAATCCAAAGATATTGGGCTCTGATAAAGCGGGCGCTTTTTGGAAAAACAAAAAAGCAGGACGTTAAAAATGCCAAACAATTCCAACAAATCTGAACCAGAGCTGCCAGCAAGTTCCCCAAGGAATCTGTACAAATCCTTGTGGCGGGAGTGAAGCGAGATTTTCGGCATTTTCATCAGCAAAGCAGAATAATGATGCTTAAATCGCGTAAATCATGTCCCACACTTATGGTACATAAGATAAATACTTTAGACTTTTAGATTTAAACAGATTTTGGGTGTCTAGATTATTGCGGATACAGACTCTAAATCGAATACATTTATTTGATACCACTTTAGATGAACAAAAACTTAAACAAATAACAAAGTTTAAGTATTAAATATCAGTTATTATGCATCAACATTCGATGGTAAAGTCTTTTTTATCTTATTGGATTTTGTCTGCTGCTTGAAACTATTTTCAAAATACTTTCATGATGACTGTTGGCTGAGATAACCCATTTAATAAACGCAAGCAGATTGAAATAGTAATTCTCCGTTCATATACTAGATTAATCACATGTACATAATTTTGATTCTTCTTATTGATTCAAATGAAGTAAATTTGGAGAGCTGATACTGTAAAACACCCAACACTGAAACATCAAATCTGTGCTCAATACCCCACATTCTAGATCAAACGATTGTTCCTGTACTAGACTGATATCGACAACCATTGGCTATGGTGTGCCTATTGACGACCGAGTGCATTTCAAACAAATACTCGAAAGCCATACACAGCGATCCTGTTCACGCGCGGACACCCCAGCCACCGCCGTCCCATCCATATAGGTAGCATTCAACGCGACTCCAGCCAACGAAGCCATATGTGAACCATTCTTCCGATAAGCGATAAAATAAATACTCGACCCAACGCTTGCAGCACTCAAACTCAAAAGCTAGACAAACCCAACGTGTCCGCCTTGAAGGCGAATCAATTGGGGCTCAATTTCCACGTTTTCTCAGAACAATTACCATTGTCCAACGAGTTTGATGATTCCATTCCGCCCCGACTCGAGTATTGATACTTACAGGTTTTCCACCCACACTGGAATGGGGAACAGCGTTTGCAAGCTTTTCTCCGAACAGTCGATGACATTTCCGAGGCACGAACAGAGACGGGGACAGGCGATCCCAGTAGCATCCTGGTCCCAATCCGTCAACTGGCCATCGCTTGACGACGACGCATAAACCATCGTAGTCGTCGCCAGAGACAGCATCCAAATGCCGACGACGACGTTCAAAACGACGTCGACGGCAATTAATCTGGGCATTTTATTTTTAATCACGTCGCTGATATTTACACTAATTTCTTGCCTTCGCTAGAGCTACTAGCAGTAGTTTTTCCTTCTCTTGAAATTAATTGCTCGTTTTATTTTCCTCGCACGAGTTTCGTCGTCGTCGCACTTTTGCAAAGCGAATCGAAGGAATTTCTCGATGATAATTCATGTTGGAAACTGTCTCCTCACTTTAGAATTATTTTCAATTTCAATGAATTTATTTTTGCGTTTCTGTGTACTTATATAAACACATCTCATTACCCCGTACGAGAGAGCGAACCAAAACGACGGCGGATACAATAATATACCCGTGCGCACTAATATGTCGCGCATTTACAGCTACAGTTCGCCGAGTACGTTTTCCCAACCAGTGTTCTATATGGGATCATGCCGTTTAGAGTGGTGTGCTCACCGTACACACCAGCGCACCGATGCTTCTAAATACAGCTAACCGTCGTCATCGCGGGCACTAACAGGCCCACCAGTCCGCCAAACGTACCAACACCCTATCCTCTATCACTGTGGTAGTGTTTTGTCTGCTGATATTCGACTGCCTTAGAGTCGCACTACTCTACACTCTTCCCGAACCGAGTCTAAATTGTACGCAAAGAATCACTTTTCCAGGCACTTCCGGACGGATTTTCGTTCCACTTTTACAATTAAGGCAAATTTTACACTTTTTCCTTTCGATCTTCAACACATTAAACTACCTTCGATCTACCAAAGCCGCAAAATCCCCCTTGAAAATCACACTTTTTCCTATATTTTTATTTGATTTCAGCTCACTACACCTCCGTTTTCTCTCTTTCGCTGCCTTTTTCAGTGCGGTTGCTCACTGCGCGCGCGGAGCGACAAACAGTCGCCTCTGACCAGTGAAAACTCCGAGAACAAACTGTTCAAACGCAACCAAGTCGACTGGCAGCGGAATCCAATTCAATCCAACCCAACCATCCAAGTAGCACAACTCTCTCTCTCACGACGCGACAACTCTCGCCGACTCTACTCCACGTTTTGAGTTCAAATTTGAGTTGTTTGGTTGTTGCTTTGTTGCTGATATAGAATCTCAGTTTCGAAGCAGCTCAGCAGGCATAGAGCGATAGAGCGCAAGCAAGACGCTGTAGACATCTTGGCTCTGTCAGTTGTTGGTTGTTCAAATCGTGTGGGAAGCCTCTAAAGGCAGTAACAACAATATAAGAAGAAAAATAAATCTACCCCACGCTTTAGAAACGGAAAGAAAGAAAACAACAACAGCAAACACCGATACAAACACCGACGCAATCCAACGCGGGCTAGGTTATTCCCTGAACCTCCTCCACTCTCGCCCTGGTCCCTATAGAAGCGTGAGTGGGAGTATTCTGTGAGCTGTGTTTTCCGTTCCGCGCGATGTGCTGCTTAGGAGGATTATGCGCGCCCTATTCGATGCTGGTGGTGGTTGAATGTGTGGTTATGCTTACAATGCTCTTAAATCGCTGCCTTATTTGTGGATTGAATTTGATATTCCAGATAGTTCAAGGTTTGTAACTTCGGACTGTAATAGAGTACACCCCACGCACTTTATGTTCATCGTTGGAGCGTTTATCCTAAACGGAAATAGAGTGATGTATCATGGTTGACTATTTTCAGTGTCCACTGTTTATGAAACTTTGTACACATGAGAATTTCCTGCCATAGGTGGTCTAAACACCTTTCAAATAGAGACAATGGATGTGTTGTTGGCACATGGATCCATTTAGCTAATTGATAAAAATCTCCTGTCATTCTATTTTTCTGAGATCAACTAATGTTTTCAAATGGATAGTTCTATTTATTTATCTTTTTATTGTCGTCAATCAGTAGTAGACCATTTGTTTAGTTACATTTCATTCTTATCATCTATGTTCGTTTCACTTTTTTACATTTTATTAGTCAATAATAATGCTAGCATTAAAAAGATTTTGTTTTTCAGTGTATTTCTGTTCAGAGTAATATCAATTATTTCACTGTATGTATTATAGCATGACATCATTATATTTAATGGCCCGTTTTTGGCATATGCTGTTCTATGATTGTTGATATAAAACAAGTTTCTATTTCTTAGACCGCGAATAGGAGCATAAAAGTTCATATTTTCTAGAATCACCGGAATTTATACTCTTTGCCCAATAACATCATTTATAAAGGCTACCATTGCAAACTCTCTTCGTTTTATAAGTGTGTCTAAATTGATTAGCATGCATCTTGAATCATAAGACGGCAATGGAAGGCTCGCCCATCCTAACTTCCGTAAAGCAAATAACAAAAACTGATAAAACCGAGCATGTTGGTTGCCTTGTAGATAATGTTATTATAATGCTCGACAAAGGATAACTTGGAGTCAAGTATAACACCTAGGTCTTCAATATGACTGCATCTTTAAACTTGCTTCTGGCCTATGGTTACTGCTTCTTGCCTTATAACGTGCTTTCTTGAAAATGATATGGAATGACATTTTTTTACATTTAGTTCTAGTAAATTTTCCGTGCACCAGATATGAAATTTATCGATTTCGCGTTGAAATACTATCAAATCAGATGCTTTACATATTTCAAAGAAAAGTTTCATGTCCTCAGCATATACTAAAACATTCAAATGATAAAAAATCAGCTCTACATTGTTGACAAACAAAATAAACAGCAATGGTCCAAGATGAGAACCTTGTGGCACTCCAGATGTCACATTCACTACTGATGACAAAATACCACCAAATCTTAACCTTTGTGTTCTACCAGTGATGTATGATTGAACCCATTTTAGTAATCTCTGATTGAAACCTAGCCTCGATAATTTAAACAGCAATAAAGGAATATCAACTCTATCAAACGCTTTACTAAAGTCAGTATACAACGCTTCAACATAATTTCCTTTATCCATTGCGTTTATAGAAAATGTAACAAAATTCAACAAATTGGTAGTCGTTGATCGCCCTTTAACAAAGCCGTGTTGTTTGTTAGAAAATAAATTTTTAACTTGTGAGAAAATATGTTTGTTGACTATCGATTCAAATAACTTAGGAATACAAGATAATATTGTTGATAATATCGCAATTCCACGATAATTTGTTATGTCAGATTTTTTGCCGCATTTAAAAATCGGCATCAGAAAGGAGTCCTTCCAAACTGACGGAAGAATACATGATTCAAGGGATGAATTCAAGCATAATTTTTCAAAAGATCGTATGTCACAAAAGTAAACAAATCGAGTTTTTCATTCTATTCTGTCATGGATAACTCGCTTAATGTAGTAGCACTTGCCAAATACTATTATCAAAATTATTCAGTTCTGTGAGCCAAATTTCATATGCGGCCTATCTGATATTTTTAATTGTTAAACAAATGGTGCAGATACACCACACATCAAGCTGACGTATCTGCGCTTAAAAATTATAACCGGTCTATCTGACATGACGCAAGTGCTACACGTTCTGAAATACCGACGTATCCAACCGATGTATGTGACAATCAAGTTGTCACACCGACGTATCTAACATGGTGTATGTATATCGTACGGAGGCAAACTGGTGTATGTGTTAATTTTCTCAAAAATAGAGCGAAAGTGAATGAAAACCACGATTTTTACAACTTATACTATTATTTGACCTTTATAGAAGCAAAAGATTGAATGAAACTTGGAATGCAGTCAAATAGAATTTAATGAAAGCATCTGGAACTTCTACCTCATTTTTCTCTCCTATCAAATGTTAGATACGTCTATCTGAAAAGTTATGCTTGAATTGAATAGCCAAAACAACGGTTTCACTAGCTCTTTCGATACTGCTTTTAGAAAAGCTGGCGGCAGACCATCAGGTCCAGCTCCCATAGAAGCATCATTTCGTTTCTGTTATGATTTTTTTTTGTGGTTCGACACTTGTTCCAGAAATCACACAGACCGTCACATCGGAACGCGTTAAATGTCGGTTTCGATAGTTTCGTGGTGGCCGCAACTCCACTACCGATCAAGTCCGCAGCGACAGGCCCTCCGATGCGGTTACAGAGGACAATGTCAAAAAAGTTCATGAAATGGTGTTGGCTGAGCGGAATGTGAAGGTGCCACAAAGATTATTAATGAGCGCACACGCATTATTTTGGGCAAGATTCTTCATATGAAAAAGATATCCTGCCACTGTTGATGAAACCTGGATGATCCACTATTACACACCAGCGAACAGAATAAGTGCCCAGCAGTGGACTGAAGCCGGCACGAGTGCTCCGAAGCGGCCTAGGGAGACTCAACGGGTCGGAAAGATTTTGGGGCCGGTTTTCTGGGATTGTCATGGCATACTTTTCGTGGACTACCTCGAAAAGAATAAAACCATCAACAGCGAGTATTACTGTGCATTATTCGAGCGATAGAAGGCCGAAATCGCTGTAAAACGGCCTCACATGAAGAGAAAAACAATTTTGTTTTGACGTAGGACTACGTCTGTGTTTTCAATACTGGGGTACACGTTCGAATTGCGAAAATTTGGAGCGTCACGAAAAATATATAGGTTTTGAACGTTAATAACTAAGTCATTCCACGATTGATTTCCAAAATGTTTGCACCAATCTATCGGAACATTTTCTACGCTTCGATTTAAATATTTCAAACTATTGATTTTTAACATGCAACTAATAAAATTAACGCAAATATGAAGTGATGTCTTATAATATCGATTTTTCATAGTAAATTTACCAAATACACAGTACTTTCCGCGCACAGACTTCATATTTAAGTAAGGAACGTCTCCTAGGCAGCCATGAATGTTATAAAAGGGGTACACCTTCGCATTTTAATTTAGTTTTCCGGCGGTCGTGGAGCTGTGCAGAGTAGAATCTGCAGATGGACGAGCAGTCGCTGCCCAGAGAGGCGTTGGTGCAGTTGGCTGTTGTTGCCGATGCTCCCGTCAACTTCGCTGTGAGAAAGATGGCAGCTGAAGCCTACTAGTTGGCGGGAAAAAGCCGCCCGTGACAACGAGACAAGAATCAATCATCCCACGTCACCTGCAGATGGCCACCCGCAATGAAGATGAGATGAACCAAGAAAGAAAGTCCAAGTTCAATCGTGAACTGTTTCTCCCCCGTCAACTAAATCCGTCCTTTTCAGGACGACCAAATTAGTTTGCCAACTAAAGAGTTTATCTGGTTGAAATTTTCTCTTGTGATGTTTGAAATTAATTTCAATAACCGCGCGCCGGCTGAACATAGCATTCATTAAACGTCGGGTCCCGTAGTAAATGACAAAGAAGGTTGAACAACCAACGGACGGAATTCGAGCCGAACTGCATCACTTCAGACCGACCATGTGGTTGAGTTCGTTGTAGTTCCTAGCTATGCATAGCGGATTAGTTGCTGGTGGTGGCAAGCAAATTAGGAAAGGTTCGGTTAAGAAAATCATCCGTCTTGCGTGTAATAATTAAAACTAATTATTGTGGCGCAGTAATTGAAGTTCGTCCCCTTTGATGCTATTTGTAACACATTGCCTTCGTTGGTACCGCCTTCTTTTGTGCACTAGCATCCGATACTTTTACCTAACAGCTTTTAGCAGAACATTTTGATTCAGTCTTACGACAGTCGTTAAGCTGTGCAGTGGCTGTTGGATCGCAGTATGCGGCGGTGAGCAGTCGTTGCCCAGAGAGACGTTGGTGCGATTGGCTGTTGTTGCCGATGCTCCCGTCAACCTTGCTGCGAGAAACATGGCTGCTGAAGCCTACGAGTTGGCGGGAACAACGCCCGCGGGAGCCGCCCGTGACAACGAGTCAAGAATCAATCATCCCGTGAGATGAACCAAGAGAGAAAGCCCAAGTTCAATCGCGAACTGTTTCTCCCCCGTCAGCTAAATCCGTCCTTTTCAGGACGACCAAATTAGTTTGCCAACTGGAGAGTTCGTTTGGATGAATTTTTCTCTTGTGCTGTTTGAAATTTCCATTAACGCGCCCCGGCTGAACATGGCATTGCTTTAAACGCCGCGTCCCGGAGTAAATAGCAAAGCGTGTTGAACAACCAATGAACCAACAGATCCATAACTATCTTCTACGCGTTAGAGATAGTGGCCCTCTCAACCATCGTAGAAAATACAACCGGGGCCGTATCATAATTAAGAGCCACCAAATGCTTTCTAGAGAGTGTACAATAGAATTGTCTTGGCCCTTTTCAGGACTGACTTAAATCAATTAGCGGATGGCCCTGACGTGTATGGGAATTCGATTGCTGCGTAGTCCTACGTCAACTTTGCGTACAACCCCATTGGGCTGTCCCTTATAGTTTTTGCCCCCCCCCACAGACCACCCCACCCCCCCCCCCACCAACAAACCACACCCCCCCTACTCCCCCCCCCCCCCCCCCAACAGTCCGTCTCTACAACACCCCCCCCACAAATTATCCCCCCCACAAACCCCCCCCCCATTTCTAAAAGAAAAAAAAAAAACAAAAAAATTTTTTGGAGCATCATTCATTTAATTTTTTTTTTCTTTTTTATATCTGTACGCACATCCCTCCCCATTCGCGTCAACAAGGTTCTTCACGACCTCAGAACCGACAGTTTTTTTTTGCATATTAACCCCTACTTTCTTCATGTCTTCTACATTCTTCAACCACTTTAGGTCGTTTTAGAAGGTGCTCCTTCATACCGGCCCAGTATTGTTCTATTGGGCGCAGTTCCGGAATATTTGGGGGGTTCAGATCTTTCGGGTCGAAATCGACATCATTCGCCTTATACCACTCTAGCGCGTCCTTCGTGTAGTGGCGCGATGCTAAATCCGGACAGGAGATCGTCGGACCGTCGTGAGCCTTCAGGAGAGGGAGAAGCCGCTTTTGGAGACAGGCTGCCAAATACACCTGTCCATTCATGGTGCTTGCGGTATGAGCAAACATTGAAACACGTATATGTGGGCATCCTCGCTCGAATTTAAACTCTGTATGGACCTCCATAAAAAAAGCATTGAAAAAAAAAATGTCATCGGACTATATTGTCAAGGTCTGCAAAAGCTTCCGACGTCATCTGGAAGCGGTCATAAATGCAAATAGCAGCCACACTGAGCGCGTAATGTTCAACGATCATTTCTCGAGTAATTCATGATAGGGGCTTGAAAGCCTGTTGTAAACAATGACTTTAAACGTTAATCTCTCACGAATTACAAGATTCCTACGATAGCCAACTACACAGTATACACACTTAGATTTTTTTACAGAAATCTGTAAAAGTTTACCGAATTCTCAACAGCTGAACGTTCGGTAATCCAATTTAACGGATTTCGGTAAAATTTTACCGAAATCCGGTAATTTTTTTACAGATAACTGTATAATTTCACCGAAATCCGTTAAATCGGATTACCGAACGTTAAGCTGTTGAGAATTCGGTAAACTTTTACAGATTTCTGTAAAAAAATCTAAGTGTGTAGTAGAGCAAACATTCCTCTACCAGATGTTCCTTTCAATTCGCGAGAGTGTTTTGAGATTCGAGAGAAATCATTGTTTGAAGCCATTATTTACAATTGACTTAAAGGCCCTTATCATGAAATACTCGGGATTTTATGTTAATACAGGTTATATTCAAAGTTGATAATAAAGATACTAAGCTCGAAAGAAATTCAAAATGTTTGAAGCTCATTGTTTTCTGACGCATACTATAGTAAAGCTATGTTTATGTTTTTATCGATGAAATCTACGTTATTATCGCGGTACCACTGGATGACTTCCCGGCTGTAGTGGCAACTCGTCATATCTGGCCAAAACTTCACGAGACCTTTATGGGCTTTAATGAAAGGTAGAACGCGGTTTTTGAGGCATTCTTCCTTGTACAGCTTCGAGTCTATCGTCTTGTTCGTCACGAACACTTTGGTCTTTGCTCCGCAGCTGCATATCCCTTGCCAAATGATCAGTTTTTTGGCAAATTTGTCCATAAAAGCAAACTTAAACTTCGCAGAAACATCTCCTCGTGCCGTCGCCATGTAAAATTTTTGGCCATGAAGCCGTCCGAAATCCATTTTGACGTAGATTTCATCGTCGATGAGCTGGCATCCTTGGTACTTCGTCAAAACCTGCTGGTAAAATTTCCGACCTCGTTTTTTGGTGACGAGACTTTGCTTCAACGTTCTGTTTGGTTGCTTGTTGGCTCGATAAGAACGATATCCTGCTCGCAAACGAATTCTTCGAACGGTACTGCGAGCAGCAGCGTATTTTTGTGCGATTTCATTATCTGAGAGTCCAGGGTTTGCTCTAACGGTTCTCAACACCTTCTGGTTCAGCTTGCGGTCATATGTTCCACTACGACGGTTACGTTTCTACGAAACATAAACGTATGTATGCATCTTGTTCTAAAGTGTATATTAAGTATCTATCTTGTAGATGAAAGAGAAAAAAATGGAACAATGGTAACCTGAAATTGATTATAAATTAAAGATCATTAAGTTCTAATCTCTCGATGATTGTCACCATGTGAGGAAATAGGCCGACGTAAAATAAAGAAAAAAAAAGTTCTAATCTCGAATTTAACCCGTTCAAAATACAGAGAAAATTTATTTGGAATTGCAAACATATCTGAGCATGTTTAATTTGAAGTTTCACGTGAGATAAAGTGGGAATTCTTTGACAAATTAGGTCTAGTTGCATAACTAAAATTGTGAAAATAATAATTAAGATACCCTCACATCTTGCGTACGATTCACCTACAATTCTATGCTGTAGATATCCTTAGAACTCTACTCAGGATACACACCGTATCCATTGCTGGTTCCATCTACTGATTTAGAATACTGACCCTAATTTGCTTGGAGTCTTTCTCAATGTTCTGAGCAGGGTTTTCTGAAAGCTTAGCTTGTTGTAATAGAAGACCCTAGTTGATTTTACAAGAACCCCATCAACATGATTTTACACGATAATTAAGAAATTCTCTCATAACGCAGAATAAGATATTTTCAGTTATCTTGGTTTACAAATTCAAGGTATAAGTTGAGCGAGTCCCTAAAGGCCACTGCATCACCACTTCACATTTTTGGCGGAGTAAATATCAAAAACCATTCATGCCGGAAATTTGAACCACTTATTCTTTATACGTGCTAAAACAAACTTAAGATACGATTCTGATCAGCCATATAAGAAACATGATAAGGATAACGAACTTTAGGCCCTGAAACAAAGCTCCTGATTCGGGAAAATTAGAACCGGAATTGCTCATTACTCTAAAAACTATTTCGTTGACGATCCCAACAAAACATTATCTCACCGTTGTAAGCAAGAGACGTTTTGAATTCACAAACATGTCTTCATAAGTTGAATGAAATTACAAGAAAGGTTTGTTCAAAACACGATAAAATATTCAAATTTATATATAATCAGAGCCAAGAGAATCCTTTGCTCAGTACCGCGGTTTGCTCATCAGATCAAGCAATATTTTCTTAAAATTCTCAGAATCCTAAATAAGACACAAATGTTGGAGTTTCTCAGTACACCTATTAAGAACTGTATCGAAAATAAGTTATCCACATATTTCTCTTTCAAATCATATAAAAAATGACGTTTTATTCAAACAGATGGATGATTCTTTATTGTATGGGATTGAACTTGAACATAAATAAGCCCGGTGAGATTAATATTATTCTTTCACGAATTTGCGAATTTTTGATCGAACACTTCATCAAGTTCCGGGCAAGTGTTTCATCACATTTTTTGGACGCCTAAGCCCAAATTTTTTTGAACTCCTACATATTTTCAGCTGCTTGACCAGTCTTTTTGAAGACCCTCTTCACAATCACCCAAATGTGTTCGATGGGTCGAAGCTGAGGGCAATAAGGCAGATTGATGTATTTCGCAACGAAATCTATACCCTTTTGCGTGAGCCAATTGAGAGTTGTTGTGGCGTAATGCGCCGACGCTTAATCCGGCCAAAACAGTGGAGGGGTACTATGCTTCTGATGTAAAGGAAGCAAGCTTTTCTGCAGACACTCAGATCGACAGATTTCCGCAATCCGATTGTTCCGGTAGTGTAAAAAATCGTAGACTTCATACAGCATACAAACATGATTTATTTATTTAAATAGCCATACATCGTATTTACGATATGACTTCATCTACAACATTTCGCCAATATACTCGGTCTATGGCTGCCTCTTTCCAACCTCGTTGACGACCCACACTCGCCAGATCCTGTTGCACCTGATCCGCCCATCGTGCTCGCTGTGCCCCACGCCTTCTTGTACCGGCCGGATTCGAGGCGAACACCATTTTTGCAGGGTTGTTGTCCGGCATTCTCGCAACATGCCCTGCCCACCGTATCCTTCCAGCCTTCGCGACCTTCTGAATGCTGGGTTCGCCGTAGAGTTCAGCGAGCTCGTGGTTTCATCTTCGCCGCCACACTCCATCCTTCTGTACGCCGCCAAAGATGGTCCTAAGCACCCGGCGTTCGAAAACACCAAGTGCTTGCAGGTCCCCCTCGAGCATCGTCCACGTCTCGTGCCCGTAGAGAACAACCGGTCTTATCAGCGTTTTGTACATGGTACATTTAGTGCGGGGGTGAATCTTTCTTGACCGCAAGTTCTTCTGGAGCCCGTAGTAGGCACGACTTCCACTGATGATGCGTCTTCGGATTTCACGGCTGTTGTTGTTGTCAGCCATAAGCAAGGATCCAAGGTAGATGAATTCTTCCACCACCTCGAATGTATCCACGTCTATTGTAACACTGCTGCCTAGGCGGTCCCTGTCGCGCTCGGTACCTCCTGCTAGCATGTACTTTGTTTTCGACATATTCACCTCCAGTCCGACTTTCGCAGCTTCGCGTTTTAGGCGAGTGTACATTTCTGCCACCGTTTCAAATCTTCTGCCGACAATGTTCATGTCATCCGCAAAACAAACGAACTGACCGGATCGAGTGAAAATCGTACCCCGGCTGTTGAGCCCGGCTCTTCGCATGACACCTTCTAGCGCAATGTTGAACAACAGGCACGAAAGTCCATCACCTTGACGTAGTCCCCGGCGTGATTCAAACGAGCTGGAATGTTCGCCCGAAATCTTCACGCACACCGTCCATCGTAGCTTTAATCAGTCTAGTGAGCTTCCCGGCAAAGCCGTTCTCGTCCATATTGCTTGCGATACCAGCACTTTTCGACCAAAGTTCTCCACTTTAATGGACCTGTCTGCATCGTTTACATCCTCTCCTACTACTGCAGTGTAATATTGTGGACCTGGAAGGGTTTTTGAGTCCTCTTTGATATAGGTATTGTGGTCCATCAAAATACATACGTATGTTTGGTGATTCTTCTTGTAGGTTTTCAGGTTGTTCCGTTTCTTGATACGTTGAATCCTTCCCACGCTGGTTCCCGCTTTATTGACCAAATCACGTATCGACATAGATTTATTCTTCCGAATTGGAGCTACCACTTTCTGATTCAGTTTAGGGTTGAAAGATCCGGGTTTTCTTCCTCTTCCTGGCAGTTCATCCGAAGAATAGTGTTACCCAAACTTGGTTATGATGGATTCACATTTTTACCGATAATAATGTAAAAAAATTACAGTTGCTCATCAAAATTTACAGATTCGTTTGTAAATGTTTTTGTGTTGTTGATATACTTTCTTGCTTTAAACATATAAGATAATTGAGATAAATTAATATATTTTTTTGGCATTTATTTGCGATTCATTGGTCTATATTAAGATTATTCTTTAAAAATGTACATTTCATTCAATGATATTTGGTCAATTGAGGCTTGTCAAAACATTTTCCCCCGTAGTTGTAAGGTTTCCCACACCTCGAAAAACCGCGGTAATAAAAAAGAAAAACTGCTTGTCCTCGGGTTTGTCATTAACATTAAAAGCAGCGAAGCACTCACACTGAACGCTGAAGCAATATTCAACGTCTTTCTTGATACCTATTGTCCAATCGTTCCATGCAATGCATTCCTCCGAGGCATCCTCCATTAAATTTCCTTTCAAGAACAAAATCGGTACATCACACTTTGGTAGAGAGTTGAAGTCATTCTGACAACAAAATTCATTAAAGTGTATTTGAACAATTGAGTCTAAAATAAAATAATGAACGTATATAATTTGTAACCAATGGAATAAGCGGCTGATTTCTAATGAATAAAAGCTAATCAGTGGGCTTTGTTTTATGAGAAATCAGCTGGAGAGTGATTATTTTCAAAAACCATTCCCCCTTACAGAAATATTGTCATTCATATTTACCTGCGTCCACTGTATTATTCCCCGAAGAGGATTTTCCCGTGCTGAAGTCGAGTCTCTCAGCCGTTTTGAACCACGACTCGGATTTTTGTGGCGTATTATTGCCAACGTTCTCAAGAAATCTGTAATGTGAGTTAGTAAGCAAAATATGATAATCAGACAAACAAACACTTGGTTACCGTTTTGATTTTGATGGAAGAGCTCGCGATACCGGGTGAGAATTGTATCCTGAAGCATTCCGAACCGTTCACTTAGATTAGCAGCATTTGGACAAATGTGTACGAACTCCATGTTTATCTATAATGCAAATGGAAAGACAATGTATCAGCACACATTTTTTCAACAATGTTTAAAATATCTTACGAATTTTCCATCAAACGCTGCAGCAATCGGATGATCATAGAGATAAGCCAATAAATTCCCTGCCTGGCGAATGTGGCTACGGTCCCGAAAAGTTGCTTTCCACAACTCCTCGACCCTTACAGGGTGGCCACTTAATCTTATTTTTAAAATTCCCGCATTTTTCCCGAATTTTTCGCGCATTTTTGCCTAATTTTCCCGATTGGGAAAATTAGTTAATATAAATAGGATTAATAGATATTTTCAAAGTTTTTGAGGAAATTGTTCAATCTGAAATTCTCACTTGTTTCATTTAGGCAAAATGGCGGATAGCAGCTGCAAATCGGACTTCTTGCGTAACCTGCTTGGGTCTCTCATTTTGAAACGAGAACAAAGATCGCTCATTGGTCTTTCAAGTTTCTAGAAGCATAAACATCGAAGAAAAATAGTTAGGCATTAGAGTACAAAATGACGCACGTGCGTTGCGTTTATATTGAATCAAGGAATTCGTGATTTCAACGTTGTTGACAGAGTTCGTAGACAATTCTCTGAGCTATCAAACTCTTTTCAGTTTGGTTCATCACCAGACACTTTTCATTTATTGAAATTCCTCGCTCAATCGTCGCATTTGCGACAAGATGAGCAACTTTTTGACAAATTTTGTCAAATTTGGCAGCTCCTTCTTGGAATGACCAATCAGTTCTTGCCTAAATTTGCCCAAAGGCTGTTCTTTTCTCTGGATTCCGGCAAGCAACGTCTTTGAAGACGGCATTGAGCGCAGCAGCCCAAAGTCTTCTCTCACTTTGTGAGCAACTGCAGCGCTCAGATAGTCTTTACGTTTCCAGACACAGCTCCAGACGCTTTTTAGCTCTATCCGTGAAGTAAGTTATAACATCAGGCTTAATGCAGGTGGCGTTACGCGTTAGAGGGTATGTCAAAGGAGATTTGTTGAGTAACTTCTTCAAAAAACCACAGTCAAAAGATCGACAGTCGTTGCGGAATGCCAAAACGTCTTTGTCGGAAATTCTCTCGCTTTCTTGATTGCCGATTTAGAGGAAACCCAATGTCCACATTAAAGGCTGGCATTAGATTCCTCTTCGTTAATTGTATTTCAATGGCCGATTTTGCTTTGACTGTCAAACGCTCGGGCTTAAAAAAAACGACTCGCCCATTGCTGCAGACTTGATGACAAAATTCAGCTTTGGTACCAGCTTCTTATCGTCTACCGCATCAGCCACAACAACGAACACTTTCGATCAGAATACCGACGAAAATCTCCGTTTGAAATTCGGATGACTTTAAGGTGACTGACATAATAGGTTTTTTTCCACTGCAGTAATACATATTTGACTATTATTCAAATGGACTAAGACTTTATGGTATTTTAAAAATGACAACAGTGTTACCACCCCAGGTCGGCGGAACTCGTGTAGCATATAAAAAAAAAAAATATTGCAATAAATTTGCAAAGACAATCTTTGCATTAAAATTTACAGTAATGCATACAGTGGCGACGCTTCAGTCGTAAGGATCACCCAAGGAGTTCCAGTCAAATAAAATAAAAACAAAAGTAAGTCATGTGTCACAGCCGTTTAGTCAGATCTTCTAAGCGGCACGCTTTGAAACAGGCTGAACAAAGCCAGCAGAAAATGATCCACGTGCCAATAGGCTTGTCAGATCCTTGAAGGAATTGGGTACGACGTGCCAGCTGTTGAGGACTGCAAAGCCAGAGCTGGCTCGCAGATCCCCGATTTCCTTAGTCAGTTCTTTGAATGCCTTCCAGTTGACAGCCGGGCCATCCATAGCGCATTGAGCTATTTTTACCAGCAATGCTGGATTTGCAGGAAAACACTGTTCCATTCCGTTAATGGGGTCGTTGGGCCGAGTAGATGACAAAAACGCTACTCAAATTATCAATTTGAAAAGGGTGTGAGCATGGTTCCTGCCATATGACATAAATTCCCGATGGATTTTGAAATTCCCGACTTTATCCCGCATATTTCCCGATGATTTTGGATTCCCGCATTTTTCCCACATTTCCCGATTTTACCTTACTAGAGTTGCTGGTCCCGGACACAGATACTTCAGTTCTCCTCTCTAATTCAGTTAATTATTTTCTAAACACTACACTACCTAACGGTTTTAAATAATGCATGACCGGTCTTGTTTAGGCTATATTCATATTGGTTAATTAATCGAATCATCGGATAAAATCGCAATCCGCTCGCAGACCGCAAGTATTGTCCGAAAATTTTACTATAATTTCAGTGCCATCCTTTGCACCACTACGGTGATTTGTTTAATCTGGTTCATATATTCGGTGATCTATTCTTTGGATCATAAAGAAGTGTATGCCGTAGACACCAACAAGATTAAACACCAATGTGGCACGAAGGATGGCGCTGAAATTACAGTAATGTTTTCGGCGCAAAGGGTAATATCATAAAAATCTTATATTACTCTTGCGGATTGCGTATGAATGCACCGGCTTAGAAGCGAGACATTTAGTTTGTTTTACTTGGGAGAGCGTTTGTCAGTAACCCTATCCCTCCCAGTACTACTCACCAAATCTTCAAATTCACCTTCCTGAATCGCACATACTTCGATTTGTTGTTTGACCGTCGATGCGCCTGCTACATGCCTACACACTTAGAAAATTTTACAGTATTCGGTAATTTTTTACCGAACTTTCAACAGCTGAACGTTCGGTAATCCGATTTAACGGATTTCGGTAAAACTTGACAAGTTCCGGTAATTTTTTTACCGGAATACTGTAAAATTTCACCAAAATCCGGTAAATCGGATAACCGAACGTTCAGCTGTTGAAAGTTCGGTAAAGAATTACCGAATACTGTAAAATTTTCTAAGTGTGTACGTTTCACCCGTTCCTCGGATTGGCGTGCCAAGTACTGCATGTCGTAATGGATTCTTCCAAAATGTTTATTCTTTCCTCTGGTGTGAAGATGTAACCATAACGCTTGGCGCACTTCAGGTGTTGAGGATCCCAGAATAGGATATGAGCTTACTAGAGAAATAGCTAATACATTCTTATAGAACGGTGAAGGGCGCCTGAAAAACAAACCGCAACGTAAACTTTATACTACCACCACGACTGTATAAGTTATTACTCACAATCCGTAGGTGCACTTTAAATAATCGCACAGACTCATTTTGTTACTGGACAAACACTTATCGTCTGGCTTCAATCCCTCTATCAACTTTTCCATAATAGCTTTGCCTTCGCGAGTCCTACCGTGTTAATGTCGAATTCCTAGGGAAAAAAACAAATATAACTTCAATGGCAAATACTATTAAAGTTAACGCTAATCATACCTTTTCGAGTAAAATTTATTCCTATTTTGGTCGAAATTGAGACACTGGGTGAACTGATACCTATGATGAAATTTGCTGCTCCGGAATGGTTTTCTTTTTCGTCTACCTCGTCCAGCCTTTCCTTCTCCATGGTGGTCTCCAGAAATATCTTCTGCATCCGTTGTACTGTTTTGATGATGTTTGTTTTCAATCTCAAACCAATAAAGTCCTCGTCGTTGAGTTCCAAAAATGTTGTAAGGTCGGTGATTCCTTCAGCCTCTGTGGACAGTTATACAAGAACAACAAAAAATGTATTTTTTGAGAAAAAAGTAAACAAATAAATCTAGACACTCTTTCCAAAGGGGCCTATCTGCTTTAATCGGTTCACTTTATTTACGTTCGTTTTCAATAAATCCCAGCTTCAAACCCTTTAATTGTATTTATTATTTAATATATAGAGCGCTAGATAACAGCTTTTGTTGTCAAACAATATCCTCCACTTTGTAACTAAACTATTACTCCGCTCATGGATTTTCCCATTCTCTCTTAAAATGGATCTCTCCATCTTTAGGCCAGTATCGACTTAAAAGTAGAGAGGTTTCGGAATTTTGTTCAATATTACCAAGCGGAATTTCGACAATGGATCTTCATGGAACGAAATGTCACCTTCACTTACGGAATAATCGAGCGGAGTATTTTTCCGAAAGTAAAAGTGACAGCTCCCATTAGTTTGCGTGGAAACCTTACCAATTCCAATTTTATTTTTCGTTCTTTTCGGTACTTGATTAACACTTTATTTTGCAAAAAAATAAATTTACAGTACATTTGGAAGTTTTTTTTACAGTGTTGAGTAACTGCAATGATTTACAGTTTTGATCGGTATTTTTTTGTACAATTTTCGGTAGTTTTCTATAAATTATAGAAATTCAGTATTTTTGATTGCTAGAACTTTGTAAAATGTGATATTTAACAAAATTTTCGGTGAAATTTCTGTTTTACAGACCGAGTTCAGCAAAAAAGTACCGAACATAATTTTGGAAATTTGGTGTGAACCTTGTAGTTTTTATTCGAACGTGAGATTTTCGAACGTGAGATTTATTTATCAAGTTCACACATGATCAAACTCTCGACAAAAGGTGCGATGAATGATATTCCAAACCCTGACCTTCTTATTTGATACTGAAGTCTGTGTTAGTGATCTTCTATCGTTCGATATGCATATACCGGAGAAAGTGATTGAATTATTTCGACCATAATGATGCATAATATTGTAAAAGTTTACTATTGATTAATTGTACCGATAAATTACGAGATAATCGCCCGCTATGCAAAATAATTTATGTAGCAAAGATGCACGTGGATCTTCGTAAAAAGGTAATGAAACTAAATTCAAGGTTCTCAAACTATACTGAAAGCTCCAGAAATTTCCTTCGCTATACGATACGGGGATGTTAGGAAACTGCTACTATCCATGCAAATATTTTTTGATATCCATATAAACTACGTGACGATGGAGGAAGGGGTATTTTTAGCGTGACGGAATTAATGGATGTTTCCTCAATTAATTAAAAGCAATTATTTTCAACATAACATTCTCAAGGATTAAACCTATACGTGTAGCTCTAAATCATGGCTTGCGTGCAGCAGAAGTTTCTTCCATCTCATTTTATCTTATCGAGGTGACGGTGGCTTCCGGCGAGTGAGACGCAACATCACACCTTTGCTTCGGTAAACGGTTTTCTCTTCCTCAATCCATCTTCCATTTACCAAAGCCGAAAGAATAGAAGGTAGCTGGGAGTAGCCAGGACGGGACGAGCAAGCTGCGGGTTCCAAGTAGAGTGTAGATGATCAGCCCGCTCAATACCCAATTTGGCTCAGCTGTGTGGGATTTCCAGCTCTCGAATTTCTATCACACACAGCCACAAACTTAACACAATTTTGAGTCGTTTTTGACTCTCTCCCTCTCGTGAAAAGTGGAGTAACTGGGATTGACAAATCGTCAAATCAAAAACATCGACTCAAATCAGATAGATGTTTTTGATTTATCGACCTGTCAATCCCTGTTACATTTACTCAAATTCTAGTGACTCCACTTTTGGCGATAGTGAGTCAAAAACGACCCGAAATTGAGTTAAATGTGTGGCCGTGCAAGAGAGCACTCTCTTGAACACTTCTCCCGATTGCTCTCCGTTTACAATAAACGACGGAAGATCAAGTTCCAAAAAGAACTTCTCCCTCCAACTCTACCGGTTTGCACTCCGAACGAAAATCATGCTGCTGGGGATCTTCCACTCTACCCACCTACCTATGCTCGCGATCGCACTTATGTTTTCAACATTCACAAAAAAAAACGCTCAGAAGAAGGAAGAGGAGGTAGAGTGAAAAGTGACAAAAAGACTAATCGTTGCCGGTTCGGATGAAGTCAGGAAAGGAATCCCTCTGGTCGCAATCGGAGTTGACGGTTCTTGGTGCTACTTTTTCGGTTTTACGGGTTCTTTTTCGTTTGAGAAATTCTGATCATGAGCGAACAGCAGCAGCAACAACAACAACAACAACAACAACAACAGCAGCAGCATGATGATCACGTAGGTTTCAACTTCTTGCTCCTCCAGTTGTTGTATTCTGGGCTGTAAACGTTGAAGATTCGACTCGCATATGGGTGGCAGGGAGGACGACGGAGTGCAGATGGATCTGAAAGGAAGAAAGGCAGAAAAAAAGCGGTATGTGTGTGTGTATGCAATACGACGATGCAGACACTTCTCGGGCCGTACGTTTTCGGTTAGGTTTTTGCACCATCTGCAAAATTATATCACACCCCGGGCCGAACGACGTAGTTGGAAATGCTATGGCAGTTACGGCAGCAGCAGCCTACTCCGATCGGGAAGTCAAGGATTGAGAGAGGATTATTTCCATTTTAAATGAGATTTAGATTCTGGGAAATTTAAACGGATGCAATGGAGCAAGTTAAGATATGAGGTCGGCTCGCGGAAGACGACGGCTTATTTATGATGCTCTGTGAATTTGCTTGCTTGGAGTGATTGTGCTTGGGATATTCGTAATCCTTTCAAAAGTTGTTTACAAGTTTGATTTCTGTGGTTTTATTTAACTCAATATTTTCAATAATGTTTTCATGTTTCGATAATTATTCATTCGTTTTCTAAATGTACACTATGATTTTCACAATTTTTCTATAATTTGCCTAATTGAATTTTAATGTCTGCATTTAAAATTCGACAGTTTTCAGAAGGAGCTGGAATAAATACGAAAAAAAATCCATGAAACAAATGTTCGACATCCTAAAATATGTTGACCATTTTCCTTACATTTGTACAACGGACAACACAACGCCCGGTGGACCAGTAGAGTAGGGACATTTTCAAGTTCCACCGGCTGGAGCGGGAATCGAGCCCACACTTTGTGACAATACTCCTAAGCGACCGTTGGATTATCTTCTCTACTCTCACCCAATGTATTTTACAATACCCGTCCGTTTCTGGCAACAAAATTAAACAGTTCTAGGCTCTAGATGAAAATATACTTTTCCTCCACGACCCTCTCACCCACACTGAAAATTAAATTTCGTTTAAGTTAAAACATCGAAGGTAGGACTAATACATCTATTCATTGCTTTCTACAACGAAATTGATGTGTACTTTTTTAAAAGCTACTTCGTATTTAATGCTACACGCGCAACTGTCAAACGCACGCAGCATTTGTTGACACAGAAAGAACATTATTTCATTGTACGACAACAAAACAAAGCGCTACGAATATTTTATTATCAATAAAAAAGAAACGTCTCTCTGGTGGTTGCATGATTGATTGACAGATCTTCTATGTCGACTCTGTATGAAATTGAAAAAAGCGCAAACCACGTGGAGTTTTTCAGCATTTTTTATTACACATTTTGCAATAATTTTATTTATTTATTTTCGTCAAGCAATGTAGACTTCATGTCCATGGTTTCTGCTTCCTACTTACCCTTTATTCTTTTTTTTTTTTGTCCGCCATTTTTTTGTTCTTGTTTTGTAGTTATGGTGCCGGTGATGTTCTCGCATTTATAGTACTGCCGCTCCTATTCGTATTCCGGGGTTTTTTTTTTAATTTTTTGTGTCTTTTGTTTTTCTAAGTATTATTTCCGTGTTCTCAGGCGCCGACTGGGACTATACAATTGTTGTGCGGGTAGTTCTTCTGATTTTATGCGTTGTGAAATAATGTCATTGACGTAGAAAAGCATTGCAGATTCGCGGCGTTCTTTAAGTGTCTGTAAATTGATAAGCATGCAGCGTGCTTCATAAGATGGCAGTGGAAATACAGTCCAATTCAATTTCCTTAGGGCATATAAAAGAAATTGCTTTTAGACGGATTCTATGCGTTCGTCGTGTATGGAACAGTACGGGTTCCATACTAGGTTGCAGTATTCCAAAATTGGCCTGACATATGTAATGTATAATATTTTAATAGTATATGGATCTTGAAAATTGTGACTGAACCTCTTAATGAAGCCCAGCATGCTATTTGCTTTACTTATAATAGTGTTGTAATGTTCTACAAAAGTGAGTTTAGAGTCTAGGGTAATGCCTAAGTGCCTTACTATTTTGCATTTTTCTACTTTTTGGTTTCCTAAAAATATTTCCGTACGAGGTGTTTCGATTTTTCTGCTAAATACTATTGAGTTACATTTTTTCACGTTAAGTTGAAGTAAGCTTTTGCTACACCATGTGTTGAATAAGTTTATTTCGTTCTGGAATTCTTCTGCGTCACTAGAATTGTTTATTTCCATGAAGAGCTTCATGTCATCTGCATATATCAGTATTTGGATTTTTTTAAGTATGTACGAAATGTCGTTTATGTACAAAATAAAAAGAAGTGGGCCTAAATGTGAACCTTGGGGGACCCCCGAGGTGACAGAGATAGGTTCTGAAAGTTTATTTTGAAAGCGAACAATTTGTTCGCGATGCATTAAATATGACTGCAGCCAATTTAACAGTCCAGGTTCCATTCCAATTGTTTGCAATTTGAAGAGTAATAATGGCATGTCGATTCGGTCAAAGGCTTTACTGAGGTCAGTATAAAGTGCTTCTACGTGCTTGCCATTGCATTCAAAATAAAAGTTACAAATTCAAGAAGATTAGAAGTGGTTGAGCGACCTTTGAAAAAGCCGTGCTGTTTGCTTGTAATTTGATTTTTTACTTGCTGAAAAATATTTTCATTCACGAGAGATTCAAAAAGTTTTGGGATGCAAGAGATAATGGCAATTCCACGATAGTTGCGGATGTCTGATTTCGTGCCTGATTTGAAAATCTGAACCAAATAAGAAGATTTCCAAATGGTGGGAAATGTTCCGCTCTTAAGAGACATATTAAAGAGAAGTTCTAAAGGAAGGGCAAGTTCGTCTGAAAGGTTCTTTAAAAATACGGGTGCAATACCGTCTGGGCCTGGTCCCTTAGAAGCATCCAAGTTTTTTAGTGCATTGAGAATTTCGTGAGGAGGTAATTGATTTACAGATATATTGTTGGAAAATTCTGGAATGAATGCAAAGAAGTCGCGATCACGGTCTTCTTCGGAGAATGTAGTGTATACTTCTTGGAAGAAATCTGCAAAAAGCTTGCAGATTTCAGAAGGATTATCACCTACATTTCCGTCAAAATGCATTCTTGGGGGGAAATTGCTATTTTTCAATTTCGTTTTTACATAATTGAAGAAATTCTTAGGACATGATTTGACTTCAGTTTCGACTTTACGATTATATTCTTCATGTGCAGAATTAATGGCCGTGTTAAGTTGGTTGCATATGTCATAATAGTTTTGCAAATTTGTGCTAATGTCTTAATGTCTCTGACATGAGGTTCGATCATGTACTTTTGGGAATTGCTGCTATTGCACCGTGGTTGATCTCACTACGCCTTAGTGACTCGTGAGAAGTTACTTGATTCATGAGTATGAACATATAATATATAATATACATATATAATATAATTTGCATATAATTATAGGTAATATATTTTTCACCACGGAATTTGAGCCTATTAACGAGAAGATTATAATTAAAGCTTCTCAGCTGAGCACTGCCTCGGAATCAGCTTCTTTTTTGCTGCTGTGATGATACTTGATATACGTCTTTCGAAAATTATGTTTGGTAAATGGGAATTTTTAAATTAGGGATTTCTGGCGCTGACTTTCCTACTAAGAAAACACTCTCAAATGTTTTAGCTGTTCTC